>VZDJ01007749.1:37690840-37987872 GCA_008694505.1 Cyanoderma ruficeps | reverse complement strand
GTGGGGTTTTTTGTGGGTGGTTTTTTTTGGGGTTTTTTTGTGCTTTTAAAAAATAAAACTATTTTATCTTGAGCATATGCAATGATTATGAGCTATGTCTACATTGGCAAGTTACCATGACAGGAGAGGGATCTCTATAGCATGGAGTAGGTGTGACATCCTTGTGCCTGCAATGCAAACCAGTGGTATGGGATGTGGAAGAGCGTCTCTGGGTGGAACCAACGTGTGGCTGAAATGGTCACTGATAGGCAGGAAAACCTCTTCAGGCTGAAAGTTGAAAAAACATGACTGTTTCTAACTTTTAGACAATTAGGTTTGCCATTCTTGCTCCTTCACTGATGTTTTAAAGTTGCATTCTATTGTAGTGTGCCTACTGTAGTAGCTGCTGCTCTGTTGTCTGAAAAACAGTGAATGAATGCTCTGCCCAGCAGAGCTGAATGATGCTCTTCAGTGTTGAAAGTTGTGCCCTACAGAACGGAAAATCCTATTCTTGTGGGGCTGAGTATTACCTAGCAGTTTCTGTTAAAAATGGATGAGCAGAAGATCAGCTCATCTTTTGACATCCTGAGATTTTTTTTTTTTTACTATATACTGAAGCACCAATCTATTAATAAAACTGAGTTTCGTTTTCTTTCCTTGCCTAGATTCGTAGAATCATTTAGGTTGGGAAGGACAGCTAAGATAATTCAGTCCAATGTTAACCCAGCAATGCCAAGTGCCAAGTTCATCACTGAACTATGTCCCCAAATGCCACAGGTCTTTTAAATACTTTCAGTGATAAGGACTCAACCACTTCCCTGGACAGCATGTTCTAATGTTTCACAACCCTTTCAGTGGAGAAATTTTTCCTGGCACCCAATCTAAACCTCCCCTGGTGCAACTTAAGGGCATTTCCTCTTGTCCTGTCACTTGTTGCCTGGTAGAAGAGGCTGACCCCCACTTGGCTATACCCTGCTTTCAAGGAGCTCTAGAGACCAGTAAGTCCTCCCCTGAGCCTCCTTTTCTCCAGGCTGAACACCCCCAGCTCCCTCAGCTGCTCCTCATGACTTGTGCTCCAACCAGCTTTGTTGCCCTTCTGTGGACACACTCCAGCACCTCACTGACTTTATTGTAGTGAGGACGCGAGGTGTGCCCTCATCAGTGCTGAGTACGGGGGAGTACAGGGGACAGTCACTGCCCTGGACCTGCTGGTGACACTATTCCTGATACAGGCCAGGATGCCAGTGGCTGCCTTGGCCACCTGGACACAGGCTGGATCATGTTCAGGCACTGTTGGCCAGCACTTCCAGGTCCTTCTTTGCCGGGTGACTTTCCAGCTGGTCTTTCCCCTGCTGACTGGGGCTGTTGTGACCCAATGACAAGACCTGGCACTTGGCGTTGTTGAACCTATCAGTTGTCCTTGTACCATTGATCCAGCCAGTCCAGATCCCTCAGCATGAGCCTTCCTGCCCTCCAGCAGATCAACAGTCCCACCTGGCTTGGTCTCTGCAAATTCACTGAGGGTGCTCTTGATCCCCTGGATCATTGGTAAAGATACTAAACAGGACTGACCCCAACACTGGTCCATGGGGAGCACCACCAGCAGCCAGCTGCTGGCTGGATGTAGCTCCATTCACCACCACTCTCTGGGCCCAGCCATTCAGCCAGGTTTCTATCCAGCCAACTCTGCACCCAGGCAAGTTGTGGGCTGCCTGTTTCTCCAGGAGAATGCTGTGGGAGATTCTCAAAGGCTTTACTAAAGTCCAGGTAGACAACATCCACAGCCTTACCCTTGTCTTACACTGCGCTTAAGAGCAGTTCTCGATGGGGTGCTTACTGAAACACTGACCATGTAAAACCAAAACATTTTAGAAGGATTCACTAAAAATAATAAATAATCTCAATACAGATTTTTATCTTGAAAGCCTTCCTGACTTCATGATGCACCTGGCCAAAGCAGACCTTCCTGGGAACATGCATGTCCAGGAGGTGGCAGTGCGTTTTTGACAGCGGTGGTGGTGTACGTGAACAGAAGGCAGCTGGTCAGACCATTTCCTCCAGAAGGAGGAGGGCGAGGAGGCTGCAGCCTTCTGGCTGAAGGCTGCTTTCTAACAGTGGCTTTTATCAAGTAGTGTAGGTTGCTTTGGTTTTTGATTTGAAAACTCCACTGCATGTGAACTCTTCCAGTGAGCTGTGCGGGCGGCAGAGAGGTCACTGGTGCTTTGTATCAGGAAGGTCCTTCCCTCTTTGGGCTTTTAAATCCATTAAAAAGAATTGTGCGAGATAATAGGAGTGGGGAGATGACTTCTTTCTCTTCCTGTTACCATGGTAATAAGTTTAATGAGCAGACCTGAACCGGGTAAGCCTACCCAACCCTGTCTGCATTGCCATTTAATATGAACTGTAAAATAAGCTGGTAGAATGTGGCTCCTTTGCTCACAGAGTGTGTGGGTGTACTAGCGTGGCAGACACATCCATTGTGGCCCCAGACTGGAAACTCCCTTCTCTCCCTGGCTTCTGGCAGCATCATCTTTTGCTCTGTGTTTTCAGAAGGATCAGAGATGTGTGGGATTCAACTGCTAGAGCAAGGCAGTGAGAATAGCTTGTTTCAACTATCAATAGCAGTATCTAATGGTGTCTGTTTCACTAACAACCCTATCTTCTGCCCCAAACATGTGTCACCCCCTTCCCAAAGGTGGTCCAGTTCACAGAATGCACCGACCAAAACACTTTATCTTTCTTTTTGTATGGCATCAGAACTAAACCAGAAAGGCATAGGAAGGCTTTTCTGAGTTACCTGCTGCTTATACAGCTGGCTTTAATTGCTTTCTCATTTAAATATTGCAAAGCAGTGATCAAGAGCTAATATCAAACATACAATGTTGCTTGTTGCTCTTAAGACTTTCTAATTGAAAGTAGAGAAGAATAATTAGAACACAGAAATGTATTTTAAAATATTTTAGGACTACCAGTAATGCAATATAAAGTATGTTTTCTTGTCTAGTGTCTTATGTGCTGTATATCAAAATACTGATTGAATTAAAAATAATTGCAGAGGGCTATTACATAACAGCAAAGGAAAAATTAAATTAAGATATGAAAGAGAGGGTAATGGGTATGTTCAGAGTTGGTGGAGCAGAGGAAATGCAGATTCCTGATGATCCTTGTACACTATGTTTGGTTTTATTGTTGTTGTTTTTTGTTGTGTTTTATGGGTTCCTGCTATACAACTGTTTGCAGATTTGGTGTCCTTGCAGAGGGATGACACCTTGAATCTGGTTATGTGGGTCCCAGGAATTAAGCTAGCCAAATGCCCCATCATTCAGAGATTTGCCTCCAGTTTGTTGGGTACACAGTTGCCAGTGACACTTGCTGTAGCTTTTTACAAAGAATATTTGCTTACTAGGACTGCTTTTAGGTGCCATGCCAGTCAGGCTCTTTAAGCGGCACATGACTTACTTCTCACATCCTTTAAAAAAAAAAGAGCTAAAAGCTCGTAGATGCTGTGTGGTCACAAGCATATGATAAAAATACATCTATGAAAGTAGTAGGGGATGAAGCTAATGCTGGACAATGTGAATATGGCCAAATGGAGAGAGCTTTTTGGAACACCACAAAGCTTTGTGTGCATCTCTGCCACCCTGGGTCCATTTCATCTCGCTTGCACCTGATGTCTGTCAGTATTGTACAAGCTCCTCAGATGCTGGACTTGCTTTAAACACTGTAAAGCTGATGCCTCCTGCTAGCTTCCTGTTTGAGAGATTCATATTCAGTTAAAGAGCAGGTTTACAATACCTCAAAGTGGAGGTCTTTTCCTCTTTATTTTGAAATTCTTTCGCTTTTGTCTACTGTATTTGTGTTTAAGGAACATGAGTTAAGCCTTCATACATACTATGTGTAAGGAAAAAGGAAAGCACATGCACAGGCCAGGAGAGCAAGACATCCCATGTCCAATCTGGCCATTTCCAGTTCCAAAGGATGCTGGGGTGCTCCACCATGACGGACATGTCCTGATTCTTGCTGTGTCTTGAACTGTCCATCTGTAAAAGGAGGATAATTTCCTATGAGAGTGTTATTTTAAGGCTTTGTTAATACTATATGGTCCAATGAAATATGTTTAATATATTTTTCCATTTGTTTTAAAAGTTATTTAAGTACTTTTAAGTACTATTTAAGTACTATTAATTTTAAGTACTATTTAAGTACAATTTAAAAGCTCCAGCTGCTTATCCAAAAAGCCCAGAACACATCTATTCATCACTGCTAAAAATAGAATCCATGTCTAATTAGGGCAAAGTTTATCCCTGTGGATTTCTATGAGCTGTCTTTAATTTCCTGTTTGGCTCCTGGGAATTACTTCATTTGATGGTTTTGTTGTGCAAGGTGTCCATAAAAGTGCTGTTATTTCATGACATGGTGCATATTACCTTCTGTCCAGAGGATCTACAAATCCTACATGAAGACTGATGATATAATTCCTTATGTAGCATATTTATAAAGATTATCTTAATGCCAGAGTAGGGCTGACATGACAATCCTTTGTGATTCCATATCCTCTGAGTTCCCAATAGATGTACCCTATATATTTTTAAAACTCCTGTGTGTAATATTCCTCAGTATCATTGCTGTTCTCTGAGCTCAGGACCATATATGCCTGTCTAATAACAGGGGTAATGTTTTCTTTGGTTGTTTTTTCTTTATAATTTTGTTTCTTGTAATTCCTGAGTTAGTCTGTGTTTTGTGAGTCTGTCAAACTCTTTTTTGTTTAACCAAACATTTCCAGTATAATGCAATATTGATTGCATTTTCTGTAATTATTCAAGCTCTCTCTAACAGAGCCCGAGTGTGAATTGTTTTAGCAAAAATGAAATATGCTGATAAAGATTAATGTGCACGTGTAACAGACAGCTCAGAGCATTCATACTAGCATTACTAGTAGTTCAATTTTTAAAAGGCATGAAAAAGAATAATAAAGGAAATAAAATGTTACTTTTGGGAAATCTTTATATAAATGATAGCTCAAGGCTGAGAAAAATGAACAGCCTCACTTTTGTGTATTTGAAAAAATAAAACTGTGCTACAGCTGCAGTAGAATAAGTGAAGATTAATCAAAAGCTCTGTGATAAAAATTTGACTTCATCAAACTTAGGTTCTTGGTCCATATAGATACAGCATAAAGAAATTGGGGGTTTTTTATAGGATTTTTGGGGGGAGATGAAGAGGCGATGTACACAGTGTCTTTCTCACATGATTATCGTACATCTTGGCAGCTCTTCATGGTTTTACATTTGCTAATGGCTGAGACCATAACCATCACCAAATCATTTATCATTTATGTTACCAAGGTCTTCCAGGCTTCAGGGAAGAACAGATTTATTCTTCAAGTAAAAAACTTGTGGGGACATTAATGCCTACCATATGGTAAATATACTTGTTAAACTGGATTTCAGCCATGATCCCATTATTGTGCATCAGCCTTACTTCGTGAGCATGCATTGGAAACATGGATAATTGAGTATGTCTGTACTCTAGAGAAGTGCATGGTAAATGTCATGGGGACTCCAGGGCAATATGTTATCCTGTGTCACCTTGATAAGTGTTTGGGAGCATGGGAGTCTGCTGAACACCTAATTGTTGGTGTCCCCTGTCTTCTTGCTCCTATGTTTGTACTGCATCTTATCTAGTAATACTGGCTTGGTGTGTAGATCAACAGTGAACTTTTATGTCAGATAGCATGATTGTGTAGAGATAGAAAGACTGCATGCAAACGTCAGCCAGTATCCTTTAGAAAATATAATTTGATAGTGTGATTTTGAGTTGTTAAAATTAAAAAAAAACCAAACCAAAACAACAACAAAACCAAACAAACCCACCAAAAAAGCAAACCCAAAACAACACCCACACCTGAAATCCACCTGTATTCTTATGTAATAAAAGACACAGTTCCTGTCTGCAGGAGAAATAAAGGCAAGCTCCAGTATACACTTTTATCAATAGCTTGGTGATGCTCTGAAGTTTTGTGCATCACATCTATGGCAGTGACTCTTCCCAGGACCCTGATAATCACAGGGAATTGAAAGGGTGAGCCAGCAGGCATGGTGGCTAGACAAGTTGGTTGCAGGGGTTCTGTCCCATTAGGGAGGCAATAACAGGGCTGGCTGCCTTATGAACTGGATCACTGACGGCACTCTTGGGGTTTCATTCCACCCAGGAGGACTGTCTAGACATTCATTTATTCTGGCAGACACAAGAGTATCAGCATGGTTGATGAGTGAATTGAGCTCTGCTAATGTTAATCACAGTTTGTCTTTCTCATAGACTGATGAGTAAATGTACTTGGCTTTGTAAATTTGTATTTGCCTCAAAGGCCTCTTTGCCAATGTTCAGCGTTTGCCAGGGAGTTTCTGCTATCTGTATGGACAGGCCAGTGGTACCAACAGCTATTGCCCTCGCTGTTGGCACATTTTCCCCTTTCCATCCATATTTTTGCAGATACTTGAAATCGTTGTCAAAAAATGTAGAATTGCAGGCAGGGCAATTTATTAAAGGTGTCTGGTGCAGTTCGTTCTAAGACCTGTTTTCATCTATTTGCAAGTTTTCTGAGATAAAGTCATGTGAGATGTGTATGAAAGGCTTTATAGTGAAAATTATTTGCTCAGACTGCTGTGCAAAGTAACAGGATGTTAAACGAAAAAACCCAAACAAACAACCTCCCCCCACCCAAACCAGCCGGTTTTTCGTAAACTTTCTACACTCTGCCAGCACTGTTGAGTCAGGCTCGCAGACAGTTTGTGCTGGATGGTGCTGTGTGTTTTGTGTGTCTGGAGGCTGATGCCACCGCGCTGGTGCAGTGCCTGTGGGCAGCTGGTGTGTACGCCCTGCTCCCAGGCTGCGGCTGCCAGCGCAGGCGGCACAGCGCTGAGGCAGCAGGAGATGCCTCTGTGTGTGTGTGTGTCGGGGAGAGAGGAGATGTGCATCTGTGTTGCTGTTAAACAGTGGGCTTGGTTTGTTTTTTCTTCCTGACCAAAAGTTTATTGTAGCTCTCAACCAAACAGCACACAAAGCCTTTTTTTAATACGTGTAAATACTTACATTTTGCTGTTGTGCTCCTATATATGGAGCAGCCACTTTCATGAATGCTATGGGCTGCAACCAAAGCATTTATAAAGAACAGTGAAGAAAGCAGAGTAAGAATTGTTCTTTGTTGTACTTTACTCAGGGTACATTCTCCTATGTAATCTTTCAAACAACATAAAACTTAAAAAATTGCTGAAGACAGCAGTTCATGCAGAGTGCTCTCTTCATGTGACATTTTCCTTGGTGTCCCAATCTGACTGTGCTGTTACAGCCCATTCAGAAGCCTAGGAAAGGCACTCTTCCTGAAACCCAGAGAAGAGCAGTATGGGAGATTAGGGTTGAGACTGTTAGCAGCATGGAAACTTGCTTAGTAGTGCAGTATGTGAGAGAGGTGCCATGGACTAGTGACCTGTGGATGAGGCTGAAGAACTGAGAATACCTTATCTTTAATCCTAGCTTTTCTACTGTGTGGGCAGGTTACTAAATCCCTTTGAGACTATATCTTCATCTTTAAATAGGAACAATAGCTACCCTCTGGAGGCATTGTGAGGATGTATGTATTCATGCATTACTCCAGGTAAGCCGGTAACTGCTTATGGTTTGTGTTCAGCATCAATCCAGTTGTAGTCTAACCTGGGAGATACCGTCTTCTTTTGGTATCAATCATTATGGTTATAACTTTGAAAGGAACTTCTTATATAAAATCCAAATACTGAAATCATGACACTTTGCTCTTTTTTCTTTAGTCTGTATGTTTTTTCCTGCTTTTGCATTCTAGAAGAAGGTACATGGTCTTGTTCTTGTCAGGTGCCTGCCCGGTTACGGTTCTGTAGCTGCCAGTGTCACAGTGGCAATTATAGTAACTTAGCTTTAAATAAGCTTCTTGGATATGGCCATCTGTGTGTGGCTGTAGTACCTGTTGTTGAGAGTGGTGAGTAATCGGGGATAAGGCTTAAGAGAAGCCACAGACTGGAGAGGAAGCAGAACGGGAGTAGGCCGAGGTCTGTGGCAGGTGACTGTGGCAGGTTTCTCAGCTCTCCGCAGTCTCTGCTTTCCTGCTTGTGGCTGTGAGCTGCGGGCGGGAGGAGGGCAGGAACAGGGCAGCCAGTACCTGCAGTGGGCCGCTTAAACAGGTGCTTGATTTTTTTGTTGTTTTCCTTCTTTTTCGAGGACTTACAGAATCCTCGTTTCGGGGATATCCGAATAGCTTAGCTTGCCTAAGTGCGAAGGAGGAGAAAATCTTTTCCTCCTCAGCCTTTTGAATGCGTCCGCTCAAGGGTTATAAGCAGGCCACTCCCTTCTGCTCGGAACTGGCCATTGGGGACAGCAGGGACATCCTTGAGAGCGGCATCTCACAATGATCGCCTATGTGCACTGCCTGCCCGCCGACCCGATGGTCGGGTGCCTCGGCAGGAGCAAGTGGCAGCCCAGCTGCAACGATGAGGAGGAGGAGGAACTCATCCCGCTGTATTCCAGCAAAATGGGCAACGCTCACACCAAGCTGCCTGGGCGCCTCAAGAAAAAGTTTCTGAGCAAAGACGACAACTCCTTTTGGCCAAGTAAGATCGGTTCCTGTTCCTTAGCTATTTTGGTCATTTAGTATTGCGTTGAGGAAATAAACAAATAAAACACATAAACAAGGAAAATACTCTTAATTCTCTTTTAGAGGATGAAGGCATTGGGAACAATTTTCTTACAAGAATGATGCATTTCCCCGTCGGGACAGTGTATGTAAATATCGTGTCTGATGGGGCTGCTAAGTTGATACAGGCTGGTACTGTTTTGTGCATGTGATATGTGTGTGTTTGAGAGGTCTTGAGCACTCGCTTGCAGTTCAATAATGCTCCTTTTCAGCAAAATGATTGTTTTAGATGAGTGGAGCTGTTGATGTAGCACTCTAATTGAAAGCCATAGGAACAATCAGTGGATGAAAAGGCCAGGAAAAATAAGAAAAAGGTCTAACAGACTCAAAAGGTGTTTAATGCAGTTGATGAGTACTTATTTAAAAAAAACAGTCTGCTTTTGAATAACCTTTGATCTAAGGTTATTTTTCCTCTGAACGTGAGAAGAAAGAATTCCTGAATTGTGATGACTCCTTTTTTAATCTGAATAGTTTCAAGTTTCACTGGCAAATACAGATGGGAAATAAGGAGAGAAGAGGGTAGACAATTGTAATGTTGAGCTGTTTTGTTTTTAGCCTTAATGCTTGCCTTCCTTTCTTTTCTGGCCACCTAAGCAAAGGCACCCAGCTGTTTGTGGAATGGTTGCTCAGAAAAGTCTATTTAAGGATGATGGGGGAGAAATTTCAGAAGACAAAGAAAGCTTTTCCTGCAAAAGCCAGCTGGCTGGCTATCTTGTGCCAGGTCTTTTGGGGGGAAGAGAAAAAAAGGAAAAAAGGGGGAAAAAAAGGTACATGAGTATATTTACAACTGTATTGATTTTTCTTTTCCTCATTAGTCTCACACTGACTAGCTGACAGTGGTTCGTTATTACCAGGAACTGAAAAATCCGCATCTTGCCACATGATGCTAACACTGATTAGCAAAACCACCTGTATTTTGTTTTCTGAATTACCATATTCTCCATTCATTACTAAGCAAGCTTCATTTGATGTCCTCTCCTGTAGGAGGAGTGTGATTTACTACATGGTTGTTTCAGGCCTTTTTCAAGAGGAAATAATTTTTTATACGGCATGGAAAGAAAAATCCACATCTGCTGAATTTCTGTATTTTTGAGTACAGGGTCAACTCTGGTTCATTCAGAGGGAAAATGAAAATTCTTCCTTTATGAAAAACTATATAGTCACTGTCAGACCTAGGGAAGCCCTGAAGAGGTGAGGACTAGGAAGCAGCTTCGAGGGATGCTCTTAGGGTGGAGGATATGGCCCTCCTTGCTCCAGACAGCCTGGGGGGTGTCTATGTGTATTTTGGGATTTGTCACTCTTGCTGGATGACAAGTTCGTTCATTCCTACGAAGTTGTGACCCTTACTTTGAAAGCTGTTCTCGTAGTGCCCTCGGAGGTGTTGCTCAGAGCATTGTGAGCAACCGCCCTGTTTGAATCTGCTTCTCCTGGGTGTGGAAATGGGATTGAGGAGCATGGGTAAGGTACTCAGAAATCCCTACACCCTCTCTGCAGCCTGCTTCCTTTTTCTCTTTGTGCTGTACATAGGGAGGAAAGCATTCCCTTCTGTCTAAAACACACCTGAATTAAAATCATAAACATTTTCAAAAGATAATTGAAAATTGTGTGCATGTGTTTAATTTCATTGATCTATAGAGCGACAATAAGCAACATTAATATAAGCAATTGAATTCTTTGACTTGTGATCTAACAGAGTTATTTAATGCAGTTTTTGGTCCCTAGCAAAGAACTTTCACATGTTTCAGACCAAATTTATTGCTGTATTCCTTATGTTGAGTTTTGCTAATATGTGGTATGACCCGAGACATTTTATTTGCTTTTTCTCAATTCCAAATCATTGGAGTTCCAATGAATTTTTTTAATCGAAACAGTGAATGACAAGAATCAGTCACCCTGCTTTCTGGCCTGCCTTTTCCCAGGAGAACTCTAGTGCTTCAGTGGTGGTGTTCCACCACAGTACAAGTGTGTACATGTGGGACACCAGCTCTGCCTCACTGGCTCCTTTCTCGCTCTCGTTCCCGGTCCATAGAAACAAAAGAATAGCAGAATAATTAAGCCATCAGTTAAAGCTGTTACAGGTGGAAAAGGTGCTATTTCTCTTTGACGTAGGGAGACTCTGTCACTTTAAACTCTGTTAATGTTTATTTTAAGGAACAAAAGTGTTTAAGAGTGGAAGTGCTTTCTGGGACCAAGTCAAGTGATAACTGCCGAGCACAGCAGGGGATTATTGGCTGGGCTTTATCTCTGTTGATAAAGGCCTCCCTTTGGGGTCCTTATCCAGCATCATGAGAACTGCATTTGGAGAGGTTTCACAGTGCTGATATACTCCACAGAAATGCTCCCAGTAGTGTTAGGATTGTTTGAAAACATAATACAGTCAAATTATTTGAACTTTCTCATCGGCTGGGGTGGCATCCTCATTGAGGGGATCTCAGTAATTTGCAGCAGTAGTCCTTGCGCTCCTGCTACCAAATAATCAATAATCAAAATACTTGTGGTGTGATGTAGCAGCCCTAATAATCAGATTACCATTTTAGAGTTTGAGAGGTTTTTTTAAGCTGTAGCAGTTATTCTGATAAAACTGTTAAATTAGTTATATTGTGAAGTGAAAGTTCTGCATTACCAGCTCGGCCTTGTTCCAGCATCTCTGATGCTGTTCTTCTGCTGTTCTTTGCTGCCAGATTGAGTGCAAATAGACAACATAGGATTAAAATCAGCCAGAGTCCAGCAGTACATCCTTTAATAGCCCGTCTGCCTGCCAGAAAAGCAGTGGTGTCAGGGCTGTCACCATCACATGTTCATTCATAATTACAGACAAACTCCAGTGGAGCTGTGTGTTTGGTAACTGGTCTTCCTGCAGCAAAAACTGAGATACTCCACTGACCAGGTTTGGCATCAATGTCAGGGGCTTGGTTTACTTTAGTTTAAACACCTGCAAAACTGAGACATGAGGAGGTGAGACACTGCTGGCAGTGACTCCTGCTTCGGGCATCACCTGCCTCTTGTAGTTCCCATTGCCACTTGATATTTTATCAAATTTGCCAAGTTTAAAGGTGTGGTATGCTCTTGCCAGCTTTTTGTGATGATAAAGTTTTGATAAGGGTTTTAGGACTTTTTCTTTCTTTTACAGATGCAGGAGCAAGCCAGTGGCAATATCAGATTACTTTTAATGTTTGTTAAACAGTAGCTTCAGTTATTGGGATTTTTTTTCTCAGTGTTTTGTTGCCTGCTAGCTCATGAAAGAATGCTTTCTTATTCTTTTTTCATATCTGTACAGCTGAGGCCTGTCTGTGTGATCTGTGTTTTGTGAAAAACATAAAATTTGAAATAATAACTAAATCTAAATAATAATAACTAAAACTAAATAATAAATTAATAGGATGTTGTGAACCAAGTTGAGTATTTTATTATCCACTGTTTGCTATGGCTCTTGTCCAGGTTTATCTTTCAATAGCTATGAGATTTAAATTTCCCAATATAAGGATGTTATACCCAAAAAAAAAAAAAGATGCCAGAATCCTTGCAAACTGGGAAGATTCATTCTTTGCTTTCTCATTTAGAAGTGTGAAACAAAAGCTGAATTGCTTTCCATCTCTGCAAATTCTGGGCCATGCAGAGCACTGAGCAACCCTTTGTGGCCTTTCGTGCCCTGAGTGACACAAGGACTCAGTCTATGTGGTGAATGGCTGGGACAGCTACTTACAGAGCCTCATGCAAGTGCCTGGACACCCTCATTCCCAATTTCATCTGCTGTGTCCAGCTCATACCACAACAGCTGACATATCAGATTGCACCAGATAAAGCTGGGAACTGGTTTGTTTTGAAAAGAAAAAGTAAATTTGGTATCATTTTTATTGCATGTCTGAAAAATGGGGGGATTCCCCTCTCCCTTCCCGCTTTTCTCTGTGTTTTTAATGTCTTGTCTTACGGCTGAGATTTTTGGAGGTTTTGTTAATTTGGCTAAAACAAGTCATGGTAATGTTGCAAAGCAGGGGAACTTCTACATTTGGACAAAATTACTTCAGGTCTTGGAATAAATAACATCTCTTCTGGTGTGTGTTCCTATATGTGCATTTCCTACTCACCCTGCTACACATTCTCTGCATGTTCCATAGGAAACAAGCCTCCCTGCCTGTACTTTTATGGATGGGCCATGGAGGTCCAGCGTTTGGTCTCCTATGCCTTTTCAGGCATTAAACACAAGAGTGATGTGAATGGAGGGAGGGATGAAGAAGAACTTGGAATATTATGGGTCAAAAGATGTTAATGTTGGGTTGTGTAAAACACTTAAGTGAATCACTAACATGAATATGAAGATCTTCCTGAGTTTCCTTGCTGAAAGAAAACACTTGGCTAGCCTGACTGCTCACTGTTAGGTGTGAACCTGAGCTTGCTGTTGCAAGGAGGTGCAGATGGTGGGCGTTTCATTCCTCCCTGCCTGTAAGCTGACAAGCAACCTTGTGAGGTACTCTGGAGCACAAGGAAGAGGTGGTTAGGTTTTGGTGTGGAGTTCATTAACACCACTCAAGTGCATCTGGAGGAGTGAAAAAATAGAGTTCAGAGACATCTTTCATATAGTGTTTTTTGTGACTGGGGCAAGGGAGCATCTGCTGTAGTTAAGGAGGTAGAGCAGCGTAAGTGCAAATCCACACGTGAAACAAGATTGGAAACCCTGTTGCTGAGGATAGTGGTTAATGGTGCACTGAGTAGGTTCTTCAGTGCTTTAATTTGATGAAAACTTCTGGTTCTCTACCCTGGATGCTGGGTATAGTGGGTTTGCATGTCCTACTGCAAGTTGCTTGTGAAGTCAAGAAATGGTTTTCAGTGCTGACAGAAAAGCAGATCAGATTATAGTGGAGACATGATCAGGAGAAGGTGAAACTCTACAGAAAGGGCACCCTTTAAAGGAAATGGTTATTAAAAGTCTGATAGATTACAACAGATTTTTAGCCCTCTATTGGTTCCCTGCCCTAATCCATTGACCCATCATTGACAAATGCCTGGGCTTGATTTTCAAGGTTTTCAAACCTCTGCTTGGACACAGTTGCAGATCAGCTGTGCTATTTTCACTCATCCAGAGCCACCTTCTTCATCCTATGGGCTGTGATACTTAAAAGGTGCTCATTTTCTGACATACCTCACTTTTGTCCTCTGCTCCCAGTTGCTTGTGCAGACATCTCAGAGGTAAAGCAAACTTGCACTTTGCTGGCATTGGAGCTGGTAGTATATAAATCTGCTTTATTCATACCTTGTAGTGTTAATAAAAAGAGACACGTTTAAAATAATCCCAAATGCCAATAGGCTTAGTGACATTTAAGCATGAGTGGTGCTGTCAGTCCATCCACAAACAAAAGCGGTACGTCTTAATTTGTCTAATTACGCTCTAACATGCAGGCCAGCTGCTGCTGTGAACAAAAGCAGTTGATCACACCATTTAATAATTGCATATTAATTGCCACATTCATGTTAACCATATGGGAGACAGTGGAGTAGAGTGAAGGCTACTTAGTGATGGAAAAGAGAAAATGAACCGGCAGAGTGGTGTCTGCAGAGGACAAATCTTAGAATGATAGAGTGCCTGGAGCTTGTTGATGCGATCTGATTTTTACAATAAATCTGGGGTTTTTTTCACCCATCTAAATTACTGTATTTAAAAGTGAGGGGGATTTGAGTAGAAAGGATTGCATCTTCCATGGTGACCGCATATTTATGAAAATACTGCTGTGCGAGTTGGTATTGAATTTGTTTGGTAATTTGCAGAAGGCAGCCCTGCTAGCATGTGGCCATCTGCCTTTGTCTGCCTGCTGTGCCGATGGATGCACCTGCGCTGCCCGGAATCACTTCTCATAGGAGCAAGGCTGGAAGATCCAAGAGGAGTACAAAACTTGCTGGGTTTTATATTTTGTGCAATTTTCCTCCAAGTATGTAGTCTTTTTAGATAATGGTAGTAAGTCTTGAATAGAACTGTATTTCTTAGAGTGAAAAATAAAAACCCTGACATAGGTGGATTAACTGGTGTAAAATAACCTACAGCAAAAAGCAAACGGTAGTGGCCTGGCCCTCTGCATTTATCTGGTATCAGATTACCTGCTAGGATATTAAATGATATTTAATTTATGTTCTTGAAAGTGAAACTTGAGAAAAATACCCTCAACTTCTTTTTTCCCCTCTTACTTTTTGCTGTGTGGAGGCAGCAGCCACCCTCAGCAGATGCACAGCAGTTCTGTTGGGCAGCAGGTGCAGGCTGGAGTAGACATGAAGTGATTTCTGTCCTGTCACCCCCAGACTGACATTATCACGGTCTGTAGAGCATCTCCTTCATCAGGGCTGTGGGGTGGCTGTCTCCTGTCTCCGAGCAGCACTGTCCCACAGGCAGGTATGTGCAGTAGGGACAAATTACATAATACATGCAAAGAAAGCTTACTGGACTGAGACCTAAAAACCTCCTCAAGGTCTACCTTGACTTTATTTTCCATGCCTTCCCCTTCATTTCTCTTTAGAAAGGAGAGCAGAGACCCATGTTACAATTTGTAAGCCAAAAGGGCAGCAGGTTTGGTAGGAGAAAGGCCAAAGGGCAGCTCTTTGCTTTCTTAGAAAAGAAGTAATGAGTTAATGGCAGATCAAAGAGGAATATGTCTACTGTGAAAGGAAATGCAGGACTGGACCTAGAATCTACAGTGATTCAGAGAACTCAGTCTTGTCAGTCAGCTAAATATTTTTGCTTGTCTTTTCTAAAATGAATATTTCAATGTTAAAAGCTTAATCCCACCTCATTGCCAACAGATGGCATTTTGCTTGCATTTCTTATATTTCTCAGAAGAGCTGAGATTGAGAGAGTGGCTAGTTAAAAAGAAGGAGAGAGGGTGAGAGCCTTTGTTTTAATTAACATATTGTTCCAAAAAAACCTCCCTAAAAACATTTTTCAAACGGTATTGGAAGGCACAGAAGGAGACACAAAGAGTCACACAGTTAAGAAATTGCTAATAAGCAGTTGAGAGGTGGATTGGATCTGGTCTATTCTAAGAGCATGCAGTGCAAACCAAACAATAATGGTGATATCCTTATGCCTAAACAGAAATTGGGGCAGAGATGTTGTGTTGTTTTTTGGATTTTTTTTTTTTTAATAAGAAAAATGCTTTAGTTGGCTCATCGCAATTATGTCTCAATTGGTGCTGTAATACATGGCAGTGTGGAGTCTGGATTATAGAGATAAAGCATGATTGGAAAGGCACAGCTTGAATTTTGGATTGCAAGCAGTGCCTGCAATGACAGCAGTTACAGAAACAGTGCCTGACGTGTGAGCTGACCAGTTTTGACTTGGAGTCATTGGAAGAGAATAAATGTGAAACCCCATGATGCCACATCTCCAGTCCCAGCATAAGGGTACTTAATCAGCCTCCCCATGTCTTCTCTACTCGGGCAGGCAGGCTGGGGCCTGACAACTACTAATTTAAAGGCAGAATTTCCCAGTGCACTGCTTGTGGCTGTTAGGCTGCAGCTGCTGGCATTTGCTTGGAAGCTGTATCTCAGTGTACTGGGGACTGACTAGATCACCAGTGAGGCCTGATCCTACCAGCCTGAGCATGAACTGGTGTCACTGGAGAAGATAAAAAGTCTTGTGAATGCTGTGGTTGAAAGACAAGTTATCTGTCTGTGATGGTTTTTCCATGGCAATGCTCAGCTAGCTGCTCTGTGCGGGGTCAGTGGCCATGTGCTGATCATCCCAAAGGTCTCACCCCTCTCTGACTGGATTTGAGCCACAATGACTATGGTGCACCTTTTCCTCCTCTGGTTCAGTGCTGTTGTTTGTGCGTTGTCCTTCATGTGTTTTGACAAGGAATTTAAGGACAGTGATGTTTCCTACACAAGGGTTGCAAAGCACATTTGTCATTGCCCAGAGGTATCAACAGAAGTTTATAAAACCATTTCTGTGCTGTTTTGTGATGTGTTCCTGGAAGGGCTAATTAAACTTGGAGCTGGGTAGCATCTCCAAAACAGGTTTGTCACACTTCCTAACTGAATGATCCCTCATAGTTGTTCTCAGTGTCTTTTAACCAATCTGGCCCTCCTTCTGTTTGTCAGGCATTTGCCGCAAACACGATGCTATGGCTAGACCAGGAACAGTGGGCTGCTGTTTATGGGGAGCAAACAGGTCCCCAAGCAGATGCTGGTGGCAATGTTAGGGTAAATAATTAATAACATAAAGGAAAAGACACTCCATGTCCAGTAGCATGTCCAGTAGCTAAAGGTGAGCAGTTTTTTTCCTGGGTGTGATGCTACCCTGTTCCTGATAGGTTTAATTAATCCAAAGAGAAGAAAGATGCTGATTGCCCTGATGTAAAAAGGAGTATTTTCAAAGTCTTCTAAGAATGCAGTGTTTTAATTTATTTGTTCCTGGAGCCGGGCGTGTGCTCTGTACAGAATATTAGACGTTGTAGATGTGTCAGGTATGCTCTTCAAACCAGCTATGGTTGAAAAACAAAGATGTAAATTGAGTTTTGCTGTGCATCAGCTTAGACAATTCCTTGCATGATGGCAAAGCAGGAATCCTGCTAGATGGTGCTTGTGTCTAACTGAGGTGAATAGGGATTGAAGTGTTTTAATGCTGCATCAAAGCATCCTAAATGGATGCTTTGACATCTGCAAAGTCAAGACTACTTGTGTCATTATCCATCAGGGTGGGAAAAAGGAAGGGCCTTTTCATGCACACTGCATACCAATTTTGGGAAAATACTGCTGTGGTTTTATTGACTGGTTTTCCTGAAGGTTTATTCACACTGGCCATGATCTCCTACCTCCTTTACATTTAAATGGAATCTTCTGCTTCAGGAGTCAGCCCTGCCCAGGAGCTGGTGTAAAATTTCACACCTGATTCTTCCAGACTTCTAATACCATGCTTCTTCTCTTTCCTGACTAACTAATAATGAAAAATTCTCTCCTGTTTCAGTTCTGTGATAGCACATATGTCAGTAATTAAAAGCCAAGGTTGAATTTGGAATGTTGTGCACAGTGTCAAAATGCAGCTGCTGGGATACACAGTAGTTTTATCAATTATCTTGAGGTGGCAGGGTTGTTTGCTTAGTAGTAGTTAACTACTGATATTTCTTTGCCTTGTTCTTACTGTTGTCTTAACAGCTACTGGAAGGTTTCAGAAATGAAACTTACTCAGCTTATTTTCTGTGGGGGGAAACACATGGTATTTCTGCACAGAAAATTATTGTTAGGGTCTGCGTAGTTGTCTCTGTATTTATTTGAGTGTTATCTCCAGTTAAATGTTGGAAATCTGGTTTGTAGTGTACCTCCTATTAGTGGGATGATACATTCAGAAGCTCTTCCAAAAATGAATTGGCAGTTTTGGTTTAAGTGCTGATCTGAATTGTGGATGCATGCTTGCATTTCAGTTGTCTTCAACTGAGAGTTCACCACTGCGAGCAAGTTACTCTGAACATATGATGTCAGGTTTCACAGCCTGTGGTCTGTCCAAAGCTGGAGTGGTGGTGATGGTGCTATAGCTGCCCACTTTCAAAGGTTTTCAGATACAAATAGTAAAAGTACTCAGAGAAATAATTCTAAAACTAGCCTCAGCTGTCTCAAGTTTTATATTTACGCTACTTCTACTTCAGCTCTACCAACAAAATGCAAATTTTTCTGCAGTTTATGTTTTGTACTTAGGGGGGAAACCAAAGATACCAGAAGAGACATTTTTGTAATTAAGAATGGTATCTTTCATTTTAAATAGTGTATGTTAAACCCTTCGCTGTGTTACAGCTTTTCTGTTTGGTTGGTTTTATGAAGCACATGAGGATTAACACAGCAAGGAATAATTAGTTTTTCTAAAACAAGAAAAAATGTAGGTATCTGCAGTGGGGATCCTGAAGGAAATACAAGGGTTCTACTTCTTTTCTGTCTGGCAGGAAATGGAAGCAGAAATTGAAGACTGAAGGTGGGAGGGGAGAGAATCTGCATTTTTTAATATTTTATATTTAAATATGCATTTCGATGAAGAAGATTGTGATTCCTGTTGTTTGCCTATTGCCCACACATACTTATTTATAGAAGCCATTGCCACAATACTAAAATGCACAATAGACAATGTGCTCAGTAGTGCTTTCTGGAGATGCTTGGTGGCAAGGCACCTTTATCACTTTAGCATCACTTAAACTGTTAGATGCATTTTGCTAGCTATCCAGAGAAACACAACTATTATTCAGTAGCTAGTGCTTGTCCATCATGGCATGTTGTGATGTTTGAGCCTCTACATTGTATATGAGTAATAACAGATCTCTGAAACTTTTAATCAAACCAGTGCTGATAAAATTGTAGGCTGGTATTCACATTATAGATGTGTAAAGTTCAACCAATTAACAGTATTAGTCCTTTCATTTGGTTTTATTGAGGGCTTCTCATAAGAAGATGCTGATCACACAAATATAATCTTTAAAATAGTTTTTAAAATCTGTTGGTATTTGATCATATCTGAGATTCATGTGCCCATGGCCAGCCAAAGACATTTTCTGGAGATTGTGTGGTACAGCTATGGCCCGTAACACCATTCTAGACCTTGAAAAGCAAGTTCTTTGGAGGCATGGTACTCCTGAGAGGATTGAGTCAGACAATGGGACTCATTTCAAGAATAGCCTTATCGACACCTGGGCTAGGGAACATGGCATTGAGTGGGTGTACCATATCCCCTACCATGCACCAGCTGCTGGGAAAGTGGAACGATTCAATGGACTGTTAAAAACCACCTTGAAAGCATTGGGTGGGGGATCTTTCAAGAATTGAGAGCAGCATCTGGCAAAGGCCACCTGGTTAACACTTGAGGTTCTACCAACAGAGCAGGCCCTACCCAGTCTGACCTGCATACAGTAGATGGAGATAAAGTCCCTGTAGCACATGTAAGAGGTTTGTTAGGGAAGACAGTTTGGATCAATTCTGCCTCAAGTACAGACAGACCCATCCATGGGATTGTGTTTGCTCAGGGACTAGGTTGTATATGGTGAATAATGCAGAAAGATGGAACAGCACGGTGTGTACCTCAGGGATCTGATTGTTGGGTGGGAACCATGTGTGAATATTACCTTTTGTTGAATGTCACTGCCATTGTCTGTATATAGCTGTATATTGCTTTTATATAGATATATGCATGTATAATGTATGTGTTTGTAGAGTTAGAATTCAATTAGTTTTGGGAGGTTGACAATATGGTGATAAGGGGTGGAATGTCCTAGGGTGACTATGGTGCCTGTATCCCCCAGTTGTCCTGTTCTGTGTGTGCTGTGTGTTCTGCACCTTTAAGACTGGTTCTGAGATTGAGCAGGGAAAGAAGAACCGTGCAGTTTGTTTTGAAAAACAGTGTTCACTCCTCTTCGTCTTCTCTTCTTCCTCGGGACTGTGTGTGTTCATCGGACACACAGACAGCAGCCAGAGAGAGGTTTTTTTTCCTTTTAGTTAGTCTAGCTAGCTGAGGCAAAGAAGCTTCCTGGACTGTTTTTTTTTCCTTTTTCTTGGAACTGTTTAAATCTGCTCTGGACTGAAAAAACCCAGACAAGCACTGGGATCTTGCACCCGTGGCCCACCGGGCCTGGATCTGGGCATTTTCCAGTGCCGAAGGGACTGGGGCTGATAAGAGACTGAGAGAGCTCAGCTAACTCAGGGCAGGGACTTCTCTCAGTTTTGCCATCTCTCTTCAGACCAGTGAGAGGTTTTATTGTTTCATATTATTCATTCCTTATGCTTGTCGACAGTTTGTTTGTTAAATAAATAGTTTTTTCCACTTTTCTCCGAGGAAGTTTTTTTCCCAGACCAGCTGGGGGGAAGAGCCATTTGGATTTGCTCTCCAGAGGAACCCTGTTTGGAGGTCTCCTCCCAAATTTGCTCTAAACCAGGACGATACCTTGATGTAGTTGTTTCCCTACACGTTACTGAATCCTGCAGTAACATAATGATTAGGTCACTGTTGCAGGAATTCGATGCCTTACTTTAGTTTGAAGACTTTTATTTCAGGGCAGATTGTGTCTTCAATTGGAACACACCCAGGTTTTTAGATTTTGTCAGAAATCTTAGGGCTTTAGGAGTAATAGCCAATGTCCATTTATTATTTGTGAGCCTTTGCATTTACTCATCATTTTAGTATTGTGTTGTGCTAATAACATTTTTCAGGTAAAGTTTTTGTAAGTTTCTAATGAACAAAACTTCTTTTCAAGTTGCTGTGGAAGGCAGTAAATGGGTGCTTGATTTTGGCATGAGCAGTTGTATGATTCTATGCAGGTTGGTATTTTCCAAGGAGTTTAACTTTTTTCATTTATACGCTGTAAAAGTTCTTAGGAAACTAGAGAATGTACTTGTCTAATTTTAAGAGAGTGTGCCCCCAATCTTAAATGAGACCCACCCAGAATTTATTGCGAGTCAGCAGAAAGACAAAAAAGAAGAATTTGTAACCCCTTATACTAGGATAATCTGTATATAAATAACAGTATGCCAGAGAGCAGTGTTGGGCAGGGAGGCCAAGATAAGCTACAAAAATTCTTTCTATGACCTTTAAATAAGTGAAATGAGTAGGCAGCATGTCCCCTTCAGGACACCCATAAGGAAAATGCAGACTGAGATTAGTTGAAGATGTCTGTTGGATATTAGTGTGGATGCCAAAGAGCACAGCTGCCAAAGATGGAATTACAGGGAGATTGTTTGGGATAGAAGTTCAGAAATGGAATTACTGCAGTCTGATTTTGTTGGTTTTGCTCCTCGTCCTACAAGATTATTCTAACGAGAAGAGTTGCAAATTTGTCTGCCTGTTACTTTTCCATCACTAATTCAAGAAGAGAAGGATTTTCTCTGTTGTGCCTTATTTTAAGGCAAGTAAGAGTCAAGATTCTGTAGACTAATTTACTTGCGCCAGCCAATTTAGATCAGTTCTTTAGGATAAGCCATAGCAAAGGAGCATTCAGGTGGATTTAGAATTTAAAATGAGAATATTTCCTGGGGGCATCCTGAGAGGGTATTACCCCCTAGGGAATGAGAAAAGTTCTCATCTGGGAGCTGAAGTTGCCTGAACTGGGGTTCAGAAACGGCCAAAGGAAAAAGGATTGTGCCCTGCAATCCAAAATAAAACAAATTGCACATTCACAAAACGTTTTCTGTTCTCTTGACTGCCATTACTGTGTGGGGAGATGCTCTAACCAAAAGAAACTGCTGCTTTGTCTGCCGGCAGCCCTGCCCGAATGCTGCCTTTTCTCTCTGCCGATGTGTTTGCATGATAGAGGATCCTGTGGAAAGATGTTTTGAATTGTTAAAGGAATGAATTAGCTTTATTGTGCTGTGACCTAAATAGGATCATCAGATCAATCAGTCTGCTGCTTTTCTGTCCTCTCTGGCTTAGGTTGTGTTGCTTCTCCTTCTCGTCTTGCTCCCTCTTCCCCCACCGGGCAGCCCCTTTCCCAGAGCCTGCAGACATAATCCTTATGATCTTGGATAAAGGAGGGCACAGCCGGGTACCCTCTTTTCAAGCAATACCTGTCCTGTGATAGTCTGCACAGGCTCAGCCCTGACTCCCCTGCCCCTGCACTGGGGCACGGGTCCTTCTTGGCCTGTTGTTGTGGTGGCTTTAGGATAAAATACATTTTCTTCTTTGTTCCCTCTCCCCTGTGCATTCTCCTCCTCCTCTTCCTCCTGATCCCAGGTTTAATGAATTGTAATTTCGCAGTAGCCAGGGCAGTATCGCGCTTCACCAGGGCTGAGGTTGCCTTGAAAGAGGCCATTGTGAGCGAGGGGAGCTGCAGACTGGAGGGCAGCTGAATGCGGTGCTGCCTGGGTCGGCCTTTGTGGAGGGAGCACTTTTGTTCTCCTCAAAGATGCCGGGAGAGGGCCAGCCGAGGTGGGATCTCAGGGAGGGAGAAACCCATTCTGACCATAAATTATTGACTCCTGTGCTCTGCAAGGAGTCCCTTTAGGCAACAGCAAATGGTTGACAGCATGGGTGAAGGTGGCCAGAGCAGGTACAAAGCTTGGGCCTGAGTTTTGAAAATACTTGAGGCGTTTGCCCTTTCTGATGTTTCTTCGTGATAGAAGTCTCATCTGGAGGTAAAAGTGCAGCTTTCAAAGCTGGGTGGTCTTGGTCTTCCTGCAGGCCTCGCGGGCAGGAGCCTTGTGACCTGCAGGCAGGGGTTTAATAGCCCTCCTCAGTTTCAGTCTTGCCCTGCAGATGCCTGGGTGCTCTGTGCAGACTGGAGAGGGCGTGTGTGGGGGTCACTTCCATAGCTGCAACCACTTGGACACCACAGCTGCTCAGAGTGGGCGGGTGGGGATGGCAGGGAGCAATCCCGAGCATGTCCTACACAGACACATTCTGCAGAGGTGCTGGAAACAGCTGCCCTTCAGCAGCTTCTTCCCTGTGAGCTGCTGTAGGATGCCACAGTGGAAACTTATTTAGAGCAACTGAGTGATGTGTCTGTAAAAGCAAAGGCATCGATTTAATTGTTTTGAGTACATCTGCTTGCCAGCATGTCCACTTTCCCTTTTGTGTGTTGAACAGAGACTCACTGGAAGAGCTCTCACGGTGCAGTTAGTTCCCAGCTCAGTTGGGCGGTTTTACTTTTTCTTTCCTCTTAAAATGTCATAAATGCTACACTTCAGGATCCCCACTGCAGATACCTACATTTTTGTTTAATGGAGGATTTTTTCCATTGTCCAGATAAAGTTGCTAAGGGCTGAAACTTGAAGTTTAGGTTTTGAGATGGTGCATTTTAGTAATTTGAGGCATCATTCCCTTAATGAACTTGATATATCCTGTGTTCGGCTTACCTCTCCTTCACAAAAATAAAGTGGTAACATTTGTTTTCTTTTGTGGGAGGGAGCTGGAAAGCATTGCTTTAGCTATTCTTCTGGGGTTTTTTTGTTTTTGTTTTTTTAACTTAAATATTTCCTAAATTTTGTACTGCATATATGCATGGGCTGATTCCAGTGCCCCTGTGGACAGCTATCCCTGGGGCTGCTGCCGGGCAGCTGCTCTGGCTGTGGTTAGGAACAACCCAAGAACATCGCTTTTCAACATTTGCCTTTTTATAAAGCTTCAACTTTTTCAGTGGATTTTGTGCATTGGTGCTAAGGTTCAGGGCACTGGGTTGTGACTGGGGGCTAGGCACAAGAGCCCCTGTCCCCCAGGGGCTGGGTGGAAATGTTTCTGTGAAAGCTGAATATTTCCAGATTGTTTCACAGGCGCCGATGCTTTATGCTGCTGTGAATGTGGAGGGGTGGCTGTCCCAGATGGCTGTCATGGAGCAGGTCAGCTGGAAAGCCCCTCTAAAGAGGGGACAGAGCAGGGAGGGGAGTGGAGGAATGGCTACAGCATTTCAGGCATGCCATATGCAAGCAGCCACTCCTCTTCTGTGTGTATGTGGCCTCTACTAGAAAATGAGAATCAGTTTAATCACTCAGGGATTAAAAGCTATTATAGTTGAACTAAAAAAGGGTTTGGCTAACGAGTTCATTACACAGTTGTGATTTTGAGGATGCTGTTTGACACTGCAACTTGCACCTCTCAGTTTCTTTGCCCCAGTCCCCAGACTTTTTAGGAAGAAGATTCTTCTGAGCCAAACTTTATGACCAATTCCATCCACCATGAAGTGAAAATTAGTATTTACCAAACGTCTTCTTCATGTTTTCTGTATTCCTTGTGATATTCCTGATTCCTTTCTATTTCTGTGATCCTTGTGTGGTAGTGAGTTGTGATCCCTGCTTCTAAGGATGTGGTAACTCAGGTGGTGGGTTAATATTAACTTGTCTAAGGTGGAGTAGCAAGTGTGTCACAGAGCAAGGTCTACCCAGTCTGCTACTTGTCTCTGAGTCATTTCCATGTAAAGAACTGATACCACAGTGTGCACACCTACTGTTCATGCTGGATTTATCTAGCTTTAACAAGCTTTTTTTTTTTTTTCTATCAAGTTAATTTTAGGTGGGTTTTTTTGTTGTTGTTTGGTGGGGATATTTGTGAGTTTGGCTGCTGGCTTGACAGTGTTTGAGGCTGAAGTCCTTTATCTGTTTGCGTCGTGGCTGCAATATAAATTTTCTCAAACTGCCCCATCTTTTCCTTCTTGTCTCAGTGTAGGGAGGCTAAATGCAGAGCAGCGCAGGCATTTCATACTTTAAGTTCTCAGAGAATTGCTATTAGGTTACAGTTTCTCGAAACAGGAAAAAAGTTTACAAAAAGCTAGGTTGAGACAACATGATGAATTTTATGGAAGTCAGTGGGTTTGTCTCAGGTGGGGAAGAGGTTTTGTTTGTTGTCGGACTAGTGCAGACTCTTAGAGGTGCAGATAGGAGTAGCCAGACGGTGTTTCCTTTGGGGTAGTCCCTCATGATAGCCGTTTGTGTTGTTTGACCTCTTTAACAGCATGACCTGAGGGTAGGTGGAAGCAAGGTCGGGGCGGGGGATGAAAGGCAGACATCAATTTAGGTATTGTTTGTTTCTGGGTTTGAATGTCTGCCTCCATACTGAGCTCAGGGGTAGAACACAGTGGTCAAGTGCTTGTTCTCAGGCAGGAGAAATGCTCCAGGGTAGGTTGAGGATCCAGTAACAAAAAGCACACTGCACTTGGCTCACATTGCAGCCCGGGGTGAAATGAAAAAGATTCCAAGCTGGCCAAAGTACCCAGTATCATGTTGATTCACAGTGGCTTTACCATAAAGAGAAAGTCTTGCTTTCCAGAGCTTGCAAGACTCTTTCGAGATTCCATAAAGAGACTGTCTCACTCCAGCAGCCTAGACTCCATCAGTTTATAGCTTGAAACTCTCCTTTCCCTGTGCTCCCCTTCCTATATGCTAAGAGGCACTTCCTACATCCTAAAAAAGGTGGACACCACACTAGAAAAGGAGTAACCATGTCCTTGGTTTGCTTTCAGATGGCAATGTAGCTGGAGTCAGTCTGAACTCTCTTCCAGGGTGTGTCCAGCAAGCACGCATTTTATGGTTCGTGGATGTGTAGGTAATGGCAAATGTCTGACAGGGGTACTGCTGTGTATTTAATTCAAAGCCAGCACTAAATAGTTACCTTGTTACCAGAGTTCGATGCCAGAGTCATTTTTTTGGTAAGGTACTTGATGGAAATCAATGCAAAAAGCGGAGGTGCCTTCCTTGCTGTTGCTGCCATGGCACCATGGTCTTCTGTCCCTTTAGCAGAGCTGAGCCAGTCAAAATGCCTCTTGAACCAGCAGCTGCTGGAGAGACCCGCTGCTCATGGTAGTTCTGATCTCGAGCCCGTGTTGCAATTGCAAAATATCTGGATTTGGAACATATTGATAAAATGTTGATGATACTGTATTCAGACGACAATGAACAAATTTAATTTACAGTCTGTTCTTTGAAGTGCTGAGTCTCAACTGTTTGGTGAAACTTAGAGGTTCCTGTGGTGCATCTGCTTTTTACTTGCTGTGCTCCAGAGGCTGGATCCTGCTGCAGCTTTGGGGTCAGCCTGAGCCCCCCGCTGCTGGCATTTTTCTTTTTCCTGAGGAAAAAAATCCTTTTCATTGTTAACCCGAGGGGGTTTCCTAAGCTTGCTTTGTGAGGGAGGGCTTGCTTCTTGAGCCTGAACATTGTGCAGAGGGCATGCCCTGCTGAGCACATTCATTTGGTGCTTAGCGTTTTCTCTTTAACTTCGGCAAAATTGCAGTCCATTCCTAGGAAGAGGATGGCTGTGGACCTCTGTACGGATACATCTTTTTAAGACATGAGGATATAATTCGCATCTCAAAAAGCTGGACCATTTCATCTCCGTCCACAAGTTGCGTTTGATGAATAACAGAATCTCTATTAGCCAGAAATAACTCGATTTTGTTTTCCATGTATCTGGTCTGAGATGACGCTAATAAGAATAAATTAGGAGTGTAACTGAATAAAATTCAATATGTAAAATTAGAGTACTGATGTCTCAGGCAGTGGCAGTGACTACGGGGGGAGCACTGGGACTGGAAGGGGAGGCAATGCAGAGCCGAGACTGCGTGTTGCTGCCAGCTAAGGCGCAGCTCTGGATCCTTAATAAAGCGGGAGCAAGAGGGTGAAAATAAAAAAAAGGGGTTGTGAGGAGAGATGGGGGAAGGATGGGAGCGGTGGGAAAGCAGAGCATCCTGATTAGCACGAAAATGCAACACTGATTTGCAACTGGAAGGAGGCCGGGGCTGCCCGGCCCCCCCGCCGGCGGCGGCGGCGGGGAGGTGCGGCGGGAGGGGGCGGGGGCAGGGAAGGTGCCGGGATCTCCTGCTGCTCCGCCGGCACAGCCGGCTGGAGACATGGGAAGGAGAGCAAGCACCTGCCAACTCGACACTTTCTGGAGCAGCCAAACTTGGAGAGCGGAGGAAAGGAGGAGAACAAGAGCGGAGTAACTGCTGTGGACAGCAAGAAAGCCTTTTTCGTCCTGCGCAAACGAGAATAACAGCTGGGGCGCTTTTTTTCCTCCTGTTTTGCTTGTTGGAAGTGGCTATTTTCAACCCGCAGGCAGGGAGGAAAAATTCAGGCTAAAGAATTGTAAATTATTTCATGTGTCAGAAAGATCTAGACATATTTAAAGTGATTTCAGGAAAAAAAAAACTCTGGGAGAAACGTGGAGAAGAGAAATTTGGTGTGCAGTTTGAACAGGTTCAGTCTGTCACCTTTCTGGAGCTCCTCCTTTCTATGGTATTTCAACTCCAGGATCGCAGTTCAGCACCGTGAAAATGGTGGTTTTCATCAACACAAAGCTTAAATCTCTCATGAAACTTTTCAAGAGAAAGAGTAAGTATAGCTCTGTGTGCCCACTGTCCTTTCAGGAGGCAGCCCAGTTCTGAAGGAAAGCGCAGGTCCCTTCGGCTTCACTTCTGCTTCCGGCAGCCTCTTTTTAAGCTTATCTCGCTCTTTTAATCGTTTATCGTCCTGGGGTGTGTGGAGGAAGTCTTGTGAGGGTCTTTAGGGACCTCTCTTTTGGGACATTGTGGCTTTGGAAGTGCTTTGTCACGGTGATTTTGAAGGAGCCAAAGTTCTTGGTATGAAATGGGCAACTCGGTGACAAGGCAGGGTGTGCCGGTGTGTGTGGTGTCCTGATGGTTTGTCAGACATCTGTCTCTGGTTATGCGACTCTGGGCTTGTATCACTGAGGTGTCTACATAAAGTTTGATCTTCCTTTAAATCATGAAGGACAGACAAATCACACTAGAGAGAGTAGTTGGCAAATGTGCACACCACTTCTCTTGACTAGTTTTGATGACCATTATTGTCTGGACGAGCAGTAAACCTTAGTTTTGCTGTGGCAGGACTGCAGCCAGACATTGGGCTTGGCGGCAGGAGTTTCCCTCCTCCACTTCCTCTAGCCTTACCCCATTCCCCATCCGCCGGTTCAGCCGGGAGCGTCGGGAGTGCCTTTCATTGACTTTAGGTGTCACGTTTTCTGTTAGATGGGTGTGATTGGTGCTGTAACCAGGTAGGTGATGACTTCTCCGTTTTTTGTGATTTAGGTTTGACCGCTGGTTAGCAAGAACGGGAAGAGTGAGCCCAGGCTGAATGGGTATCTGCCTTGTGGCAACCAGTATGTCTTGGGAGAGGGGGTGGGATGCAGGACCGAGACACAGACATGAGGACACTCACTGAAAGTCTTTAAAAACCTTTTTCGAGGTCTGAAACTAATCTAAAATACGTGTGTGGGGGGGCAGATAAGAACCTCCCCTTCTACCTTAAGTCCTGTTAGGAAAGAACAGGCACTGAGCATTTGGCTGTAGCTGTGTTTTGAAGCGAGAGGCATAGCTTATTTTCCTCACGGACACCAATCTTTTCCATCTGAAATGATCCCAGCAGATGCACAGTAGTGTTAAGGAAAGGGTAATTTTTCAGATGACAGGAGGCTGATGCATCGTTTTTGCTTCTCGGTTTTACATACCTCCTCTGCTACCCAAAGGGCATCAGGCAAACCGCAGAGTGATGCCACAGGCAGTGCAGCAGCAAAGGTGGCAAAGGGAAGATGTAGAGCTGACGGCAAGGCTGGGGGCGGTGGAGCTGTGGCAGCAGGGCAGGTACTTGCAAGGCAGCACATCTGTAGTGGCTTCTAATGCTTTGGAGAGCTAAAAAGCAAGGGTGTGCAGCACGCTGGCTGAAGGCCAGAGGATGCCTGGGGAATCACAAAACATGACCCCCAAGTGTCCTTTTTCTGTTTACAGCAGGGTGGAGGAATAAGGCTATTCAACTGTAGAAGTTTTTATTGATGATAAACTTGAAATAAAAGGCAGTGGCCGTCTCTTGGGAAGCATAAATGATAAACAAATCTTGGCAATATGTGCTTTGGTTGTTTTATTGCTAGACTGTAGGGAACTTTGAACTTGAACAAGGTCTGTGTTTTATTTTCACATTTGTATTGACTGCAAAGAAGTGGCCAGAGATAGCCCTCTTCAGTGTTGTTGTGCTCTGAGCAGTATTTGTCCATGGAGTTGCTTTTGTTTATATCTACTTTCCACTCATGACAAAGGAAAGTAGCTAATTTAGTTGCTTCATTGGAATCTTGTTTCCGGTGTGAGAAAGCAGGAGGTCAGACAAGGTTGTTTCCCAATACAAGTGAACCTGTTGTCATCTCTCATGAAGGCCGTCATATTCCCAGGGGCACCTTTGAGCCAAGCTATTCTGCACTGCACAGCACCTGCCATGATCAGGGAATGGAAAACTGATTCCTTTGGGAAGAGTGGGAGCTGAAGGAGGGGGAGAACAGAGCTTCAAGTTTAGAGTAAATAAAGCAGCAAATATAAAAATGGGAAGAGCAGAAGGTGTTTCCTATAGAACATAATGTTACAGTAGGGTTTTTTAATTGTCATGGAAGTGAGGTTCTAAGGAATATTTTGATGGGTCTGCAGTGGCAAACAATGCTTCTTTCATTTTTAGATGATGTGTGGCAAACTTACTCATGGGATTTTGTGATAGAGCTATCTGCAATGGCATCTAATTTTCATATTGTTGTGTTTCTCTGCAGCTGTTTCCAACTTAGATGAAGAGAGTAGATGGACTGTGCACTACACTGCTCCTTGGCACCAGCAGGAAAATGTCTTCCTACCCTCCTCAAGACCACCTTGTGTGGAGGACCTGCACAGACAAGCCAAGCTGAACCTCAAGTCAGTGCTGAGAGGTAAGATGCTGCTACTGACACAGACATGTCCTAAAACTACAATACTTTCTTCTAGTCTTTGCAAACATACCCAAATTGCAAGCTCTGGAAGAAGTTTACTTGTTCTTCTGTACTACGTGTAGAACATTAGTGGGATTTTCCCACTCAAATGAAGAGACAGGGGAAAATTACTTTGCTATGAAGAGACGGGTAAATGTGTTATCTGACCAAGCACTCTGAAATAGAAAAGTGTCTCTTGGCCATTTCCATTTAGTCTTTGGAGTGTTTCCAAAATGGTACCTTCAATTTCAGTGAGTCCTGAGTTAGTCCATTTGTGGAGTAAAAAAACACATCAGAGGTGTTTAATTTGGTGATTTCTTCTGTTGTTGTACAGTGTCATTTCCAGGGTTGTGGGTGCTTGTGAGAAGCTGGAAAAGGTGCTGAGGGCAGAAAAGGGAAATAGGGAACAGGGCATTCACGAGGACTCTTCCAGTAACAAAAGTGCTTTATGGCAGAAGTGTTCAGCTTATTTTTAAGGCCTGGTTTTTACCTATAGTACTTTCACTGGGGCTGTACCTGTGCAGTCTGTTGTGGGAGGCATTGTGTTGTGGCAGTGCAGCCATGAGAACAAAGACATGCAGCCAGCAAGGAGGCCTGCAGAATGTCTGTCCCTGGGCCAGACATAAAGTTTAAAATAACAGTATAATGTTCCTGTTCTGGAAACAGTTAACCTAGATTTTTCTTTACACTGGCTGTTTAACAAAGGGGGTTGCCCTGCAGAGAGCCAACTTGCTCAAGTCCCTTTTTGTTTCAGCAGGAACTGCAGGTACTTGATACCTTGCAAAGTTGACCTGATTGAAAATAATATTGTATTTTTTATTTGATTAACATGACATTTCTGCTTTTTAGACTTGAAGAAAACTTGATTTTGTATGTCTTAATAGAGATGTGTTTGACCACAATGTTTCAGTTCTCTTGCCATTTCTCCAGTTAATTGATTTTCCTTGTCTCTTACTAGGTGCTTTTTGTTATCATTTAATAGGGAAGTCTTGACAGCGAGTGTTATTGTCTCCTGCATGGCTCAGCAGATAGCCTGTGTGCCCCCTATACTTATTACTGGATTAGTACATTAGTGCAATTCCTTAGCCTTGAAACATTCATTGTTCTCTTGCAGGCACACTTACCAGTCCTTTACAAAATAAAAATATTTGCCTGCTTTAGATTAAAAAGAATACTGATTGTTGTTAGTTTTTTGTGAGCATTAACCATTCATTCTAGTATTTTTTCCTGTTCGCTGTTTTGGACTGTTATTTTTAAAAGCCCCCAAACCTTCACAGGCTGAAATGCACTGATTTTCTTGAGTTTTATCAGAAATGTATCTACTGAATATGAATGTTTCATATTCTATTTAAACAAATTTATATCTAATTGTGTGAAACCAAGTAATATATGCTGCTTCCCCCTCTTACACACCTGAAGTTGTTTCGGTCTGGTGGGATTTTTCTCTGGAGGTGCAGCTCATTATAAAAAGGAAGCTAAAAATAGAAAAGAATTGCTACTACAATTTGCTAGTTAGCCATTTGTGTCAAATAAACTGGCTTGTGTATATGATGTAGGACTGCTTGGTAATGAAGTGAGTTTCACTTTCATGCTTTCAGGGTAGTAACTGAGAGAAGAAACTGTAATGATACCTTCACCAGACCTTATGCTGCTGAACACAACTCTGTTATCCATTTATTTACTTATTTGTTTAACCTCAAGCTCTTTTCTTGAGCCTCCTTTTTTTTTTCCCCTAAGTGCAGTTTTAAAATAACTCCTTGGTGTTGCCTGAAACTGTCCTGAGAAGCTACAGCATGAGTAGTAGTAAGAGAGGCACTGACTAAAGTTTAATCAGTTTTACTCTGCTGCTGCTTCAACCAGCAGTGTGAAATCAGGAAGGCAGTGGTGCTTCTGATCATACGTGGAGATTTGAGTTAAAAGTTCTGTATCCAGAGCGGAGTTTCATTCGGTGTGAAAGCACTGTTGGAATTGTGACATAATTTTGACAACTGCTGAACTGCTTTTCCACCTGTTTCTTTAGAAAAGACAGAGTTTTCTAAAGCTTCTTAATAGGTAGAAAGGAATTATGTGACCATAACACAGAAGAGCTTGAAGTAGTCTTCTGAGAAGCACCATTGGGCTAGCATGGGGACTTCAGTTCTGCATGTCTTGGCCTCATAATAAAGCTTGCAGTTTGCCTTCCTTTTGGTGTTTCAGATGCCTTGGTTGAGGTAAACCATTGAGCAGTAGAGCAGCTGTATGTGACCTGACAATGCTGTATGGGTGGTGGGGAAGGAGTAACACTGGATGACAAAATGCACTTTATTCTGTGCAGAAAGTGAGATGAATCACTCTGGTCTCCAAAGAATGGTGACAACAAAGGGAAACTGGAAGGAAGTAGAACTAAAGCAAATATAATTTTTGTTTTATGCTAAGTCAGAAATTAAGCAGTAGACATGTACAGCAGTGGAGAAATATGAGGGCAAAGATATTTAAATGTCCCCCGTAAATTTTTGGAGCTATGAAATAGTTTTTAAGAATAGGTCAGACAAGCACTACTCAAAAATATATTATATTTGGTCCTATCTTTAGAGGAGGTTGGGAAGGAAGAAAGAACCTCTGGTGGTCTCTTGAACCTGATAATGAGGTCTTGAGGACTAAGTTAGCAGCTATTGTTCAGACCATCAAAAGACATGTTTGAAAGTTTTCTACTCCTGTTCTTGTTCACGTTATGAGAGCTGATGTTGTTGATACATAGCAGCTATAGCAGCTTGATTGAAGACAATTTGTTTCTATACACCTGGCTCCCCTGTGAATGGAGAAGGAAGTATAAAACTTAGGTAACAAATAGTACCACATGTAGAGCACATTTAAACCACCTGTCAAAGTATCAAATGAATAAAATCTTTCAAAATAATGCTAGCAAAGTATTTCTATCAAGGTGTTTTCACCCATGTAGTAGTAACCAGATGGAATCCTGGGTAGCTTTTAAGACAGTCAGCGCAAGGGCAAGTGGTTTGTTGTGGCACGATTTTTAACAGCAAATTTTTTACAGTATGGTTCTAATAAAAAAAATAATCCAGTGAAATAAATAAGACATCTGTTATTTAGAATAAATTTTTAGGTACCACTTAAGAAGCAGAAGCCAGTATTGCTACTTAAATTGGTTTAAGAATAAAAAGTTAAGAGATATTAAAATAAATAGTATGTAAAGTGTCTTGAGAGAAATAAGTACACCATATGCTGATCTTTACTTTTTCAGGAAGTGGTGTTGTGTTTGGAGGAGGAAAAGAGCTTCATTAATTTCTGTGCAGTTGATTATTTTACTTTGTATATTATATGTTGGTATGTCCCCTGCTTATCCGCACTATGGAAATGGATGTAGTATGTGATAGTAGATATTGCATAGGGAGATATTTTAGGTTTTTACCTATGAACTAGGCTTTTATCTTTTTGAAATTAAGGGGAAATGCTGTGCTTTTCCTTTATGAAGCTACTTTGAGGTATAAGTGGTGAGTTCTTGCATTCACATGTGTTCATAACTGAGGTAGAGCTATTTATCCTTTAGGCATCCAGGTGCTCTGCTGCCCTCTGAAGTTTTAAAAAGCAGTATTGTCCAGTAATCTGAATTAGAAAATGAAGCATCTGGAACCTGGAAAGTCTGTGATGCATAGTCTATCTGTTCTTGAGAGCTGAAGTTGCTTTTTTAACCTGTATTAAAATTTAAAGTTGTTATTGACTAAAACCAGTGGCTTGATGTATTAAACCCAGGCTGTGTTACTTCATTTTGCACTAAAAGGTCTCAGTGGCTTAATATGATGACTGGGGAAGAAGAATATAACTTCAACTGAACTTCACAGTCATGGTACCATTGCAATTTGATTCAAATGTTTGGAAAATGATGCAGTTCTTGGGTTGTGGTGATAGATACAGTATTTCTTCTTAGTGTTTTGTTTGCATTGGATGCAGCAGACCCTCATTTTCTTTGGGGAAGGAGCCAGGACCTTGGAGTGCCTGCTGAAGCAGATGGGGTGACATGGGACATGCAAGGTGTATGTTGTCTTACCCTCAGGGCCCTGCTGCTCTGGCTGGCCTTCCCTGAAAGCCTGTGCTATGTGGCCTCTTCCTAATGTTTTCATGGTCAGTTCATGAAAGGTGTTTCCCAAAATACAGATGTTCAGGTCAAAACAAAACCATGTTAGACTCTGAGGAGTCTTAACGTGACTCTGTGCTTCGTGTCACTGTTGTGTCCTAGGAAGTCAGGAAAACAGGAGATGAAGACAACAGATGGGAAGAAAGAGCTGAGGCGCTGCAGGGGGCCAGGATCCTCAAATCAATCCTGTTCCATTGCTGTGTGCTCTGTTCCAAGGCTGAAGGACTACTAGACTTGGCTAGTCTCATGTTGCTAATGTCTGCTGAGTGTCTGGACTAGCACTGAGAGTCTGGTCTGGGCAGTAGCAGAGCTGTGAATTTGATGTTGTTCAGAGTGGCATTGTTTCTTAAGGCAGGCTGTTGTCTGTGCTGAAGGGCCCAGCGCTGCATACTGCAGTGTTTCCTACAGTGTTCTTGGTCCATAAGGTGAAGAGGTTCAGTGGGTGTTCGACCAGAGTCTAGAGGGTAGCAGTGTAGAACAACTCCCATCCCTGACCCAGTGGACTGACAGAACTGGCTCTTCAAATGGCCCTATTTGAAGAACCAGTGTCTGAGGAGGTCTCTGAAGTGCAGTGGTCTTCAGCTGGGAGCACAGATAGAACAGCTGTAGTACGTAGCAGTGACACAAATATTTGGCAGTAAAAGTAAATTGAGACTAATCCTCATTTTGTGAAGCGTGTTATACTCTAAAATTGACAAGCAATAAGGCATGAAGAAGCATGAAGACGGGTCAGAGACACAGCACTCCTTTAGGTGTTGTTTTGCTCAGCTGCTTGGGGTGTATAGTGAGTGTGCCTGTTTACCTTCTGAGCAGGTTTGTGACATTACTAACAGTGTGTTAATCTCTCCATCTATAGATGGAGCTCCAGTGTCCTAAAAGGAAAGCCTCAAGTTTAATCTGGAATGCATTGGCCTCGGATAATCTTGCAAACTATGACAAAGTGAAGGGAGAGAGAAAAAAGAATTCTTACCATGTACCTGAACTCTTAGGTTCTACTTTTTTTGAGCTACTCTAAATTCTCCCTCAAATGTGGATCATCAGTTGCAGTGATGAGAACCAGAGCAGGGCATGTATAGTTCAATTTCCAAGGGGCACTTGTTTTCCAGTTCCTGCAGTTAGCAATGTAGAGCACTTTTGGTTTAAAACAAAANAAAAAAAAAAAACCAAACCCAAAAACACCAAAGTGGGAGAGTGCAATCTCCACTGTTGTGTATTGTCATTTTTTCATGAGTTGAGAGATAACAGGCATAAAGGGCAGAGATGGAATAACTGTATTAATATTAAAGGTTAAACACAGCCAGACTGAAATGATACCAGGCTGTTAGGAGATATCCAGCTCCTGAGGAGTGTTGTGGACACTCACTGCGCTGTTGAAGTTGCAGATGAGGGGCAGTGTCTTGTCACACACTGCTGGTCACTGCCCAGACTGGTTATGCTTTCCAGTAGATAACAAGGTGTTGGATATGTACTGAGGAGGGTGTTGCTGTAAATAGTGGGAGCAGTCTACATGTCGACTCTCATACCCTTTTTCAGTCTATAACTGCTGAAACTTCTGCACAACTGCCTGTACTTTGTGCCCTCCCCCCAGGATAATTGTGTCGATTCAAGCTACGTACATGATATAGGGCTCGTTGTTCTGATGTCTGCGATGATTCATTTATTATCTCATCTTCAGAAGAGCTGGATTTGGCTGACTCTAGCTTCTGTTTAGCTTTGTTGGCCAAATTCAAGGAATGCATTTAAGCAGCACTGATTGAAACACTTGATTTGTTTTCCAGAAGACATCTGGTTAGCATTGTCAAATAAAACAGGATTTAAGTAGTTAGTCATAAAGCCTCTATTATGTCTTGCTACAAGACCCTCCAGACAGGTATGTGCTTAGCCTTTGTTTTCTCAGTGCATCTGCCAGATCACTGTTCAGATGAGCAATATTAGGGTCAGACCTACTAGTCAATAATCCTGCTGAGAAGATTATGGACTTAAAATAATCTTATGTTTCATTAAAGAGCTGCAAAATAGGGGGAAACCACTTCATATTGACAATAGTTCAGGTTCAGAGAGATGTCAAGATGTGAACTTCCCACCAACTGGAAACCTTAATGAAGTAAAAGGCCATTAAAGGCTATGAGTAGACCATATGTTCCTGAAAAGCCTTGGAGCTATAAAATCAAAAAATAGAAATCAACTTATTTTTCATTTTTTTACTTTCAATTGTAAAGTTACTATCAGAGCTTCTTTCTGCTCTTGTATACTGCTTTTTTTTACTGTTACTGAATTAATTCACTGTACATCTGTTGATGGTTTTGGCCAAGTTCCATACTGCAAATGCCCGTTCTAATAAGGAATTTCAAAAAGCAAATACTGGAGTGAAACAAAACAGAATTTGACCAAGAGGCTACACTGCATGTGTTTGAAAGCTGGTCTTGTGCTGCAAAACTGAGCTGCTTGGAAGCATCTAGGTTGCCTATTTTTAGGTTTAGTTTATGTAGTGCAGTACTGAGTGTAAAAACATAAAGAGTGGTTATATGTAAATTGATTGCATGATATACATGAGCAGTGAAAGCAATTCCAGTGAAAGGGTTTAAAGAAGATAAAATTTGTTTCAAAATAATACTAGGGTTCTTAAACTAGATAAATGCGTTTTTTAAGGAAGCTGTACCTGAGGGATTATTGAACCCATTTCAGACCCATGCCTTTAGCAGGAAGAACAAATTGAAATTGTTAACTGTATGTAGCACTGTTATTTAAGTGCTTGGTAAAGCAGCTTCTGTCAGAAGGAATATTGAACTTTCAGTTGGTTTCCTTTTTGCTTTTCTTCCTCCTTACTCTCTTAGATTTGGGATGTTATGTGCTTGTTGGCAGCATTTCAGATAGCTTTACATTTAAAATGTCCTAGGAGAAAAAAATAATTAACAATCCCTTTGTATTTTAATATTAGCTGTGTTCAGTTGTCTAAGAAACAACAAATACCCATAAAAATGCTAGAGAAAAAGTGTGGAGTGTTATTTTAGTGCAAGCATCAAAGATAGAAAAGGAAGCAAATATACTGTTATATTTAAGACATCTTGTCACCACTAAATGCAGTCATATAAAGCACTTGCAGAAATTTAAATTAACTTGAGACAAACAGTGATAATTATTTTGAGCACTCCCTAGTGACAGCTTGTTAACAAATATAATTTGTCGTGGCTGTTGCATTTTGGTGCCATTAGAAAGGTTTTCTGTATCATTAAATCATGCAGATCACCTGGGGACTTAAAGGTCGGTATTAAATGTATTTGTTTTTTAAAGCCTCTAAGGAAAGAGGGGGATGATCAATGTCTTTGCATTTACTTGACCCTGTTAATGTTATTTTGACATTTAAAGGTTCCTTTTTATTTGGATTTCCTAAACACTTGTATCTGATTCAGACCCTTGAAAATAAATCTGTGCAATTGCTTTCCTTTAATGTTGCACTTCCATGCCCCATCCTTGTGCTGCTGTAGGTGTCTGCGCAGCTGAGCCCTGAAGCTGGTTGGAAGGGTGGGCTTCCCAGCCCAACTGGCCTCCAGTTGCCATGGCAGGACATGCTTCCCAAAGTGTGTGGGGGGGGGAAATAGACCAAACATAAAATACATTGGTTCACTTTCAGTAAGACTTCTTTGAAGTACCCATGCAACATACTTCCCTGTCACAGTCTAGCAGCCCTGTGTTATGATTCCCTTTATCCCCCTGGAGCCCAAGACATCTTTGTTTCTGGGTAATTCTGGACAGCATCCGTCCTTAAAAGCTACCTGTGTGGCTGGGCATGGCTACTTACTCATGAGAGAGAATATGCAAAATAATCTTTAAAAAAGTCTAATGGACCTTTCAAGTACTTAGTCACCAAGTAAGACAGCTTTGAAGTGAACAACTACGTTTTGCAGGTGGTTTTTTTGTTTGTTTTGCCTCTTGCCACTTTAAGTGGTGCTTGTGGAAGAAATATGTTGGTAACCCTGTTCACCGTCTCTGGGCTTGTAGTGGGCTTTTCTGTATATATTGATAAAAGATACAGAAATACCAATATAAAGCTGCATTTTGGGGCAGGGGGTGGGAATAATAAGGAAGTTGGCTGGATTGACAAAGGCTGTTACTAGCCAAAGCACCTAGATTGAGTTGTTGAACAGAAGTTTTTTTCAGCTGGGTGGCAACAGTACTCCATCTGTTGGGATCCCTGACCCCTTTAACTTGGAATCTGAACAAAATGGTGCACCAAGTATATCACAGCTAAAGTTCATGAACTTGCTTTGCAGTCAGCATTGGTTACAGTTCAGTTGTTACACAAGTGCATCATTGCTGTGGCTTTACAACATATTTTAAAGCTTTGATATAGAAGCATCTCTGTGACAGTCAAGTTCTGCACATGATATGGGGATTTATGCATTTAAAGAAAGTGGGACATGATCCAAGCTGAGTGAATTTTTGGGAGGAATGTAAAGTGGTAGAGGCAAGCTGTCTGCTGCATATTTAGATCCAGGGACAAAAATAGGTACTGTGTTGGGAGTTAAATTGAGCTGCTTTTTTTGAAGTCATATTTGACTTGAGATATTTGTGAGAAAGAAGATTGCCTTTGTACAGCTGAGCTTTTATATAGCCTGTCTCATCTACACACAGAGAACTCTGCATTCTTAACCCCAGTTTACAAATGAGGGAACCATAAAGGGGCACAGAGTGAAAGGTAGTAATTTCAGTTAGATTTACTAACCAAAGAAACCTTTGAACTAGGGTGTCTGTTTTAATTATGGTCCCAGGCGTAATCATTCTCAACAAGCTCTTTATCTTGAAAAGTTACCTCCCTGAAATTCCCCAGTTAACTGCATAGTCAAGCATTACCTTGGTTTTATCCGAGTCTTACCGTGGTGCTGTGAGCAAGCAGAGGGGCAGCCATGCCCTTTGAAGAGGTCCTGGTTCAGTGCTCAGAGTGTGTTTTGGTACTTAGCCCCAGACTATACCACAGTCCCAAACAAAGCACAGGTCTGGCTGTTACTGGTGACAGCCTTTTGCTCAGTGTTCCCAGTACACCATTAGGAAGCTGGAGATTTAGCCTGTGTTCATTCACCTCATCTGTAAAGAACTTAAATTTGCATCTAAATTAAAAATACTTTTAACTTGCAAAAGCACATTATCCGTAGAAGCAAAGATGTTGATATCCCTGTTAGGTTCTCTTGCCCCTCATGAGGAGGACCTGCAGCCTTGGACCCAGTGCCGGCCATTACTGGTGTGGTGATGATGAGAGTTAAGGCATCTCAAGTTCTTCCTTAGTTGGATTTATCCTGAGATGCCTTTCTGTGTGTTCATATGCTGCAGGCAGTGGGTACATACCTGTTTGGACTCTGAATTTAGGAGGCACATAGATGAAATTTAGATCATGCCCTGTCTGTCTGCAGGATGTAAGTCCTTGACCGGATCTAACCCAAAGCTATTTGCTTGGATGCAGCAATGCATCCAGAAATCCAGGTCTTGGACACCCACGCCTGTCTGTCACAAGCCCACACGATGTTAGTTGTCTCAACTCAATTGGAAAAACAAATTCAAAGTCTCTATCAAGTAAATTAAAATTATATGCACTTAAGTTACCAGTGGTGAAAATAATTTCTTTTAAAATCAAGAGCACTGATACTTTGATTATTAAAGTGCAGTGTCACCTATAAAGTAAGAGATAATTTTAAACAGTTTGCATTTACAAGACAAATATATACTGTACTACGGTCTGTCTGGTTTTAAGTGAAATTTTGAAAAGCTGCTTGTAAGACAGTGTTTGTAGTTGTGACTTAGGGGAGGAACAGGGTTTGGACATATTTACAGAAGAAATTAACTACAGTGTTTGAAGACTGAAAAAAAAGATTTCTGACCCTGGGGAGTAGAATGGTTTTCCAGTGATATGTGTGGTGAATGGATAAATGTGTTTTAATATACTAGTCAGCAGAATTATTTCTGTAGTTGACAGTTTAGCTGACTTGAGCAGTTAATAGCCTCTCTGTAGTAAAAAAAAAGAAGAAAAAAATAGAAAAATACAAGTTACAACATGAAAGTTGTAACTTCTCTGCTAAGAAGTCACTTCAGCTGAGATAGTTTTTCAAGCCTGTAGATGAAGCTGTCAGCTCATTGCATGTCCCTTCTTGCTGACAAGGAGACAGCAAGAGGTGTTATAAAAGTGAGTGATGCGTGTGCTGGTCTTTCCCCTTTCTACCTTTGTACCTGGGAGTTCTTGTTTCAGCAGCTCTGGGCAGCTCTGCCAGGCAGGCAGCGCATCTGCTCCTGATCTGACTTACATTTCTCTTTGGATTTTAGCAATTAGTCTTGAGTTCCCGGTCCTGTTCTTGCATACAGAGAAAATTCAGATGTTTCCAGGATATGGTGGTTTTCTTGTCTTTTCATGGCTTGACTCATGCAATGGGATGGGTAGTTATTCCAAGCTAATTTGAGTTACTTAGGTGTCTGAATAACTTTAAAGTCAAGTTTCTACGTTTATACTAGTGAGTATAGTAGTTTAATTCTTTAACCAGTGCCTTTGGTGGTTGCTAATAAATATTTAGAAAAGTGGATTTTAATTTATTAATATTAGACTCTTCAATATCTGCTTGTGAGAGTGTGCTTGAGTGTGTACATGTGGATGTAGACAGCTGCAGAGCTTAAGGCCTGATCCTGCAGCAGTCATGTGAGTGGTGTTTGCTTACAGGAGTAATCTGAGTAATCTCATTAGGGCTAATTTAGTGAGTGATGGGTGCACTTTCAGACCTGAGACTGGTCCAGGGTGGTGGCATAAAGCTGTGGCTCTGTGCTCTTGCTGGGACTTTGCCTTAGGGAGGGGTCTCAGGCTCAGATGGTCTCTAGCCTAGAAACCAGCACCTGGAGGCTTTCTCCCGGCATACAGGTGTATATATATGGGGCATGCTAATACTGACAGAGAAAATAATTGTTTTATGAAGACGCTTGTTAAAAATAACATTTACTCTTGCACAGTTCATTTACAATAAGAAAAAAATAAAACACAACTTCTGAAAATAACCGAACCTGTGTCCCTCTGACCAGTTCTGCTTCTGACAGGGTAATCCATTTTTCTTCATATAAACTTCAAGATACAGCAACAAGTTTTACAGATAGGAAGCTCAGCAGGTAGAAAATGTTTCCGAAGTTGGTTAAAGGAGAGGAAAAGAGCCAGTGCATCCGGTCCCCTACCAGAAAACCCAGCCTTCCATCTGTCATGCACGATGCAGTGTGTAGGTCTGACAAGGTAAACATTAATCCTGCTTTACCGTGGTAATACCATGTCAGACGAAATACTGAGGTATCAGTGCCATGCCTTCTGTTCACTCCCGTGATTTGTGGCTCAAATTATTATGTGAGAATATCGTTTCAGTTGTTGGAAAAGCAGTAAATTGCCTCTGTGTTGAGACTTGCTACTGTGTGTTACTGACTCAGGGGCACATACAAGTTCCTTGTATGAAATAGGAAGATCTGGGCTGAGAGGCCTCGGAGGTATTTTCATACACTTGCCCTGACATTCTGTCACAAAGGCTGTAAGCTTTTATATGGAGAGGTTGAGTTACTCACAACAGTGCTGAATTCAATGCCTGTGGCTCAAAACTCAGATGCACGTGGCTGGTTGAGCCTTTGCTCTTAGTTTGCTGCTGCAGGTACCTGCCTGTTCTCCAGCTTATTTAGCAGGAGGGAAGAGAGCAGAGATGGGTGATGCACAGGACATATCCTCAGCATGCTTCTGTCTGGTGGCAAGATTTAGCAAAGTCTGCAATACTGCAATCCTGAGCAAATATATGAGTGTCTGGGTATATAGCAGAGACTGGGGCGTGATTGTATTGGGCACCGACAGCTTTAACACATTTGCTTTGGTTGTGTCTCTCGAAGCCTGTTCTAATCACTGTGGAAATGATGAGGGGGCCCTTAAAAGGGCATCGACTGCATTTCCCACGCGCTTTCTTCACGCCTAACTAAAACCATCCTGTGAACAGCAAAACACAAGGAAAAATTTCAGGAAAAATTTAATTTTTTAGGAAGGGTTTCACTTGTACCACATAAGTGGGAATAAATTATAATCTAATGACAGTCATTTTTAAACAGTGCCTCTGATACAGAGGAGGTTCTGAAATTGTGTCACTAGTATAGAAAGAAAAAAAGAACTAATCTATGGTTTCACCTAATGTACCGTAGTTCTTTAAAACAAATATTTTTAATAACTGCAGTTGGATGGATCTTTCAGTTACTGTGTCAGCTTCAGTGCAGACATCTCTGAAATAACATGCATAACTGTAAGAACTTTTTTCACTTAGTTGAAACTATACTTAGTGTATAGTGCTCTTCTCTGTTTGGGGTTGTCAGACTAGGACAATGTATTGCTCCTCTGGGAACAAGGGAGTCTTTCCAAGAGTAAGTATCTGGAGTATTTCTTAGAGTATCTCTAGCTCCTTCACTGGTGTTTTTTTACAAAAATACACTCCCTATATCTGAAAAATATGAACCTGATTGCTTGCAGGAGGATGTGCACCTCTAATAAGAGTAAGAAGGGAGGAGCCTCCAGCTAGAACAATTTTTAAACCACAATTGCCACCCTTGGTTTGGCAGTGACAGTACCTTCAGTCAGGTGCAATGTTTGACCTTGTGTTATGCTTGCAGATTGTTGCCACATGAAGTAAAAGATACCTGCCTAAAGCCTCTGGTGAGGTTTATTGGCCTTGGGTGCCATCCACAGTGTGTTTCCTGCTGTGCTGCAGTATGTACAGTTACAGTACATAAATAGAAAAGCTGTTCTTGGGGACAAACCACCTTTTTTATTCCTTCATTTTACCTAGCAATTTTTTGCAATTTTGGCTTCATCAGCAATGTTACTGCAATAACTTAAGAAGTTACATGGATTTGGGGTTGTGGACAGTGGGAGGTTGTGAGCTTAATAAGCTGAGAGGTTGTTATTGACAGTCCACTTGAACTTGTGATGAACTTGAGACCTTCAGCGTTGATTTCCTTAAGTTTTGGAGCTTTTCTGGGCTTCATGAGGTGCACTAATCATCTTCACCTTTGGTTAGGAAAATAAATAAGGTCAAACAGCTAATATCAGAGCATTCATCTGTCTTGCTCCCGAAGAGACTGTTGCCTCCAGAAAAAGTCTTGTGACAGCTGTGACTCCATGGGAGGCCCACACTGGAAGACGCTCCTGGCAGGCCCTGGGAATCCATGGGCAGAGAAGCTCAAGCAAGAGCAGATTTGCTGGCAGGACTTCTGACCCTGTGGGGAACCCACACCAAGGCAGACTGTTCCTGAAGGAGTGCACCCATGGGAAAAGCGCTACTGGAGCAGTTTGTGAGGAACTGTAGCCCGTGGGAAGGTCTCACATTGGAGAGTTTTTAGAGGACTGTCTCCCACAGAGAAGAGACTGTCTCTACACTGAAGCAGGGGAATGACCTCCCTGAGGAGGAAGTAGCAGTAGGAACAAGATGATGAACTGACTATAACCCCCATTCCCCATCTCCCTGCACTGCTTAGTGGGGAGGAGGTAGAGAATTGGGAACGAAGTTAAGCCTGGGAATGAGGGGAGGAGTGGGTGGAGTGTGTTTTGTAGGATTTGCTTTACTTCTCATTATCGTACTCTTATTTTGATTGGTAACAAATTCAGCTAAGTCCCTAAATCAAGACTGTTTTACCTGTGGTTTTAACTGGTGAGTGATCTCCCACTGTCCATTTCTCAGCTCATGAGCCTTTTGTTATATTTTCTCTCCTGCCCATCTCTCTTCAGAGGAAGAGAGTGATAGAGCAGCTTTGGTGGGCATCTGGCATCTAGCCCAGGTCAAGCCATCACAGGTTTTTTTTGGGGGGCGTGCAGTGATGTCTGATGTCAGAGAGTTGCAGGAGTGGCCAGCGAAGACCGTAAGCCTTAATCCAAAAATTGGTGGAAAAATAACTGCATTCTTACGCACCTATTAGGTTGTATTCATGTTTGTTTGCAGTGATTAATGATCTCTCTGAAGGTAAAAGCTGCAGTGTGTAAGTTGACAACTTAGCGTGTTAACCTGTGCTACAAGTTGATGCAAGTCTTTGGGCTGCCTTGTTCCGCTTACCCTGTTCATTTGTAGCTCAAACCAGCAACCAACCCATCAGGTTGCTCACATCTGTGAGTGTTATGTGCTGGATCTGGTTGGATCCAGTACCAAATTTGGAATGGCGGTAGAGGAATTTGCTTTGCTGTGGTTGCTGACAGTCATTTTTCACCCCCCTCCTGAAGTACAGCAACAAAGTTTTCCAGATGTGTACAATGTCAGCATGCTCACACATGTGGAATGGGTAAACAGGGTTACCAGCCCTCTGTTCCTGAGATACAGCCATTATTTGGATCTCAAAACCCACACTGCCACTTTTGGTCCTTGAATTGAGAGAGAAGGAGGGGTTCCTGTCATGCTGCCCTTTTTGATGCCGTAGGGATGTGCAGGCAAGGACGTGTCCGGCACTGATGGAAATGGCTGGTTGTCAAAGTGTCAGCTTGCCTCCTCAGTGTTCATGTGCAGATAAAGGGAAGTCCTCACTGATTAAAACCTCACAGATCTATGGTTGCTGTAGGTCAGTTAACCTGTCACCACGAGTCCTCCAGACCTCGGTCTCAGAACCATCTGAGCATAAGAGAGGACATGTGTGCTGGAGTTGCACATTGTAATTCCATCTAAACATTTGCCAGGCAAAAGCCTCTCTAAAACCTTGCCCTTGGCATAGGCATTGCATCTTTTCTATTTTCAGGAGTATTCAGAAGATCAGGATAGGCAGACAGATGATACAATCACAGAAAGGCCTTCTCCAACAAGCGATGATAAAAGCGCTTTGTGTTGTGATAATGCCTGCGAATTGTGCAGAAATTTCAGTTCCTTAAATGGAAATACACCAAATAACCAAATCCTTAATTTTCTTCTTGCTTTCATCATCTTTCAACTGATTCATATATCTGCCTTTGGAAACGTAAAGCTAACTGGTCTGATGAGCTTGATTGCTGCATCTTGAACATTTAATTTTTCCTTATGCTGTGGCGTCTGTTATTCTTTAGCACAATCACACTGAATATCAATTAGGAGGCAGGAAGATGATTGTGGAAAACTTGGTGAGGGGGATGCAATGCTGACTGGAATTTTGGCTATTGTGAGTGGAGATGTGTGTCTGCTCTGAGTTCTTTCTGAACTTTAGAAACTGTAGTATTAAACTACATGTGCTGTGCAGCAACACAAGATTCTGAGATCCCTGTGATTTGCATTCCTCTCTCCAGAATCACAGTAAATGGTCTCTTCCACAGACAGGAAGACAAGACAAGTGGTCAGTGCCAAAGTTATTTAGCAGATGGTGCTTGAGTAGTGAGCAACATCATCATCATTTCAAGTGTAAGGCATATAATAGATGTCTACCGGCCTGGCAAATGAGACCCCTGGAGTTACTCACATGCATCCGTCTCCCATCCTGCAAGATGCTGCCATCTGTCAAGACACCGAGCCAGGCCTCACTTAAATAAATAAAGAAATCTATTTCCCCCTTCTTTCCAAAGCACTTGCCATCGCCTGGGTTAATACGCTCTGTGTGGGCTTACGTATGTCACACATGTGAGGGAGGAGGAAATATCGATACGAATACGAGGAACGAGCCCTTGGGTTCTGTCACTTGGGGCAGACAATGTTAATGCACGGTAAACATCTTCAGAAAAACATTGAGTACTTAAATGCCATTGAACACCAAGTAATGGTGCCATGATTTAACCTGCTATTTCTCTCTCTTTTGGCAGAGTGTGACAAGCTGCGGCGGGATGGCTACCGGAGCTCGCAGTATTACTCTCAGGGCCCCACCTTCTCCTCATCCTCCAGTGCAATCTGTGGAAGTTACCAGGATGATTATGAAGAAATTGAACAAAAGGTAATGGTGGGGGGCAAAGCGCTGGAAAAAATACTTGCCTGGTGCAGTTTTAATTGCTTGCCATAACACTTCAAACACGGCAGGATTTTTAGAGGATCACAAAGATGTTTATTTCCTTGAATTGCAGTGACAGTAGTTCATCTCAATTTCATGGTCTCTTAACCAGTTCTACCCGTGCAGTGATATAAAGTGCCCACTGGCATGTTCAGCATGTGAAAGCAGGAAGGGGTTTGGTAATGTTCTGGAGGGAAGAGCCCAGCAAGGGTAGCTGCTAAGTGTTTACATTCAAGTAGCAGGAAGAGCTATTCAGCAGCCATCAGCATACTTGAATGTAACTTGGATAGGTACACACTTTGAATTGCTAGTACACATGGTTATTCAGTTAGGTAGGAGCTTTGTCCTAATGCATCACAACTGTTTTGGTAAAGGAATCCAGAAAATGAAGATTGTCCACTCAGTTAGGTTTATTGCCTTTCTTTCAGTTTACTTCATGATTTTCGTGCTTATATCCCCACATGTCAACTCCCAGTGTGCTTAGCTTAGAATCTAGAAATAAATTAAAGAGAAAGAACAGTTGATCACAAGTTTTCAGCAAGTTATGAAGCCATATTGCTTTATACATCAATTTATATAGATTTCAATTACAGAACTAGTAAGTTTTATTATTGTTTGGAAGAAGAAAAATTCTGCTCTCCTGTCTTTATCCTGTTGTGCCTGTGAGCTCTGAAGGAAAAGCTGACTTTGCAGTAGTGGTCTAGGATGTTACTGCTGGGGTGGATGGCAAGCGTGCCTGTCTGAAGCTGAAATGCCAGAGCTCCTGGCATTTTCAAGATAGATACTTTAGAATATTTTGCCAAAAACAGCTCTTGCTTCAAGAATGGGAGGATGTCCTTGATTGTAACACAATTTAATTTCTTTGAATTGTAACTAAACCATATGTCCCTCTGTAGTGTGGACCAAATAACTCTCATCAGCAAAATGTGCAGACCCTGAGAGTGCACTTTAAAGGGTACAGTGTCTTCAGTTTTATCCTTTATGGGTTTTAGTCACATAATACAGGGTGTTGTGGAATATGTAGAGTCTCTTGCCCAGGTGGTGATTGCATTTTATCTGTGTATTGGCAGGGAATATCAGAGCATCTTGTTTAGCTGTGTGTGGTATGTAGTGACAGTGAGCCAAGAATGTAAAGCACATTCATAGTGTGGAATGCATTATAATGGTAATTTGCAAAACCTTGCTGAAATAAATGGAATTATGACTTCCACTGAGGAGAGTATTAACACCTTGTTTGTAGCTATTAATGTACTGCACATAAATGCATACATCTATGTCATCGACTTGTCCTGGACAGTGCTGTGCAGCATATAGCCATCTGCACATCTAAAACTAACATAACATTTTAAAAATATAAATACAATTTCCTTTAAACAATTTGCATGAAAGTATATAAGCAAGGGTGAGGATTCTTGGAGACCAGCAGCTGTCATCCTTTCTTGGTTAAGGGTTTTTTGAGTGTTAACGTAACGTGTTACTAACAAGTTCTGTGCATTCTGGAGAAAATTATTGCAACTAAGTATGCTTTAAATATAGGATAGAACTCCCATTTCGCATTGGAATAGGTTCCTTTAAATATTATAGCTGAAAAGTTGATTCAGATCTGTGGAGAAAGATAGCTGCCAAACTGACAGTCTTGGCTATTACTGATTATCTCAGAACATTGTCCTTAACCCTGCCACTCTTATTTCCAGATCACAAAGACATAAATTTCTTGTAAACTGTAGCACAGATTCTCTGTTCATATTGTATAACTTCCTTTTGTGGAATTTTTTGACCAGTATCTCTGTTTAATCGGCACTTGTTTTTTTCTTTCTTAATGCTGTAAATGTTTAATCTTTCCTTAAATTAATGTTTACCACAACAGATTTCTGAACTTGAATTATTATCCTACTGGTAAAGAGCCGAGTAATTTCAATAAGTCTTATGCCTTGAGGGAGTCATATTTCATCTGTCAGGAGAGTTCTTTGGTAACAGTGTGGATCTGGGGTCACCAAATGTCCTGTGACTCAAAATCTGAACTCCTTACCACTGGATGAAAGCCTTATTAGCTTTGTTGTCTATTCAAAGCAAAAAAGCCAACATTTAAATTCTGTGCGTGCAGTATTTATTTAATAATTGAAATTTGAGATCAGCATAAGAATGATGGGTGGGTGAATATTTATTTACTGTTCATAAACTTCTTAGTTGATAGAATTGCCAACTTGTAGCAAAAAAGAGTGGGTGATATCACAAAGGAAACTAGCTTTTCCTGTTATTTTTAATCTGCTTCTAAAAATAAAAACCACAGCCAGATATTTTACTAGTCTATCTACAATGGAGACACTATGAAACCACGGCTAGGTGTTGATCCACAAGCATTTTCAGATTTTGTGGAGGTGGGTGTCTGTCAGCAGAGGGTAATAGTCACACCACCAAGCACGTTGGTTCAGTGTCTTAGGAAATGTCTAAGATAAGCAGAACATATGCTGTTCCAAAGAAAACCACTAAGGGGAAGCAGGCCCAACTCAAAAATGAATAAACAAAATTAGAAAATATAGAAAGCTGGAGTCTCTGAGTGGAAGTTGATATAAAATTAAGTGTATGAATCTGCCCTTTTGGTGTTGATTCTTACAAGTTAGATTAATGGAGCACAGGCTAAGTTCCAGTGTAGTACTGATCCTAATTGAGTTTGTTGGTGATTAAATTGGTTTACCTGGATTTTGCATCTCAGTACTGTAACCAGTCTTCTTCTATCTTGTATCATACATGCTGCTGTTGGTGACACAACTTGGGAGCTGTTTCTCTCCTTCAGTATTACTCTGTTTAACCAGTGTAAAAGATGTTTTGAAATGTCATTCAAACTCCAGTTCTCCTTATGTTCTGAAATGCATGCATGTGTATATTAACTGTATTTGTCGTTTGTGTGGTTTTTTTCTTGCTCCTTTTTCTTTCCCCTTTTACCACTCATTCTCTTTGTTTCTTTTTGTCTCACTCAACAGTCTAGTCTGTTAGACTGCATCTCTCAGTCTTGCATTAGCGCCTGCTGTAACTTGGTTCCCTGGAAGAACAAGGTACTTTGCCCACAAGTGGGACCATCCAGCTGCCATATCTGCAGCTTGATGTTACCTGTAGCATTTAGCACGTATGCAATCTTACTCTGCTCTTTGCCTTCAATTGTTACCTGCTGCTTTTTTCTGCTTAGAAAAAAAAAAAGTAATTAAAAAACGAAGAGTATCCTGCCAGGTTTGTTTCTTTTATGTTCATCTGTACTGCTTTTTGTCTGCAATACAGTATCCTGTATTTATTTGGTTCACAGATTTTTTTGCCCCCTTTTTGTCTGTTAACATTTGCCTCCTTTGAAACCTATCCCCCGATGGACACTGTTTTATTTAATTGGCTGCTTCATTGGATTTAATTAGTCAAGGAAAAACTCTACTAATTTGGAGGAATGTGTCTTTCTTGAATGATAAATGTGAACTACAGGGAATACCTGCTCCCAAGCAAGCAATATTGCATATATTATTTCTTTATTCCATTTATGAAAAAGTTCGTGCACCCAAAACTCATGGTGTTTTTCCCTAAGTCACATCATTTGGCTCATGAACTTTGCTTTGTTAATTATGCATTGGGTGAAAAAACACTTCCCTTATCTGGGGAGGGATGAGGTGGGGAGAGAGTATATTTTTGCCACAATGATTATCTGAGCTGTTAGCTATCTCTCCAATATCTACTAAAAAAAACTGTTTAGTATGTTGAGTGAAAACAAGTACACCAACTGTAGTGGTTTAAGGAAGTCTAATGCAAAACTTTACTTGGTGTTAAGAGGAGGTGAAGTTGGGCGCTTCAGCTTTGAAGGTGGGAATGCCTAAAAAGCCCCCAGGCATGAGGTCTGGCTGAGGTGAAGATACCTCCGGGTGCTGGCGTCCTCAGGTGGCCTCCCTGCCCCTCTGCTGCAGTTGCATGGAGCTGCCCTTGTAAGCAGCACATGCGTTTTATACCATTTATAGAGGTTTTGTTTTTTAAAAACTGTGCCATTTCCTGAGCTGAAACAGCAGCTCATAATGCATGAAATGCCAAAGCATAAGGAAGTGAGTACAGAAAACCTTTGAATAAAGAAAAGAGGGTAATTCTTCACTTGTCGCATACTCAGACTGTGCTGCTGCTGTGGGAATTGTGCATCCTGGAATTTTACATGGATTTAGAAAACAACTGGGTACATTCTTGATGGGTGAAGACTCCATCCAGTGCTGAGAGAATAATCAGGAAAAAGTATCTGCTCTATGCATCCTCAGATACAAATTTTACCTTGATACAATTCATTGGCCCTTACCTTAAGGCAGACACTAGATAGGCTTTTAGAGCTCCAAGCAGTACAGATCTTGTGGTTTTTATCCCATTATAACAGAGTAGAGTAAGAAGAAAAGAACATTTCTGCAGTGCTTGTTAAGGTGATAATTTGCCTGATAGTCAGTAATTTCACTTACAAAGAGTTCTTTCCTTACTGAAACACAGTGAAGGTTATGAAGTAAAGAATTTAGTAGGATAGTAGTGCTGGCTAGTGCAACTTGAGATCTGTGTGTAGAAGTAATAAAATGGAATATTCTGTGTAAACTGTGGGAACTAGACTGGTGACCTTGGTCTAGAGGACACCAAATAGAGCCTAATGACTAATTCATCTGAAGTGTAAATTCATTTAAATTTATAATGTGGCAGTGTTCCATGAGACAGTGTGAAACTCCATGGGTTGAATTAGGCATGTGAAGTGCCATTCTCAGTTGTCTAGGTTTGGGTCTTGGGTTTCTTTTCCCTGTTATTGATTGTCTTGATCCCTTGGTGTTGGGAAAATGACTCTTGAAGCCATCAAACCTAGTAAAACACTGGCGGCAGAAATAGGATGTTGGCAAATATAACAGACAGCTGAACTCGTATGGCTGCTGTCTGCAACGCTGATATTTTTTCCTCTATTTTGTTTTTCTGATAAATTATTAGAAGTGATTTTAGTGGACAGAAGGATAAATGGCATGACTAGAAGTTTGAAGTCTTTTTCTGAAAAGTAAAATTTGTATGGGTTGAGTTTTCCTCCTGGAGGTTCCATCTTTTTTTAAATACTGTAGTATAAACCCTGTTACATAAAAAAGGATTTAGAATAAACAGATTATTGAGGCAGAGAGTGCTACAAGATACATAGCATAAACTCATTTGTCATCTGGGACCTCTCAAATAGCATGAAAGTGCTGAGATAGTGAAACTCTTTTGTTGTATCTCAGCAGCTGAGTTGGCTGGGGGACAATATGTCAACAAGGCATCGGAGAGGCTCCAGCTTTCTAAGCCATATAGCTTGTCTATAGGATATTTATAGGCCATTTTTCTCCGGGATTCTTATTTTAACTCCCATTTGAAGGTTTGTGCTTTGTCCCCCCATGTGCATATTTGTGGAAATGCTGCAAGGTCCAACACATATCCCACCTTTACCATGTCTATGAAAAAGGAGAAATTCCAACAAATTTTTCTGTGGAGATTAGTGTAACAACCCATTCCAGAGATTTGGGCATTTAAGACTAGTGGTAAAATTATTATGAATCTGAGATGCTTTAAAAATGAGGCAAATACTTCTGTTAGTAACGTAGAGAGTTTACGATCAGCTGTGCCTCATTCTACTTTGGTGTAACAGACCTGGCTGGAGAAGACATTCCTGTCACAGAGCAGCAATTCACTGGATCTTCCAGAGAGCTTCTGTGCTGGAATCTGGGAATGTTTGCTAAAAATATGTAAATTTCCTTTTCATCCTAATTACATAGGTGAATCATTTCTGTCTGAAGAGGGCTGAGAGATGAGTTGCTGCATTCCTCTATGTGTAATAAAGCTGTGTTCAGCTTTGTTGTGCCTATACCTTTATCGCTGAGAGTACTTTGGAAGAAGGGGTATAAGTAGAGACAGTCATGTTTCTTCAGGATCCATAGAAAATACCTACAGTTGAAATGTGAACACTTATTCCTACACCCAAAACCTCCAACTCTTCTGCCGAATTTTGTAGAAGTACATATGTGTGTCCTGTGGCAGGAGGTCGTTCTCACTGACACTGCTTTGAACTCAACTGCACCACTGCGTTTTCAGTTGCTTCTCATTGGTTATATGCCCATATAACCTGACAAATTTCTGTCTGTCTTAGTCCATCTGTCTCCAATTTTCTCTGCTTCTAATTCTGCAAAATTTCTGATTGATGTTCCACATTCTTTGAATAATTAGGATTCCCTTGTAGCAGATGCTTCATTTCGGTTTTTCTGTTCGTATACTATAACAAAAAACCTGTTCTGCTTGGCTTGGGTGATTTTTTTGAAAAGGAGGGATGGTTTTGTAACCTGTATCTCTGCCACATGACGTTCTGGAGTAGCTCTTAGAGACTGCTGTATGACAGCTGAGACTTGGCACTGCAGTGCAGTCTGAAGGTGACACATACTGATCCTAACAGTATCAAGCACGCAGTGTATTTGAAGGTCACTGGTGCTCATCCTCACCCCAAGCAAACTACAAAACTATGCTTGAGGTGTCTCCCTTGGTCTCCCTGATTCAGGTGGAGAAAAGCTCATTGTACAACTGGGAAAGCAGTATTTCTTTGCCTCAACCCGTGCTTACTCCTTCAAGTGCATATACACATGCCTGCTGTGACAGGTAGGCTATCATCCCCTGCCATGTTCCTTACAAACCCTTTCTCTCTCTCAATGGCTTTTTAAACCTAACTTGGGGGAAGCATGCCCTGGAGGCAGCTTTCCCTTCTTCAATGGCATTCCTGTCCCAAATTGCTCAAGTTAATGAAGGTGTTTATGAATTTGGATGATTTGAGATGGGAGAGTCCTTGTGTTTGTAAGTACATATATATGCTCATACTGTATATGTATGTAAACAGTGTATGGACACACTCTCAAAAAAAGATAAGCACTCACATCACATTATTACTTGGTTTTAGGGCCTTTTAGAAACAACAGAGGCCTGAAAACTGGTGTCCTCCAAGAAGGTTGTGTTGCTAGAACTGCCAGGGCTTTCACTGGGCTCAGCCCTTACCTACAGAGCAGCATCTATTTCTTCCACAGCTTTTCTAGGAAAGAAATTCAAGGCTGTCAGAAATTGATTATTTCCTTGAAGAAAGGCTCCTGCGTTTTGAAGAGTGGTTCCAAATCACAGAATGATATTAATAATAGTTTCTTTGCCTGAAATGTTTTTTTAGTGATGCTTGAAGCAGTTTTATTTGTCTTTTTACTTTTTTGCCTGGAAATTGCTTTTATTTTTATTTTCTATTTAATAAAATGTTGGACTCTATCCTAAAGGATGTAGAGTCAAAGCATAAGAGAATAAATAAATGGTTATTTATTTATAAACAGTGGGAACTCCTCATAGTAACAGGAAGAAAAATCAGAAATTACAAACAGTGGTTGCAGCACAGTGTTCAGACATGTCTTTTGCATAGCACTCAGCTTCAGGAGAAAACAGATCACTTAGACCGAACACCCACAATAATAAAAAAAAAATCCATCTATTATAAATAGCTGTGATGTTTCCTTCCATGCCTGTGTGCAGCAATGAGGGAGGAAGAGGCAGTGGTCCAGTACTGACAACCCTGTTCTGAGTAGTATTGGATTTTCCAAAGGGAGAGAGTAATAAAGAAAAGAGGGGGATAATTCTGGGCTGGGGTAGGGAGGAAGGTCCCAAAGCAAACTCCTCTGAAGCAGAGGAGTCGGCAGGTTGCAGAGAAATCTCTGCTAGTGCTGCAAATTCGGTGTGACTTCTCTTCCATGTTCTCTTCTCTTTTTTGTTTTGTCTGGGGGCAGAAGGAGACTGTGGTTGGTTTTCCTCCAGGGCTTCCTTCCTCTCCTGCTTCTGGGATACCCTGGAGTGCCTTACCAGCAGGAGTAGGGAGGAGGGAAGGCTGCTTCTCTCTGGTTGACTTGGGTTTGTGACCACCTGCTAGAAGCCCCAGTCATGGACAAGTGCTGTCCTGTCAGTAAAAAGCTGTTCTGTGGCTTTCTCTGTCTTTACTGGCATACAAGCAAAGACCTTGTAATGAAAAAAGATTTGCTCCCTGAAAGGAAATGGTTTTTTTGGCTTTGGTGCAGGGATTTGCACAAGCTATTGCAACCTCTTCTTCTTGTGCCGAAAGATTTTTGTTTTGCTGGTTGGATTTTCTTGTTTTGGTTGGGGTTTTTTTTAAGTAAAACACTTCATGGAGCTGAGTGCCACTCAAAGTGCCACTTTGAGAAAAACTGACTTATAAGATTACCACTCTGTGGCTACTAATAATAATAAGTGCTTTACCCCTGAAAAATGAGTAACCCCTTGGACTGTGCCATGAGTTTCTCCTAGACAAAAGCAGTTACTTGCTTACCTCGCTGACCCATTGCTGATGACTCTGTGGAGTGTGCTGGTTGGTTCTTCTACTGAGCTCTGCTAAAATCTGTCTTTTGATAACAGGATTCTTGCTGAGACCTTTCACATTTGTACAGCCTGGTGCAGGTGGAGCAAAGCTCTGCTCAAATCTCATCTTCTTATAGGGCATGGGGTGGTAAGAGGGGAAGGGAAGCCAAACTTGGGTGCAGGGAGAGAGGAGTTAATCGCTGCAGGAGCCATGTCAGTGTGTAAGGTGTAATTAGTTACTGTGCTTTGCTGTGCGCAACACCACGCTTTTCTCCTTCTTTGGTATATATTCCTTAGACTAATCAAATGTCTTGAAAAAATACAAACCAAATGTTTTGTTGTGCATTTTTTTTGTGTATTTTTAAAACTGCTCTTTACGTAGGTCGAAGTGTGATATGTGTGCGGGTGTGTTTTGCTCCACAAGCAATCAATGGTGACTACAGCAGCAACACCATAGTAATACCATAGTATTACCTATTTTTTTTAGTAGTAAACTCACATTGTTGTTTGTATTTCTGTTTGTAGTGTCCTGTCTCTCCCTCTGAAGAAGAAAAGCTTATTACCATCAAAAGGCCTAAAAGTCCAGCTACAAATGAGTTATCAGATATCAACACCCAAACCAACTGGACTAAGTCTCTCCCACTGCCAACACCAGAAGAGAAAATGCGACAACAAGCACAAGCCGTCCAAACAGATGTGGTTCCTATTAATGTGACTGGTAGGCTTTTAATTTCAGTAATTGCATTACACTGATGAGGGAGGGCAGAGATGAAAGAGGATCTGTACAGTTGGTTAGTATTTGGACACGCATATATTCAGTGCATGAATTTTAAATTAATTACCACACCTTTCTATGAAAACTGGTTTGCATTTAATAGTCTAAATCTGAACTTAATTTGAAAATATCAAAATCCCTTTAAATTATTATTAATGGAGGTAAAATACGTGGGCTTGAAACAACACTAAATATTCATGAAGTGAAAGAAGAGGGCAGATAAATAGCAGTGTTTTGCTGTGGACTGCACTGAGGATATGTAATTGAAAACCATGTTTTATCCAATGTTGATGATACTTCAAGATTTCCTTCTAGGAACTTTATTTAAGGAAAGTTGTCAGGAACTTCTGTGTTGCAAAGACTAAATGTTACAAAAATAAAGGGAAAAGCTTTAGAGTCTAATTTTTATCAGCAACAAAAGCTTTAGGTGTCAGGGGGAGTAGGGTTAGAACAGCAAAAGTTAATGAGGCTGCATCTTTGAGCAATACTCTAGGTAAGACACTCCACTTACATAAACAATCCACATCATCTTGTTATGAACTGTGTATTAACTCTTCAATTTGAAAATGCTCTTTTTTTTTTACAGTTGCAGAACTCTCATTCAGTGGAAGTTAAATTATGTTAAACCTCATGCTGAATAGATACTTTGTTGTGCGTAAAATAGAATTTCTGTCAAAGGTGGAATTTCCAATTTAATAACCCCTTTTTTCTGCACAGTATCAAGATTGTCTCTTATTAGTTAATTCAAATAACTGACTGCTTGCCTGCCAAAGCCAAGATGATATTCAATATCCAATTTATTTCAAATGCCATATGGCGTGTTCTTGATTCCATGCTTACTCTGGCAATCAATAGCTTGCAATGTTTGGTTTTGTTTTGAAGGTAAATTAGGTTATCTTTCCCTGTATGACTACTAATGCTTTTTTCACCTATATTTTCAAAAACTACTATTTTAATTAGTATTATTTAATAGTATTTAAATATTCTAGTAGTATAGGAGCAGGACAGCTGTAGCAAACATCAGCAAGCTCTGAGAAATCAACAAGAAATAGCAGAAAATATTTGAAGTAAACAGATGAAGACAACATGAAATTGTGAACACCCCACCCCTGGAAAACTAATAGAAGGAAAATACATGCAGTGCGGAAATGTAACTAGGCCAGTTGGCATTATCTAGGGAATTTAGGGTACAGATGCAGAAGGCCAAGTTATGAGAACAATGGATAATCTGACATAATCAATAAACTTGAGTAGGGCTTAGATACTGTGACAGCAGGAACACAGTATACTTAGAGAAACAGTAATCTGTTGTTTGATTTAATGACCCTGCATACTATAAAAGATACGGGAGAAGTAAATAGAAAGAAAAATGAGGTAAAGGGATGAAATAACTCACAGAATTAATTCAGCATCATGTGGAGCATTACCTTGTTCGGATAAATTATGCTGGTGAGCTCAACCTGCATAATTTGATTGGTGTAGCAAAGCTTGTGTCCCCTGAATTGTTTAGCCAGGACTCAGAAAACTCATCAATTCTTAACTTTGTGGTTGAAGTGGTACACATGCTCATTATTTCTCACTTTTCTGGAGTGTGTGGTTGACCACTTACTCCCTTGTAAACATGGTAATTGGAAGAGGTAGACAGGGGTTAAAGGAAGACTGCTGTTGCACCATGTGATCTGGTCTCCAGGATCCACCATTCCCTTTCCCTTGAAATAATTGTATTACTGCTGTGAAACAAGGCAAGCATGTGAGCCACACACAGCATACAGAAAAAGCTGCTGTCCTTGTTCCTCTTTAAAAAGTCACAATCTGCTCCCCTCCTCTGCTCTCCCACACACTGAGTAATTTTATTTTTGTGAAGTTTTATTTTACTGCATGAGGCAGGAAAAAAACTGACAAGAAATCCGGTGCCGTTTGTTCAACATAACACGGAAAGAACCATTGAGGATTTTTGTTTTGGTTTGGCTTTTTCCTTCACACACTCCTTCTCTTACTCTCCCAGAAGAGAGGTCAGAAAACTTCCATTTTATTACTCCTGGCATGAAATAAAAGGTTAACCTCTGAAGAGGCTGCTGGCAATTGATAATGTTTTCAGCAATGCATTTGTGGTGATTCTGCTACAAAGGCCTCTCACGTGGCTGTGCAATAAATGCTCCACGAGTTCAGCTTTCAGGGCTCTTTGGTGAACAGATTGCAACTAATACAGTAGTCATAAAAATCTGTTGGATAGCCTGAGGTATAGGGGCATTGCATTAGGCTGACAAGCTGCTGGCTAGACATACGGATTTGGAAGCAGTTTCGGTGTCAGAGCGCCCGGGCTGAGCTTTGCTCTGGAAGGGGTTGGACTGAATTTTTCAGTGGTGGCCAGTCTTTGCATTTACATATCCTGTGGGTTAAAAGATGTATAAAATGGTGTCTGTTCTCACGGGTTTTCCGGAACTAACTTTCTTTCCAGATGGAGGAGTCTGGTATTGGTGGAGGTGGTCAGTGCCAGGCTGGATCCTGCAAAATATTTAAGCATTGCCTTGAGTCCAGCTTGACTGACTTCAGTGAGATTTAAGTGCATACTTAAATATTTTCTGTGAATCCAAGGAAACTGAGTAAAGTATGTAAGGAATATCTAGATGATGCACTACAAACCTGTAAGAGAAGGAGAAAAGTATTCTTAAATCTGTAAAATATACTTACCATTGACAACAATACTTTCTAAAATGAAAAAGATGACAGCGAAGAAAGAAAAAAAGACTGAGACAATCTGATTTTGCTTTTTGGATTTCACTGAAGCTGCTATTTTGAAATTCTGCAAATTTGCATAGTGGCTTTTGTATCAAAAGCCATTAAAGATGGATTGGTTGAGTGGGCTTTTAGGTAGCTCATTTGGAACAAGTTACTGTGGATCAGTTGACACAGTAATATTTCCCCATGGCCATCCTGTTTGTGCTGTCTGAGGCTTCATGTAAAAGACTCTCTCCTTGTTTGCACCCTCTCCTTACCACTAATGTTTTATTCCGGGGCTTTATTCAAAGCTACATTACAATTTTCTTGCAACTCACCATCACAGGCATGAGTGTCAGCCTTCAAGTAGATAAAGATGTGTTCAGAGATGCAAAACTTTCTCTTCAAATCCGTTGGATTTGTATAATGTGGCTAGAATTATTTTTATCATCCTGCAGGACAGGATAACCTAATGTCCTGAATTTTGCCCCATATGGGTCCTAGCATCCTAATAGTAGTGCTGCCAGAGAAAGTGGATAGTCTGTCTCAATATTTCAGGACTTCTTCTAAGCCAGTGGGATCCATAACTCTAAATTTTATAGTTCCCATGGGCTTCCCCTCCTCTCTTCATCTGACTTCAGTCAATCCAAAAGTTGGATGAAACTGGAATTTTCTAACTGCAAGGATTCCACTCAGCAGAAGCACAGCCTGTGGTCAAGGCTCCGGTCAAACAGAGTCAGAGTCTTTATATTTACAACATGGTGAATGAAAATGCTGCATTTTTTTCCTTGCATTTTCACAAGTCCACATGCTACACTTTAATATATGACTGTATCTTTAACTGTTATAGAGGTAATGAGGTTTTCTGTGCTGCTCACATGACACACATCGTACTGATGTGCAGTCAGCCAGGGGTCATTTTTATGATGTATTAGTTACCATGCGTTAATCACTTTCTAGAGGTAAATAATTTGGTCATCAATTTTCAAAAAAAGTACACAATGAAAAAAAAAAGTACAATGTATATCAAGGTTTTTCTGCCTTTAAGTGGGTCATCTAAAGGATATTGAGCAGTGCTTTAAAATGCTTAAACTTCTAAAAAAGGAACTTATGTGTGAGCTACGGGGGGTAGCTGTTAAATTTTTAGAAGTGACAGGAAATTAGCTCATGATCTATAGGGCAATCTTTATCTTACTACTAGTGAAATGGCCAAATTATAAACCTCTAAACAAAAGTGATTTCCTAAAGAAAAGCTGCTTTATGATAGTGGTTCTTCCGGGTCCCGTTATGATACAGCACATGGTCATCATAAGGCTTTGTCTGGCAAAGTGCACTTACAGATTTTTTTTTTAGCTCTTGCCATTGTATATTTTTATAATCATCTGTAAAGTTTCAATTTTAAGCATCTTTCACTCTGAAATATTTATGAGTCCACGGGATCAGTTTGATCTCTGCGTGCTCCGTAGTTCTTATTTGTATTCGTGTTAAAAGATCAACACCAGAAATGTGGTACACTTGACAGGTTCAGACCAACTTGGAATGAAATAGAAGGGCCTCATGCGAGTTAATGATGGAGCTGTGCAAAGGCATCGTAATAGCTGTTGCCAATAGCAATGTCTGTTCCTGCATTAACCATTGTGATCTTTCATTTTCATGAGCAGATTTGCTTTTTCTGCAGCTCATTACTTAAATTAACGAAACCACAGGAAAAACCTATGAAGGGCCAAATTAAAGCAAGGATTCTCTTTGCTTGTGGAATTAGAGCTACTCACACCAAATACAAACTGGGCCCAGGAAGTCAGAATTTGTTTTCAAACATGCAGTACTGTGTAGTGGATATTTGTGTTTAAAGCCTTACTGTGACAGTGTGCTGTATCTTCTTTCAGTGTAAACCTTCATTGTAGGACCAAGCTTTAACACCATTTATTAATGCCTTTTTTTCCATTTCTACAACAAAACTAGTGGAAGAAAGTGCATGATGTCAGTGTGCTTGGAAGTAATGTTGCTTTGCTTGTTCTACCATGTATTAGGGGAGAATTTCGACCGCCAGGCCAGCATTCGGCGGTCTCTAATTTACACAGACACGGTGGTAAGACGGCCGAAGAAAGTCAAAAGGAGAAAGACTATTACAGGAATCCCTGACAACATACAAAAGGAGCTAGGTATGGCTCATCAGAACTGTATTCCATCCACTGTTCATTGTCACTGCTTATCATTACTCATTACATTAATAATGATCATTATTAATAACATTACCAGTGCTCATGAAACCAAATACAGTCTGATAGCCTATTTCAGTTCCAAATACGTGTGCCTCCTTGCCACCTCTTGCATTGGGAAGTTGGGACCTTTAATCTGCTGACTTCCATCTGTTAAAGGGAACAGGGTGTTTGGAAAATGGTGTACTGGTACAATGAAACTCTGCAGGGATGTAAGGTTTGTGGACTTTATTGCTTTCCTTCAGATTTGGTCATCTTCTCCAGGATGTTCACCAAAGCAAAACCAAAGTGGGCAGGTGTATTGGCTTATGAGTAATTACTTGTGGAGTAAATCAGTTCATGAATGCCTTCCTGAATCTGCTGAGGATTGCATCAAGAGTGAAAAACCTATTTTCCAGTTCAGTTTTGGCAACCCCTTAAGTATCAGTGCTATTTGATTGGCAGTAACTTACCTGGGTTTATTAAGGAGGACTGCCTGAGGCAGTGTAAATGTGACCTATTCAGTCACATTTACACTGTCTCAGGCAGTCCTCTTTCACACTTTGTAGTAGATGTGAATTCAAAGCTGGTGAAGCAATCTGAATTTTGGCAGACCTTTCAGACACTTTCTTTCATTTATTTAAATTGTGTTATTTTAGTTTGTTTTTAAAAAAAATTATTTCAAATTTTCCCAGATTATAACTGTGCAGATAAAAGTATGCCCCCCACACACTTTTTGTCTCAGTAGAGGAAGAATATGTTTTAAAAGAGTCTGGCAGAACTTAATTTTGTTGCTTTACATGTGAAATCATCTCAGATATTGATATTGATGATTTCTGTAAGTTTTACTACCTTACATGTTGCATCTATTTATTTTTAAATTATGTTTGCAGTTCTTGGTTGTTTTTCTGGATTTTTCAGAAACAGAAGCAAAAAGTTGTAGCTTGTCTGGCTGGGTTTGAAATGAGCTAGAGGGTCAGGCATAGAGAAAGCCAAGAAACAGACAATTGCTTCCAGAGAAATTTGTGAGTGGAATTGTGCTCCTTCAGCATCTGTAATGAAACAGTGCCCTGCTATGAGAATCCTCTGCCTCAAGAAAACATTTACAAAATGTAGAGGTTACATTTGTGACCACTTTAAAAAGATGTCTCATGCTTGAAGGCATCAACTGTAGTTTTATTTGGTCTAGTAAACTGAGAATGGAGTTGGCATCTATCCTAAAAAGAATTCTTCAATTAATACCTTAAAAGAAGTTTATGGCTTTTGCTAATCTGTTCAGTATAGGTGACAGGTTTTTACCTTGATTTTCGTCTTTCATCTCTGTGCTAAGCACGTTTCATGTTGCACTGCTTGAAGGTTTTCCTTGGCTTCTATTTTAAGGTGTGGATTGACAGTATCCCATTGTAGGAGCTCTCTCTGGATGCTTTCCTGGCCCACAACCTGCAGGCACATAGGGCTTCAGCCATCTGCCCTATGACAGAAGTTGTCTGAGGAGCTCCATGTTGCTTCCATGGTGGTTGCATCTCTTCCAGGGAGCAAATTGTATGCCAGGAGAACTCTGTGATGGCAGAATGCATGCTCTCAGTGTATTGGTTGGTTTCCATCACAAGATAAAAGGTGCACTTTTGGGAAGAGTGATAGTGTCTTCATCTGAATACCTGGGGAAACCGGACATGCTGCAGCAAAGTGACTTAGCCAGTCAGCCACCAGGCGGCTGGCAAGGCTGGGAATAACTGCAAGTCTCCCCATCCCTGTTCAGTGCTCTTCCTGCCTTTTCTCCCCTGTCACTCGCCAAATATTTCTGTAGCACTCTGTTGCCTATTTCTCTTACACTGTCCCAAAACAAACTATGAGTTGTTTTAAAACATTCCACAGTTCATTTGATCGGAACAAGTATCCGGACTAAACTCCAAATCAAGCAATTGCATTATGCTTATTGACATTCTCCCTGTGGTTTCAGCTGAATAAATCTCTTTGTTTCTCCCCTAAAGCATTGCTGTGAATGGCTATAATATTTACACAGAGATTAAAATCCCTTGGTACACCAGAGTTGCTGCATGCAGGCTAAGTAACCAACATATACAGCAGATTCTTGTAACCTCTTGTTTATCCTTCAGAAGGAAGCAGAAACTTGAGAGAACCTCAAAGCTTCAACCTGGCTTGGGCTATTTTCATTTCTTGTGAGAGAGCCTGGAAGAACTTCTGTCAGGCCAAGCTGCTGGGGTTCTCCCCTGGCTGCTTTGGGTCCTTTGGAACAGAAGAGACCAATCAGAAGAGAAAGCCTGCACTGGCTGATAGCCTGTGCCTAGCAGATGTGGTACCTTATAGAACTTAGCCAGACATGCTAAAGGAAACATTAACTACACCGGTGTGCTCAAAGTATCTTTAAACATTCCTGCTTTTTAGCATTGAAATGCTGTTATATTTTCACAGGTGTCTTCCAGCAATGAACCAGTCTCTCTATGTAGACTGGAAAATTATGCAGAAAATACTCTGCGTAAATAAAATGCAACGTGATAGATGGGATTCTGAAACACAGTAAGACTGTAAGGTGTCTACCAGTTTGGAGATGGCAGTTACTTTTTGAAGTTGTTTTTTAACTGCAGCACCCTCGCAGTTTAGCGGAGTGATACGAAAGTAACAGGAGAAAGCAAAGCATTCTTCTCTCTGCCAAACACAACAATGAAAAGAAATTAGTTCTGCATACTTCTGAATTATCTTCCTTGTCTTACAGAACATAAATAATACTTACCTATTTAACGGGAGTCACTGTTGGGTCAAAACTGCAGAAAGAGCAAGAAACTTTGAGTTTTTTACTTCAAATGCTCTTGGTTTCTCTGCTCTGTGTTGTCATTATCCATTGTCTCTAGATGTCTTCTTCAAATGGTACCTTATATGCAAAGCTGTATTCCCCCCTCAGACAAAAAGATGATTCCCGAACAGAAGTTGGGTAGAGATGAGCACCAGTCTGGAAGAACCTGTCACTGGCCTTTGTTCATTTCTTGGCTCTTGGTTATCATCAGCTCCCATCACACATTCCAACTCTCCAGATGAAGTAAAGGCAACAAAACGCTTTCCACCTTTCCATGGTCCCTTCTTTGTGTCAGTGCTCTAGGGTCTGGCCCAGACTAACTTTCTTTTTGTAGAGGTTCCAAGTTACCTGATTGTGAGTGTTTTTCCAGAGCTCTGCACCAGTGCGGTCCCAGACACCAGTGGGCAGCTTCTGCTGTCCCAGACTCCCTCCCTGTCTTGCAGGAGGAGCAGGTCTCAGACCTGACTATCAGTTCCACCCCAGTTCCTAATAAACATACCCCACCAAAACAGGGGAGAGGAAAACATCTTCAACTCTTCCACCTTTTGATTCTTCCTTCTTCTGACAGTCATTTTGATGGGGTTTTTTTTATTCCAACAGGAAGTTTCTGTCCTCTTGGTTTCCAAAAGTGTTGTCTAGTTTTACACTTTGTGTATACTTTCTTTGGATTATTTAAATCTTTTTTTTCCATCTTACAGATGCAATCCATAGTCTTTTTGGATCTGTGGTTTTTTTGCCCCATGTACTTTTTTCCCCCCTCCCTCTTGACCTCAGGGTTCAAAGAGTCAGAATGACCTCCTAGAGTTTTTTTGGCTTACTTTTCCTACCTCACTTTTTCAGTAGCTCACTGTCACCTGTACAATCTCGTGTCAGTCATGGGGATGGGAATGACTGACACCTCAACTGTCGGTCCTTCATTTGCCTTCTTGCTGTGCAGCTCAGACCCCTGGTGGTACCAGTTGGTGTCTCAGGTATCATTTGGGACTGTTGAAGCTCTCAGTTGACATGCCTGAGAGGAAGCAATTACATCCCAGCAACATGGGGGCAGATAAGTCCTTCTGATCTCTGGAAATGCAGCTGTTCTATTAAAAACGCCTCTTAATTGATACTCTTCTCCAATTAGTTCTCTCCAGGGCTAGCAATCACTCAAGTTACAGGTCCTGTGGGTAAGAAGAGTCCCAGATACCCATTGGTCCTACAGAAATACCACACAAATACCCAGCTGTTCCAGTCAAGTAATTCTGCACCTGCTTCTCTTTGCAACTTTAGCAGTCTTCGGAGAGAATATCTCTGTTTCAGAGTTATTTGCCATTTGACTAATACTGGGTTTATACCTGTAGTTCTTCACCATTGTATGTTTCCAGTACTATCCATCTGTAGATCAGGTGTTAGGAAGCAGGTAGAATCTGCTTTTTGATACTGGGAGGATGAAAAACACAGAAGCCAAGAATATAAACTTCACCAGAGGCTGTTAGGTTAGAGAAATGAACAGAATCAAGAAAACTTTAATTTCCAATGTTTACATCAGAATTCTCCCTCTCAGGGTGACAGTGATATGTGCAAATATTCAGGATATTTTTTAGTTGGTAGTACTGAAAAGTTTCACAAGATTCACTGCAATATTTTTTTTCCCTCTGAGACATTACAGATGCTTCATGGAGCACAGTGAAAATTCCTTAAAATTGCCGCAAGCCCAGTGTACTTGTCTGTTTCTTGTAGAGTGTCTGTTAAAATCACTCAGTTTGTAAGTGCTGGCGTAAAACAGATTAAGAATCTCTGGGGGTTTTTTGTAACTCTAAATTGTGATGTCTGCACAGTGGCTTGGCCAGTTTACCAGGTTTGCAGCAGGATTGCTAGGTAGGGCATGAGGAGGCAGTGAGAGCAGCATACCTTAGGAATGTGCCTGTGGCATAAGAGACAAATGCTTACATTAGAAATGGTTTGTCAGAAGGTAAGAGAGACTACTTCTTTGTTCTCCTTGAAACAAGCGTGTACTTGGTGACACCAACACACACACTGTTTTTCAAACCCTCAGTTTTCCATGCTCCTTTCAATGCAGAGGACCTTTCATGTAATTGTCGGCAAGGAGCTGCTGGTGCCACCACATCATCTGGAGTCACAGCGGGGCTGCTAGAAGCTAGTCCCTGGCCCCAGGGATTATATACAGACATGCTTTCTTCCTCATCAGTTTTGCCAAATTTGCCATTCTCAATCCCTGTCCTCTCTAATGAGCAACACCGGTGACTACCGGAGTCCACAGAGTGGGTGTTCTTTACTTGCTGCTGGAGCCTGCGCTAATCATGTGCAGTAGTGAAGAGCACTTACCCTAAGAGAGATTTTCAGCGTAGTAGGGTAATAAAGAAGAGCATAGATACAGGTCTCCTGTGGTGGACATAGCACTGTCCAGTGCTGCTGGATACAGGAGAATACAAAAGGCAGACAGGACCATTGTTACTTTCAGCCACATTTATCATGCACCCAGTTTGCAGCTACTTCTGACTTCATAATGTTCAGCATCTGTAACCTGATGTCTAGTTCTGCAACATTTTTTCCTGCTGTCTGCTCACACGTTGTCCCTGCAACTAGGTGGACTTATGGATGGTATTGTTTAAAAGATCTGATTCTGTTCAAGGATTTTGGTGTTGCAGGTATCTTCTATCTTCGGACTGCTGTTCATTTAAGTAGGTGTTTTCTGACAAACCTGGCATTATCAGTGTAGTAGTCAAAGGTTTGAGCTGTCCCCTAGAATGGGATTGTCTTCTAGCTGCAGTACCAACGAAGATTTTAAGGGGGGTTGAATATCCTTACTTTCCAGTATTACTCAGGAAGCAAGTGAGGGTTTTACGGTGCATTTGTAAATTGCAAATAAAATACTCCTCACTGTCCTCCTCTGAATTTCACCAAAATCATAAATATGTCAGCATTTTACCAGTATACCTGAGTCTTAAATGTTCCTCTGGTTGATTATTGGTACCATTTCCCCTGCAGATTGCTGTTGTCCCTCTTCAGAAAACAGAATTATAAAAGGAGTAAATCCTCACAGCTTTGCATGAGATTGTGCATACATGTAAAGCCAAAACCAAAGCTGAGTTTCAGAATATGCTGCATTTCTAAAAAAAAAAAAAAAAAAATCCTTAAAACCTCTAAGTTATGTTCCTGTAATAGTAAAGCCAGTGCAAAATTCCCTCCCTGACCATATCCCGTAGAAGGATTGAAGGATGTAACCCCGTAGTTTATATTTCTGAAGCTGGGCTGTCTTGCTGTCCATAATGCTGTGTTTATTTGGGCTCTGAATCATTCTAACTAGAAGAGGCCTCGCACCAGTGCAGAGTTGCCCTGATAGGCTTCTCTGCAGTACTGAGGTTGTGAACATTCACTGCTGTTGAGTCAATTTATGCAGTTTCACAGAGCATATTAGTCTGGACCATAAATGACATCTATTCTGGTAACAAACCCACAGTAAGCACTGGTTCTCAGCAGCATCCTGCAGCTGGTTGTTGATGCTGCCCTCTTGTTAATGTGCTGCACCAGGCATTTTGGTGTAGCCATCACTGGCCTTCTTTATTCAGTGCCATTAATTTTCTTTTTCAGACATCACTGTGCATTTACCATGAACAGTATGTCCCAATAAATGTGTTCTAACACTCCTTGTTTTGGAAAGAGAAGGTGAGGTTGGCAAGTCCAGCATTGCTCCACTTCACCATTTAACTTTTCTAGCAGTAACATTTTGAGCAGACATGAAACACCCATCTGTGTTATACTACCTGTGGAAGAGGCTGCATTTAGCTTCCTCTGTGAATACAATGCAGACATACCACACATTGAAATGAAGTGCTCTCAGCCACAGATCGGTATGTGACAGTATTAGATAGTTGCTGTAGTGCTGACGGCTTCATTCTCCACTCAGCAGCATCTTTTTGTCTCATCTGCATGTGTGTTTGTGTGCACGAGTGTGTTTCACAGTGGCAGAAGAAGAAAAATACCATCTCCTTGGTTATTTACATATCCTGGCATGCAGATTTTCGTTACCAGATATTTTTAATTGACCAACAGTTAAAATCGATGATATCATGAGTCTGGAAACATTTGTAAAATGTCTGCTTTGGTATTTTTCTCTGTCTTAACCAAAGGGATGCTCTGCTTCCATAGAAAAAATATACCTGGAAAGGAAGATTATTTTTCTTACTGTACAGTTCTTAATAACAGTATACGGAATATGCAAATCCCTTTCTTGGTTGGCTGCAGTAGTCCATCTGTTCTGACAGTATCTCGTATTAGATTATCCAAGACATTTGCCAGCATTTGAGTATTTAGCTTTGCAGCAAACCTCTACCAGAAGCAGAAAGAGGCTGCATTTTTATGAAAGCAAGAGAATTTACACAAAGCAAGCTAACTAGGCTTCAAGCTGCTGAAAGACTACTTACATGCCTGAGGAAAAGAAGTAAACAATCTTTTTTGTGTGTGCTGCTTTAACTGTAGCCTTTTCAGAGCCCTCTTTTCCTTACCCTAAATGCCTCTTCTGCCTGCCAAGAATCAGGTTGATTAAATGTACTTTAAGTGGTGTTTAAAGCTGCATGATGAGAATACCTATCCTACCAATGCAGTTTCATATAGTAAATATGAAAGGAGAATGTTCCTTTCAGGCATGCTCCTGAGACTCACTAAGGCAGAGACTTGAAATAACCAGTTTTCCCCCACAGTGACACGCGTGTAGCGTCCTTACCAGCATCTCCAGCAGCATGCCTGCCTCTCCCTTGCTATTTATACAGCAGTGCAACTGAATTCAAAAGCAACAGCCTTACAGACTAATTTTAAAGCAGTCCTCTGTTTTGTGATTTTAAAAGGCGGCTACCAATGAAATTGTAAATTTGAAATAGCCCTAGAATACTTTCTGTTGATAACTGTATTTTGAACTAAAACTGATTCACCATTGTCTTCAAAGTTGGGGGTGGGGGGGAGTGAAATCAATATGTGATTATTCCTTCCTTTAGAAAAAGTGGATTTTTTTTATTTCCTGATGGTGCTGAGGATGAGACAAACATCAATACCAGCTGCTTCTTTTTCCCAATTCTTAACGTTTTTACTTTATGGTAAATAGAAAGTAGTTGTATGGAGAAACATTATCTAATGATTTTCTTTGCAGTGTTGGATAATGCTTATATGAATGCTGCTATATGCATTATATGCATATGTATTGTTTGTGGTAAAACAGTGCATGTTTCCATGTGTTAGCATTCTTTCAGACAAACTGCAGGACTTGGAGAGCTATCTGTATCTCCTGAAATGTTTTCCTCTGAAGTGTAATGCCTGTAAAAACCAGATCCTTTTATTCATATTAGTCTCCAGATTTCCTTCCCCTTTTCTTTATTGCATGAGGCATTAGCATGGGAACACACTTCACGTTTCTCAGGCTTTTGTCTGTTCCTGCTGCGTTGCCTACTGGAAGTCAAACAGTACTACTTGGTTTCTGACACAACTGATTACTATGGAAATTATTACCATGTCATAAACAGAGGATTTCATGTGTCGAATGTGCAGCAGGAACACAGACATTGCTGTAAGCAGAAGGTTCCTGGCAATAAGGAAAACGGGAAGAGAAATGCAGAAAACAGACGATGCCTCTGCAAAATCCATTGTTGCAGATTCTTCTTTAGAAGGCATAACCTGCAGGAGCATGGGGATCGAGCAGTTTGCTGGGTTGCTGGTTTTTTTTAAATGAATGAGAAGATGAATGTGAATTTGCTCTTCAGGAAATAATTATTTTATTTTGACTCCAGCAGTTGGTACTGGCCCAAGTGATTTCCGAGGGCATTCGATGTATGCCCCAGATCACTGTTCCACGCTAGGGAGACTAGACAGCTACCGCTCCGCCATGCAGCGCTCTGAAACCAAGGACACCAGCTGCCAGACGGAGGAAGTTAAAGTTGTGCCTCCTTCAATGAGAAGAATACGAGCGCAGAAAGGACAAGGCATTGCAGCCCAGATGTCTCAGTTCTCCAGCTCATCTGGAAACATGTCAGTGATGAGTGATTCTGCTGCAGTCATATTTGCTTCTCGCCAAAATAACGACATGGGTTTTCACAGCTTGCCTCGGGTTGGTGCGAGAGTGTCTCTGCAGTCCCTAGATCAGACACAGAGCATGATGTCGAGGCAGACAGAAGACATTGCTGGCACTTTACCCCACCAGATAAGTAAATTGCAAGTGGATGATAGTGTTGTGCATCTGAGGAATAATCCCACGGTGGGGACCCTGTCAAGGCCAAAGTCCCAAGAGGTGAGAAGCTGTGACAGCGAGAAGTCCTCAAGCCCAGCATGTGTGGTCTCTCCCCATGCCACTTACTCAACGAGCATCATACCCAATGCAACACTGTCATCCTCCTCAGAAGTTATCCTTATTCATGCTGCCCAGAGTGTTGGATCATTGGATAGTAAAATTTCCAGCTCCACTGCCTTTCCAAATCCAAGAGACAATCCTGCTACCAGCAGTGCAATAAGTGGGAAAGAAGATCACCATTCTTCAAGTGGTAACTGGAGTGAGAATAGCTCCACACGTCACTCACAGACTTCAGATACCATCCCATCTAACACTGTCATGATGCTTTCTCTTGGTGACTCTGCTGTTTCTCTGGGCACTCCTGGGAATGCAGAGGCAGGGTCTCAGAGCATGAGCTATGGCTGTAGGAACACTGGTGCTTTAGCAAGCCCTTCCCAGGACAGCGATGGTCGGAGTGAATCCAGCTATTCTGGGGAGCAAGCACAGGCAGCAGTGAGCAGCACGGAGCACTGGTTGTACAAGTCTTCAGAAAACAGCGAGACCCCTTCACACAAGGTGGTTTGTACGACACCAGGCTGTGCCACACCCGGTAGCAACCTGAGCAGCAGCAGCCTGGAGAGAACGTCGGTCAGGGGTGATTCTACTTCCCTGTATTCTGTGGACCATGATGGCTATTACGGCTCCATGCATGTGGACTCTGGACTGAAGTCAGACATGCCATGCAACAGTACTAATGGTTTTGAGAACCCCAGAGACAGCGTGGTAAATGTCTTTGAAGGAAAGGACAAGAAGCATCAGGATGACAACTCAGGCCAAGGTGACAAATCCCTTGCAAGAAACATCTCACTGAAAAAGGCAAAGAAGCCACCTTTGCCACCATCCAGAACAGACTCACTCAGGAGGATGCCTAAGAAAAAAGCCCAATCCAATGGACAGGTACTTGACGAAACCCTCATTGCCACCCTCCAGCATTCTCTGCAGCTGAATCTCAAGTGCAAAAACGGCAGCTCCCCTTCCCAGAGCCCCTGCAGTGATTATGAGGATCCCTGGGTGTTGCGCTCCCGCAGCCAGAGCTCGGTCAGTGCGAGCAGCAGCATGATGTCCACCACTGCTCCAAACCTGTACTCCATCTGCACAGTCACTCCCTCCCAGAGTGAAACAAGTAGCATAAAGTCGGAGTATGCTGACCAGTGGGGTTACTATAGCGACTATGCCGCAGTGGCAGATGACCAGGTGAAATCTCCAGTGACCCATTCTGCCAGTACATCATCTGCTCTCAGTGATTACAGCATCAGCCACTTCAGTGATGGCTCAAGGGCTTCTGTGCCACAAGTGCCCAGTGGACTGGCCAAACCAAAGAGTGCTTCTCCAGAGAAATCCCACCGAGTCACATCGCCATCGAGTGGGTACTCCAGCCAGTCCAATACACCCACTGCGCTTACTCCAGTGCCTGTACTTGTAAAGTCTGCATCATCAGGAAATGGGAAATCCAAGCTGAAGCCTAAAGTGCCTGAAAGGAAGTCCTCTCTTCTGTCTTCAGTCTCCATGTCTTCATCATCCACTTCTCTTTCTTCAAATACGTCTACTGAAGGGAGTGTGAGTGTGAAGAAACTGGACCCTGCCCTGAGCCCTCCTGTGGATTCTGCTGCACCTCCTCCACCACCTCCTCTTCCAATATCTCCTCATTGCTCAGAACTTTCTCCTCCTCCTCCTCCAGCAGAAGTCATGGATCTGTCACCATTGTCGGCCTCTCCCACATTCCCCCCTCCTCCACCAGAAGCCAACGTAAATTCTACATTTGCTCAGACTGTCCCATGGTTTCCACAAGAAGGCTCCATCAGTTCATTCTCTTCCCCTGTTCCTCCTCCTTGCCCCTTAGCTGTCCCGCCACCAGCACCACCGCTTGATCCCAAAATAACAAAAGGTGTGACACTCTACCCACAGTATTCTTTTAAGAAACGCAACCAGGAGGATTCTTGCTACAGTCCGGTGAAACAGCCACTCAACAAGCAAGATTCATCAAGACCTGTGATGCCATTAGTAACCACAAAAGCACTCCAAATGGTGCAGTTGAGGTCTGTGAAAAAATCCACAGAAGGTGAACCATCAACTGAACCTGCTTCAGAAACCACCTCTCCAGAAAAGGGTACTGCAAGTTCATCATCACAGTCTTTGCTAAAGCCATCTCTCTCACTAAAACTCAGTACCAGCTTGGGTGATGAGGAAATGAAAGCTCAAGGCATTTCATTTAAAAATGCAGTTCAGACACTGTCTCGGGGTTCTCCTCTCATTCTCTCTGATAACACACGGGTATTTGACAGTGATCAAAAGCCTGGGAGTGCAGTAGGTCTAAAGAAATCTTCTGAAGGCGATGCTCTGGGCTCAGCCACTGACGACACACCCGAGTCCTCAGTGCAGAGTGAAGACCTCCCTTCTGCCATGTCACTTCAGGGGTCACCAGCATCTCCTGATAAGTCTCAGGTTGTATTGCCAAGCAAGAAACCACCTCCTATTTCAAAGAAACCCAAACTGTTCCTTCTGGTACCACCTCCACAGTTAGACCTTACAGTGGAGAAAGCAGCTGAAGTGAGTGATACTGCCAGAAGCCCGACTAAGAGAGACGCTGTGCTTGCACAGTCTGAGGAGGCGAGAAATTGTCTTACAGATGGACTGGGTTCTAGCGAGATGGACTCTGGCAGCCTGGTTCCTGAGGGAGGAGCTGCTGGATTCACCTTCTCTGAGACAGTGGGAGCGAATGCCTTTGTGGTACAGCCTGCTGCATCACCAGTTCAAGAAGAACCCAGGCAGGAAGAGCAGTCTGCTTTTGATGAAGGAAGCAGTTCAGGCAGCAGCCAAGACAGTGGCAGTAACACTGACGGGCACCTATCTCAAGAGAACGAAAGTGGTGAGTCTCTTTTTTCTGACTAATTCATATGCAGCAGTAGCTATTTTGAAGAAGGTGGGGAGTGAGAGCAGCCATCCTAGCGTTGAGGTGGCATTCTGTAGAGGGCAGAACCGCTTGCGATTGTTACAACTGAAACAAAAAAAGAAAGTTGCAGGGATCTGATTAATACTTTAGACATTTCATGCAATTCCCTTCCGACTTCTCATTCTTGCAGGCACAGAAAGAAAACTGCTTTATTTAACCGTGCTAGTATTAAAGCATGCTATGAAAACAGTTAATTTGTTAATACTGGTTTTGCATTTCAGTGGAAGTCTTACAAATTTTCTGTTGTTTCTGTTCTCCACCTGTTATGTGTGAACAAGCACAGGCATTTATTTTATGCCGTGCAGTTCCCTAAGCAAGCATTGATCTGAAATCACAGTAATGACAGTGCTTGCACTCAGTCCATCAGATGCCTCTCCTTGGAGGCAGCAAGGGCTGGTTTCAGGACTATGTGCCTGTGGGGTTTGCACAACAGACTGACTGTGTGTTCATTCTCTTTGCACAGTGGAGGTGTTTGAATCAGACACAGCCAATAGTTCATCCTTGCCAAGCAGTACTTATGGGGAAGAGACAGACGGAGTGGCAACACCGGCAAGACCAAGGACTACTGAGGATCTTTTTGCAGCCATTCACAGGTACTGCAGAAACTGCCCTTCCTGTACTGTCAGGTCTGGTAGGTCTCTAAGAAATAGATTTAACATTGCTTTATAAAACACCCAGTTACAATGGTCACGGCTTTAACAGAAAGCACATATTTATCAACTTTCTACTAAAGCTATATGTGAAAAAGATGAGGAAAAGAACTTGCATTTTATTGTTTAATAAATGTATTTAATCCATTCTGAACTAAAACCAGCCAGATTAAATGGATGTAGATTATATTATAAATACCTTGCCCTTTAAAATGTCAAGTTACGTCTAGTATTTATTGTACTGTTCTCAATCTGCCATATTAACTCTACTGTTGCTTTTTCTGTGTATCTTTTTGTTTTCATTCTCGTTCTTCTCCATCTCTTTTTACTCTCTTCGCTGCTTATATGGTGCAGTTTGGGACAGAGGCTCAACGCTAATGCTTCATGGCAAGCGTGGCTGAAACTGGCAAGTAACACAACATGTCAGTCATATGGCAAAACATATGGCAAACGCTGGATTATAGTTTGCCATAATCCAGCCTGAGGTCGGGTGTTTTGTGTCAAACTGGTTCATGAATGAAATGTGCGATACTGGCTCTGTTATTAGTGACATTATTCATTTCCCTTGAAAACAAAATCATCCCGAATGGCAGCTAGATTTATGTGCTGTTCACGCTAGGTGTTCAAAACGAGGAAGACCCGAGAAAGGCCCAAGGACAGGAAGGCCCAAAGGCAAGGCAGGGCAGGCAGGCTCCCTTGGAGCAGCGCTCCCGGACCGAGGCCGGAGCCGCCCGGGCCCGGCTGGGAGTGGCGCCGGCGCCATCGTGTGGCTGCGCCGCGCACTGCAAGCCGCAGAGGGGCCGACCCCCNCCCCCCCCCCGCCAGGGAGTGGGGATTGTCCAGGTGTTCAGTCAGTTTGTACGGCTGAGCATCGGGAATGAGGGATGGGAGGAGAGCGACTGGGTGCTGGCAGTCTGCAGCATTTTGGCTGTAAATGATATGTATTGTTTTCATTTTTCAAACAAGTCCTTTCTGGACATTACAGAAATTACATATGTATGATACTGATTTTTTGTAATTTACTGTTATTGCTTAGGACTTGGCCTGTGTGAGCCATTCTGAAAATGGTCTGTTGCTTTCATGTTGCATGGCGCTCTCTAGAACTGTGTGAAATCTGGCTTTAGAATGAGATATTCTGGCCAGTAGCCATTCTCCTTTATGTATGCAGAGAGTGGATTTCTGTGTATATGCACATACCTGTAATTCATAAGTTTGTGGGGAAATGGACAATGGAACTGGATGTGACATACTTAGAACTGCTTGACACATCTTTTTATTAAGGTCTTGCTTTTACTGGCTTTAGAATTGAACCACTTTCTTCCTTGGTTGCTAATTAATAAAAAAAGTTTTGGTTTTTCCCCACTGTTTCTAAGAGATATTACTTCAGTAATTGGCATGCTTGAATATATTCTTTGGAGCAAGGCAAGAAACGTAGCGATATGTGCATTAAGGACAGGAAGAACAGTCTGGAATTTTAAGTCATAGTTTTGTTTGAACGTGTCCTATCTGTGTCTGAAAAGCCACCAAAACCAAATCTGGTTCTTAATTTCAAGTTTCTGCCATAATTCATACATACTGAGAAAAGCTGGCTAGGTGCTGACTACAAACTGACTGCTCTCCACTGCGTTCTCAGTCTTACCAGATCACTCCAAGCTAGGATAACAAAGTCTTTGCCTGCAGATCTTTGCAACTGATTTTTTTTTTTTAATTCAGTTTGGGGTTTGGTAACTGTACAACAGTACAGCATTGCACTGTTTAAAGACATCCATAGGCAGCCAAAACCCTAATGAAGGAAAATCTTTTCCCTGTAACAAATGCACACACATGTTCACATGCAGACTCGCAGAGCATCCAAGCACCAAAACCATCTGCTGCCTACAGCACTGAGGCACGGTTAAATCTAGATGAGGTTCCTACATTGGCTGCTCCTGGAGTCATCATTTTGTCCCTTTTCTGTCTTCTGATGTCCATTCATCCTTAGGCTGAATGGACATTGGTGTTACACTCTTACTCCAGAAAAACAGGTGGAGGCAGCAGCAGCTGCTGAAAATAACAGCTGGTACAGCTGCCTGTGGGGGTATCACAAGTGAGCTATGCATAAACTTCACCACTTAGGAGAGACAAGATCACTCCAAAGTCTTGGCACAGCCTATAGCAATGTCTGTTGCTGCCACCTACTCAGCTGATGGATCCTCCTTCCTTGTTTTCAGGGGTTTCTTAATTATTAATAGGCTGCGATGCATGAACGCATTTGAGTTTGCCTTGGCAAAATCTCAAGGCTTTTAAAAAAGTAAAGCTAAAGATCACATTAAGTAGAAATCTGTTTTGCAAGGGGAATGGTCTGGATTGAGCACATGCTTGATAAAAATTAATATGGAATAGCATGATAATTATAGTGTGATAATTTTATATCTCTGAGAGGTCTGTCGACTTGCTTTAAACTTCTGCCAAAATACCATATTTAAAATTAGGCTTTATACAATCTTTTCTGATTAATTCTTGCTCAGTCAGCAAAGAAACAAAGCAGCTGTGCTACAGATACCAGGCATGTACATTTCTTTAAGATTTATAGTGATGTGAAAATCAGGCAATAAAAGTCCAGTTTCCACATATTCCCAGTTCCATGGCTGTCTCTTAATTTTTTTTTGCATTGTCCCTGCACTTCAAATTCAAATAGACAAACACTCCGCTCTTCATTTGGAAAGATAACTTTCTTGTCAGGAAGTTGGTCTCTCCTTCATTTAGTTGAAAGTTGCAATGACAGAGCACCAACATAACTGTAAATTTTGTCTGTGCATCTTGAGAGGAGCTGGAAAAGATTTTTCTCTATTTATTTAATATTTGGATGAGGGAGGTGCTTTTTTAAATCATTTACTCCAGAATTGTTGCATGTGGCTCCCTTTTCTCCATCTTCAGCAACAGTGCATTGCTATGTATTTTTTCTGGAGGAAAGTGCACTGAACTACACCTCTAATTCTCCAGAGAGTATCAAATGAAGTAATAAAATTAAACAAAACAACCCATATACTCTAGATGACATGTTTTGAATCAAGTCCCCAAATTAACAGAAAAACAACATGGAATATAAATCTTTCTAGCACATTAGTCTGAGCAGTTGAATACTGATTCCAGAAAACCCGATTCACTAAATTTGCTAAAATGTTTTGAACATCATTATTGCCAGTTTTAGTAGTTTCATTGTTCCAGATTTGCAGAAAAAGAGTAGTAAACTTACCTTATACCTCCAATACCTGCATTAGTGCCTGTACAGTTCTGGTGGTGTTCTTTCTCATGCTTTAGATTTAGATCACCTCTCCCTTTTCCCTGTCTCTGCTTTAGCTTAATTCATTGTCATCTATCTAAACTGAGTTTAATTCGAGGAGGTAAAAAGTTTCGTTTTTGTGTCATCCTCTTTTTTTTTGTGTTTGCTTCAAACTCAGATCCAAAAGGAAAGTCCTTGGCCGTAAAGATTCTGAAGACGACCGTACCCGCAACCATTCTCCGTCGCCCCCCGTAACTCCCACTGGTGCTTCCCCAAATTTAGCTACCCTCAAGCAAGCCGGATCCATTCAGAGAAGCGTTCGTAAGAGCAGCACCAGCAACGACAACTTCAAAGCCCTGCTGCTGAAGAAGGGCAGTCGCTGTGACACCAGTTCCCGTATGTCCGCAGCAGAGATGCTGAAGAACACGGACCCGCGGTTCCACCGGACAAAGACAGACGCCTCCCCTGACCTTTCCGACAGTCCTGCCAGCTGCTCACCCAGCAAGAGCAAACGGGCCCAGGAAGAGTGGGCCAAGAGTGAGGGCCTGATGCCAAGGAGCATGTCCTTCTCTGGCACAAGGTATGGCCGGTCACGGACACCCCCGTCGGCTGCCAGCAGCAAGTACAATGTCCGCAACCGCATCCAGAGCAGCCCCATGACCGTCATTAGTGAAGGCGATGGGGAAGTGGTGGAACAGTCTGAGGGCAGGGTCCGGAGGACTTTGGAACAGCAGCAAGAGGGGCAGCTTGATATGTTTAACAGTGATGAAATGGACATGAATGACTTTCCTTATGCGGAGGAGGCAGGCAAGGAGACCTTGGATCCAGCCCATGTAGACTTAATGACTCAACCAGGTGCTTCAGGGAAGTATCTAAGCTCTTCAGCTGAAGAAAGTTAAAAGGTGGTGTGACAAAAGGCTTCGGATATTAGTCTAGAAAATCACTGGGACTAGATTCCAGAAGAAAGCCCAGACCAGGACAAGGTTACTTTGCTGAGCATTTATTCCACGAACTGCATGAGTATGTTTAAATGCTAAAGTGACTATGGTTCTGCATGGTTGGGTTGGGGTGGGGAGCACTTGCTTTGAATGAGTGGTCTGTGGCTTGAAGAAAGTTAACAGTTGAATTTTTTGTGTAAAGCCTTAGAAGTCCTCTTGTGGGGTGGGGTGGGGAAGCTTTCTCAGAGTCTGTAGGGGTGTGAGGTTTTTCTTTTTCTTGAGACTGCAAATGTGCAAGCAAACTCTAGGAATAAGCCTGAAATGGAAAGGCTCCTGTGGTACAGGCTGGACATTTGGTTCAAAAGCATTGTAGTGATGCAGCGTAGTGCATTCATTAAGCAGAGGGAGGCACAATGAGGCCGATTCACCTCTGAGAGAAGGTAGCATGGTTGGTGCTGGAGTTCCATGGCTCCTTAGTAGGGTATGGCTCAGCGTTCAATGAAACGTGTCCTGCTCGAGCAGTGAGCTCACTGGGTTATGGATTGATCCAGGGTACTGTACTTTTAATTCTTTTTCCTGACGGAAGATGAACTGTGTAGTTAAGGTGGAAAAGGGAGCTGATTTTACCACACACTACTAGCTGCTATGCAGCCACACACGTTCACTTGGTGAGACACACGTGTCCAGGTGAATTGCTTCCTTGACTGGAGTATTGCCTTAGAGAACTAGAACAACTGGATGTGTATGAAGGGTGCAAGCAGACATCAGGAAAGTGGGAGATGAATGAAACAGTGTACTACCAGAATTTGGAAGGGTTACTGTCATGGTTTAGGAATGTTATTCCCTAATTTGGTGCTCCACCGAAACACTCCATACCATGTATTGCTCACTCACTCCCCTCTCCTCTTGTCTCTGCGGGTGGCTGGAGAGGAGAATTGGAGGCACAAAAGGTGAAGGTTGGGGGCTGTTAAAAGAAAAATCTACTGGAAACAACAGTGAAGTAAGAAAGTGGACAGGAGCAGCAACAGTACATAGCGTGCACACGAAAGAGGTGAATGGCTCACAGGTGACTGTTCACCACGCAGAGCCTGGTAATGTGTGACCTTCCTTGTTGCCAGCAGTGTTGTGAGGTGAAGTAGAATAACCTCTGTGTCCTGGCCGGAACCAGGACAGCTGTGTTTCTGGATTAGAAAGAGAAATTTGACTTGCACTACAAAGCTGTAGGTGGAGCCCGTCTTTCAAAACTGAAACTTGGGAGTTACGTTTTGCCAGAAATCTGTCTTTCATTCGTCAAGATGGGGAGACTATTACTTTTCATCACTTGAAATACAGATACTTGCTAACTTTTGGTTACCAAAGAATAAGTTACAGTTACTTTCCTTTTTGATTTGCCTGCAGTATTGCTCTTCTTTTTTAACCTTAATAATTTAGTGAGGTTCGTTTTTATTGTATATTTTACAGATAATAAGAACATTTAACGGTTTTCCAATTGTAAAGAAGACCATTAATTGAAACTGAAATACTGGCTGGAGTTTTTGGTTCTTGGTAGGAATGAAGCTTTTAATTTTTAATAAGAATTTTGCATCATTTGATGGCATGCGCAGTTTTTGTATTGTTTGTAAATATTGAAAGTTGTTAAAATATCTTTTGATCTCCTTACTGTAGAATTTTTACATTTTTAGATTGCTTTTAAGAAGAAAAAGCACTCTTTGTAGATTATTTATTTTAGAGAAATATGCTTGTAATCTCTTTCTTCAATCCTTTACTTGTTAGTTATGTAAATTTCAGGGGCCTTCATTTAACTCTTCCCTTCACAAGAAGGGAATAGTGCTGAAAAAATGCTGTGACTTTGCTTCAATAAAGAAAAAGCCTGCCAGTTGCCATATTGTCTTTTGAGTTGATTAAAATCTCCTTCAAAAGATGTGTCCCACAGCGTATGGCAGCCCACAGAATGCCATAATCCACGCATCCAGCTACTAATCTCCTGTTTTCATTGCAAAGTTTACTAACTCACTTTAGAAACAACTAAAGTGTACTCACACATCCATCCCATTTTGGTATCTCAAATCTGAGACTAAAAAAATTTAAATAATCCTAAATTTTTTCCAGTGTTGTGTGAGTGTTTCTACTACTTCTCTCCTACTTGCAACCTGTCCCAGGAAACTAAAATTCTTGAAGAACCAGATTATAAGCAGAGTGAGTGAGAAGTGAAATGGACAAATTGAATCCAGCTGCACTCAGTGGAACAAAGGTGGGATTAACTGGTGCGCAGCAAACTTTTTACCATTTTTATATGCTAACTATATTGAAACAACCATTGGATTTTTTAAATGAAAATAAAACCTAATTGGATAAAGTAGATTGTTTCAGATATTATTAATACTGATCTGAGCTACATTCTGTTACAAAGAGATAGCAGTGGCAGAATCTTTTGCACTAAACATCTTGGGAATGTTGCTTTGGTGTGTCCCCCACAGCTGATCACATGCAACATGAAAAGACCAAGTCCTTTTCACAGCAGGTACTGTCCCTTTGAAAGCCATGCTAAATGCTGGCCAGTCCTCATGCCGCCATCCTGACAGGATAGTGTCTAATAAATAATACTCAGGCTTTGTTTTATTGTTTACAGGTGGGAAAATCATCTCAGTGAAAAATGGATGCACTGGGCAAAATTGTAGCTGGTGCCTGCTGATTCTGCAGCCATTTCTAGCCTTTTGCATCAAGTGCCTGTAGCAGAGAGCATAGCAGCTTGTTCCTTGGTGATGGCCAGCTGATGCTGTGCCAGTTACTTTTATGGGCTATGTGGGATGCTCTTTGGAAAGCCCCACCTTAAATGCACACCATCTTGTCAGTGCAGGTAAATGGGATTAAATTTGAATGTAGCACAGGCTGAATTTCCTCTCTGGCCACAGGCAGCCTTGATGCTCCTCTAAAAGTTGAAAGTTCACATCTGGTGAACTTGGGCTGAAGCTCAGGCTTTGGCTAACATGCAGAAGGCAGCGTTTATGCAGCTCTACTGATGTTGCTAATGACTACATTTTACATGGTACAAGGTGTAGTGAAATGCCTTAAGTGTGCTGGAATATGTTTAATGATGCTTATACCACCATTTACTTAGGTAGCTGATGTAACTTTCTTACAGAGGTGTCACCCTGTCATCTCCCCACCGCCAGAACTAGTTAATTATTTTGTCACAATTACAACTTCAAAGTTACTTTCTTAGACAATAAGGTTCCACCATAGGGAAGTTTTGCAGTTGAGGTTTTAATCTACAACTGTAGATTACATTTAGCAAATTTCTGACATCCAGAGCACAAGGAGAGGAGGACACATACGCAGACTTAGCTGTGCTGAAGAAAAAAAGCAGACCTGTCATCCTGATGCTTAATGCATCATACTATCACAGGGCTTGTTTGGAGTTTACAGCTGGTCTACAGTTTCCCTCTAAAACAAGAATCTTTACTGAAGCTAGATGTGAGGTTAATTTCTGGTTTCCTTTTTACTGGGAATGGTTTTCAGCTTCAGTCCTTTTGTAAACTCTACCCTATATTAACTCATTTTGTGTTTCATTGCTTTATGTTCAAAGTTCTGCTGTCAGATGTAGGCAGCCCCAATAACCCTGTGAATCAGAGCCCTCCAGTTACTCTGTTAATACATTCACAAGGCTCTGGGGCATTTACAAGCCTTCACTACTGTTTGTATACTAGAAAGGAGAACTTATTACCTTAATTGAAATTATGGAGGTTATGCAAGGAACAATAGCTTGGTGAGAGGAGGTTTGGGAGGCTACTGGATATCAGTTTAAAGAATTGGGAAAGAAGTGGATTTGATGAAGACAGGATTTTGAGAAACCATGACTGGGATGCTGGTTCCTGTATGGGGCTTGGCCTGAAAGAAGGCACTGGCAGAAAAGGTGAAGTGAGGAGATTACTGAGAAGTACAGTGAATGCACAGATTAAGGTATGGGGTGGGCAGGCTTGCGCAGATTCTAGATGATAAAGAAGTTTCAGCAAGTAAAGAAGAGAAAAAAAAGTGAAGGAACAATGCAACAGCCACAGCAAGAAGGAAAAGAAATTTAGGCCATATGTTTCATCTTGATTCAAAGGGTGTAGAAGGCCAAAGTCAGTCAAACACGGGGAAAAAAGCCAAAACTCCTAACAATTTAGAAGAGCAAAATCTGGTGCTCTTAGAGAAGCAGTAGTAGCCTGGAGTGAGGACTGCTCTGAGACCTCGGGCAACCCTGGGTAGGTGGCTCAAGCACAGCTCTTGGGAGGGTTCCATAGAACCACCGTGCCTGAAGTCTGGAAAGAAGAAAGGGGATTGGGATGATCAAAGCTCAGATTGTTCTTGTCTAATTTCTACCAACAACTCTGCATCCAGTGGTTCCAATGGACTGGGTACAAGTCTCCAGACACCTGCATTGGGATAACTTGCTAAACCTTCAGTCATTTTCTGAAGCAAAGAGAGGCCACTCATGCATGCAGCACAGGGATGACAGTGTTAATACTACTGCAAGCAAATAGGTCTTGTTAGGTATTCTTTGGATACCATAAAGTTCTGGAAAAGTCATTTATAGCAGCAGTCACTGTTCAAACAAAACCATTGCCACAATACATTTGAGTGATTCAAAATGATGGGGTTTTGCTTTTATAGGAGAGGATTAAAAGGATGGACTTCAAAGGTAAAACAGTGTTACATAACTTAAAGTGGCAATGAGGAATCATTTTATCTGCATTTTATTTAAAATAATTTCAGTACTCACAAAAGGGAACAAAATAGCTTTATAATGCCCTTGGTAGCTTTCTGACTTCCCCCCTTATACTTAATTTTCTGAATAACTTTCAGAAGAGATTTCTTGCATGGTTAAGACTAGAAAAGTCTTCTGGAAAAACTGATAACTTTCTTGGTTCTAAAGGGGTGTTATCAATTTAAATCACAGCGCGGCATTAAAATCTTGCAACTACTCGGTGCTGGAATGTGACTGTGGCTATACTGGTATGAATTAATAAACACTCAACAGAGTAAAATATGGAAATGTTTGATAAAGATGTGCTGTGTTGTGTATTATCCTGAGAAACTGGGTAAAAAAAAGCCCTTGATAGTGCTTCCCCAGCAGAATGTTGGGTACATTTTGTTGCAAATTTAGCTTTGCAATTGGGTTCTTTCACATAATGTGCAGCCAACCTTTTAAGGGCCAATCAATGCTTCTCCCAACAATGCTAATGGAAAATGTAATTGATTTTTAGTTGGAAATTGTCTGTTAGTAGTGAATCCAAATGTATGAGCATGTGGGGAGGTATAGAGAGAAGAAAGTCCAATCACAATGTACCTGAGTTGCTTCTGTCTGTAGTACACTGGTCTATCTGTGCACCAACCTTCAGTATAAAACCAGATTTGTTAGCTACTGAAGGAAAAAAAAATCTGTCAGGATGCATAAGGTAGCAGAAATTTCTGCATTTTCACTACCTTTGGAAAAAAATGGTAAAAATTTAAGTTCTGTATTTAGAGGGTAAAAACTAATTTGCGAGGGAAAAATAAGTAAAACATGAAAACAAAAACCAAACCCAAAAAAAATTCCAAAACCACAAGATAAAATCCTGCAACAAGAAATACAAGAAACTAAATGAACTATCTGCTATCTGAAGATGAATGTTGTTCATGTGGATTTTTGTAGTACACTAATGTCTTCTTTAAAAGTCAAATATCTGTTTAATTTACTTTTCCCAGGCTGTTTCTAACAGTCTTTTCACACTGGGTTGCAGAAAATGGACACAGAAATTCCTGTCTTTGGGAGTAAAATTTGGGAAAAAAACCCCCTGATTTCTAGGTCAGTTTAAAACAGGTGAAAGAGCATTACAATGACACGAGAATTCAGTGTCCAGTGCAGCATCACCAGTTGAAAAGCTGGCTTAGTAAAAAATGGTCCCATCCTCTTTGCCTTAATCAGTGTGTTGTAGTGTGCTGCCTGGAAATGGTGATTTTGCAAATTGCTGTGCCAACTGGGAGCTGCAGTGTAATTCAGAGGACTTAAAAGGCAAAGCCCAGGTTCGTGTAGTCAGTACAGCGGTCACAGACTAGGGAATGATAATGATTTTAATGTATTTACTTTTTTATAGAGTCCTGATACAAAACACAAGTACATTTCAGAAAGGAGATCCTGAGAAAAGTGGCTGCATTTTGTGTCTGTGAGCAGATGTCATGCAGTTGCACAGAAGTCCAGGTTTGGGTCTAAGGCAGCTTAAGTCCTTTTGCAAGCCATGGATAGACAGTATCAAGCCACTGGTGATCTTGAATGAGGTTGGCATACTCCCATACACAGCACACTAGGATCATTTAGGGCAAAGATCAAACAAACAAAAAGGTCTCTTGTGATGTGATACACAGGGGAAAAAGGTGTACCTCAGTGTAATATTCAAGAGACAGCTCTTTATTTATTCCAATACAGAACATTAAGCCTGGCTTCTCCATTTACTGATGCATTTCTTCATTTCAAAATTTGTCAGAATTTAGGATTGTGGCATGTGGAAACACGGAAAGTAGTTGATAGGTTATTTCTGAGTTTAAAATAACAGAAGCAGTACTCTGGTTTTAGACTGTTAAGCACAACCCAAGGCAAGCTGTGTAACATAAAAGCTTTTTTTGAAGTGCTGCTTTGAAGTTCAGGACTGACTACAACTAATTAGTCATCAAATTCATGGGATGAGTTTCTTGCATGATGTGACAACCTCATGTGGAGCCATGTTGGATTTCGGGAACGAAGAATCTAAAAAATTACTTTCTGTGCCACAGACTTGCTCTTTGGAATGGTCACCAGCATCTGGGAAATTGTGACCTCTTTGAACTGAAAGTCTGTGTTAGAAATTATCTAAAATACTTGCTGAGAAAAGAGGGAAGAAAGTGTCTTGACAATAAACTGAAACACCTTTCTCAAAAGTCACTCTGGTTGTTCCTCTTGTTAGTTGGACTTTTCCTTCTTTGGATAAACCAGATCTCATGTCTTCTATTAATTCCTGTAGAGTGCCTTAGCAGTACTCTTTCAGGTATTTCCTTATCCTGCTTGAATCATCTTGCTAGCATCAAGAGTCTTCCTTTGTGATACTGGTATGTCTTTTGGAAGGCTTGGCAAGAATAATAAATATGAAGGGAATCTAAGCTTGATTGTCCTTTATACCCTAGTTTGTAGATTATGGACTTCCCAAAGTTCATCTATCTAGGAAAATGCCATCAAGAGCAGCAACGTCTGCTTCTGTGCCAGTCCTGCATACGTGACAGCACAGGCCCCTGCAGCCCTGTTGGCTCTTCAGTTGGTACAGACAGCCAAAACCTTTTTGCTAAGCTCTGGATCCAGAGAAGAGTTTCCTACTCTCACCTTTTCTAACGTGACCTGCCAAATGTTTGACATGCCTCTTGGCATGCCTGCTCCCCTTCACCCCAGCCCCAGATGCCACATCTTCATTCTACTCCAGCAGAGCTCCAGAGACTGACACTGACCTCCAGGCTCTTGCTCGGTGTCCCATTTCACACACAGCTCCCACAACCAGGAAGCTCAGCTCTGTGTCCTCAGCCACTCCAGCCTCCTTGGAGCATCAAGCTGTGGTTTGTGCTCACAGTACAAGGCTGTTTGCCCACAGTCTGTTTTACTGGGCTCTCCTCACCTGCAAACATTTGGGTTTCCTAAATGCCTGTGAAGAGAGGTGGCTCTTAGGGCAGAAGACAGTTAATGTTAACTTTTCAATGAACAGATTGGCAAAACAAATTGGTAAGATAACTGGCTGCACATCTTGATTTGATTCTTAAGAGCACAATGTCCTGAGACACTCTACCTCAGAAGTAGAATTCCATCAAATAGGGCATAATTGGGAACACTGGATATTAATCTTGAGTTTTACCTGGTAGCCTTCAATTCCGCTTTTTAGCAGTCTGTAATTCTGAGAAGATACTGGAATGTGGAATTCAGTTTATTTCCCTCACATTTGCAAACTGCTCAAGTTTTTCCCTCCCCTCCCTAGCTCCTCCTGGCACAATGTTTTTATTGTGATATGAACAACCAACGTGGGATAGTAGCAGAAGTCTGGTGAGGAGCACTATAAACACGCTGAAGTGACTTGCAGCTGGGGTGTAGAAAAACACATTCATCATACTAATTGTTGTTTAGCCTTGTGTGTTTGACAAGTAGAACATCTGTGTTTAGATAACATAAGCCTGTAAGAGACTTAGAGGCACCCTATCACACATGCTTGAGATTCCTGTTCTGCTTCAGGAAAGATCAAAGCACAGTGGTAAAATACCTGTGTGAATCCCTGATAAACAGGCAAGGACAGCAGGTTTGGTGATCCTTTAGCATGGGCCAAGATCTCTGTGGTGCCTGTGTCCCACCTGTGTGCCTCTGCCTGGGTGCTGCTTTGGGGATCCCCTGGTTGGTGAGGTAAGGGAAATAAATGTCATCTTTGTGCTTTTGTGGTTGTTCCTGTGTCCTGCCTGTGCTGACTCACACTACCAAGCAGGGAAAACGTGATAATGGAAAGTAATACGTAATCTGATGAGACACAATCTACATAAATCATCATTGGTCAGATAAAAAAAAAAAAGGAAACATGAAGTTTTTGTGTGAGAATTACCCCAGTGAATGCCTGTGTTTGGAGGGTACTGACTATTGCTGTACTACAGGCTAATTCAGACCAGGTTTTGTCTCTAGGCAACACATGATTTAGTTGATGGAAATGAAAAATTAGTTCCCTAATGCAGGAAAGTAAATACTTTATCCAAGTTTATTATTCTGGAGATTACCTTTGAATTATAGGGATACAAACCATTTGACAGCACTACACAAAGTGATCCACACATGGCAGATCCACAATTTCTCCTCTTTCTTCAGCAAAGATATCCAGTTCCAAGGGATTAATGCCATTATTCTGGTGTTTGAGTGGCATTAAGAGAAGACTGCAAAGGTAGATGGAGATTGCATGTGCACCAGGCTCACTGGGGCACCATCAATATTGTCATTCCTTCAGAAGATCAGGTAAGTAAAAATAGCTCAGTGGCCCATAGAAACTCAGGCAGATCAGCTAAAGAGCACGGAGTTCAAGAAAGCATCTGTCTCAGTGGCTTGTTCAAAGTCTGCATTTGTTCCTTTAATTCTGCAAATAAATCTAATATAACTTCATTGTTCTGAGGGCAACAAAGTACAAACACCAACTTTTCTGTACCTCTTTGACTTGTTGGATTCTCTGCTGCATCACGGAGGGCCCACTACAGTAACATTTTCACTATATTCTTGAAGCCTTTCTTCTACGTGGGTTTTCTCAGTGTCTTGCAAGAGATGAATACTACAGTCCTTCCCACAGTGAGGTCACTGTTGTAGTCATTTTCATTGAAATTTGAGTTTCCATGAAACTGAAAGAAACATTGTGCTTCTGAAATTACCTGATTTCATACAGATGTCACAGAGAGGCCATTACAGGGTGAAAAAGCCAGTGGGAGAACAGACTCAGGTCCCATGCAGCATAGTCACATTACATTAGACTGGTGTTCTGAGGAAACCTTGCTACCCAGCACACCTTTTATCCTCAGCTACCTAGTAGACTCCTTGTGACCCAAGGAAGTACATCTGAAGGATCACCACTAATCCTGAACACTGTTTTGTAGTAAGCCTTTTAGAAATGGGGACAGCTCTCTGTGCACTTTGCAGACCTGACAAAACAGAGGTTCCTCTCCATAAGTGGTCTTTATTCAACTCAGTTGTTTTCTCCTCACTGAGAACTGGAAAGCATTACGTTTACTCACAGATGGGCACAAGAAAAGACCACAGCTCCCTGTGGGATTGGGAAGACTAGGCCAGGTAGTAGCAGCCAAGTCAAAGTCTGGAGCAGCACTAGCACCTAACTGAAACTAGCCAGACTAACCAAGAAAGTTAAATTTTGGTTGCATAATGATTGCTTAGGTTTCCTTTAAGTCCTGAGAACCCCTTGATTGCTCTGCAGAAAACAAGCCACAGGTGAAATCTGATTACAAATTAAAGTTAGTTTGGGAGTGAGCTTGGAAAAGCAGGGTGGAAGAGGCAGTTGTAGCTGAAGATATCTGTAGTGCTGCATCTTGTTTTCTCATGGCTTATCAATACTGTTTGCTACAGGTACTTTTAAATTTGTTGAGTTATAAGGTTTACTGATGTTTTATTGACTGTGACCTGGAACAGAAGTAATTCCCTCTGTTGGAAGTGTCCTTGCCTCCATAATAATATATCAGGAAAAAATTGTTGTTCAGGGAGCTGTATCAAAGCTGAAGAAAGCTTGTGTACAGAATAGAAAACAGCTATTTAAATTCTCTCAAAATTATTTTAATCAAGTATGTAGGTTAAATGTTCAAGTTGCCTTAAACAGTATAGACAGACAGAAAGTGTCTTATCATTTTTTTATTCTTTGATATGAATTGCATTTAATTTGAAATTATAACTTTCCAAGTGGTGTGAGCAGTAGAACCAGAGGATGCAAAACTTCCAGGCCTTTTCAAGAGGGAGAAATTGGAAAGTAGAAGGAGCTGTGCAAAACAGGGTGTGACTTTGAAGCCTTTGCTTTTCATTCTTGTCTTTAAGATGACTGCTGTAAGGACTGCTACTACCCATTAGGTTTCTGTGCCCTTGATTGAACCAGTAGCTGGATTAAGGGTGCCCTGACTGTCAGATGTATGGAGGCAGTGGGTTAAAACTGGGCAGCAGTAGATGTTATGTTTGCCAACTACCTCTCTCTGTAAGGCTCTCAAGCCAGAACTGTGAATCTCCTTCTGGTTTGCTGCAGTTGTGTGTTTAGTGAATTAAGGTAATCTGTGCTGATGGATCCTCGTAGCTGTGCAGCGACCTTCATAATTCAGAAGGTGCTGAGTGACCCTTTCTAGGAAGCTGGTGGGATGTCCAGGCTCTTCCCTTGGTGCTGGAGAAAGCACTCCTGATCCTCCTATGTACACTTAACTCACCTTTTGCCATGTATGAGGCCTTGTACCTGCTCAGGCTGTTACCTCGTCAGATTATCTGCCAGTCACAGACACCCCTTGAGGAAGGTGTGCAGGTAGGGCACACAGGAGCAAACACTGATGGGGCCTGGAGGCCATCTGTCCCCCCTGTGCAGAGTGCCTAGGGAAGGAAACTGAGACAAAAATGAGTAAGTGCTGATCTACTCTAAGCAGACTATCTGGTATTAAATATTTACAACTGTGCTGATTTGCCAGACACTTAATGGTTCGATACAGAGCTCTTGAATTGTCACTGGGGTCTCTGGATGAAGCTGCCACTTGGTCCAGCACTACTGTGTTGTACCCCTGGTGCTCTTGGATGGCTTTGGCTGTTCCCTCTCATTTCCAGAAACTTGGAGGATGCAGAAAAACATCTCCTGACATCCTCCATTGGAAGCCCTGGTGCCATTCAGGGCACTGATTCCATGCCAGCCCAAGGAGACAGTCATTATTTAGCCACTGGCAGCTGTTTCGCTGCTTTGGGCAGGCATGAGCAGAAAGGGACCTTTGCTGTGTAGTTGTCACAAACCAGGAGCCAAGCTGTTGGGAGCTAATGACTAGGGTTAAGAATAATAGTATTTTGTCAAAATTTATGGTTCAAAATAGTGCTAGCTGGAAAAATACCACTTGGAGTAGGCTGTTGTTGGGTACTACTGTGGTAATTTATGAGAAGTACTAAATAAAAGCATACAACTTTAAAAAGGGCTGGTACAGCACTGGGGACAAGGAACTGGGTGAACAGGAGTTGCTGGAAACTCTCTAAGGCCCATCAGCAGTGAAGTCCAACTTCCCTCAGAATAGCTGTTGGATGTGGTGGTGTCCAGTTTCACTAAACAAGCTGAGTCCTGGAAAAATTGGGAATTTAATCTTGTTGTCTGTTAAACATGATGGCAAGCTACCTAATGGAGGGAAGGCCTTGCCAAGCTCCCCTCTTCTGGTAGCTGGGAGTGGTGCCCAGCATAACTTGGGTGAGGAAGCAAGTTGTTATTATCATGAAAATTTCTTTTCAGCTCTTTAAAAAACAGTACAATTGCTCTAAATGCAAGCCATTCTGGAAATATTCTTTGTCTTCTAACAAAAGTAGAAAATGGTATTTATTAGAAGTTAATGCATGTAGTGTAAATATTTCCTGACACTCAGTCCCAGCTAAAACAGAAATAAAACTGGACAAACCAAAGGCATAAATGCCTCCAACAACTGTGTGGTTAGTTGGTGGTTGGAGAGGGCATTTGAAAGGAGTCCAGATAACTGTGGAGATATGTAGGAGGTGACAATTTTTTGAAGTGATGTTAGCTAAAGAGAGAGAGCTGCTCATGTGGAGCTCTCAGATATGGTATCTGGGCAAGCTTATAGTTACCTTGCCTGCCATCCCTACAATATTTATTTACCTTATTTAAAATAAGATAAAGACTAATAGATCAGAAAATATGCCCTCTGACTTACAGGATGATTTGCAAAGCATAAAATGCAATATCAAATAGTAGTACTTTCCTTGTGCTCTAGTTTATGTTAGCTCATGTTTTTAGATAAAGAAAGTAGAATTTACTTTGTTTCTGTTTTATAGAGTCTGCCATAATAACTGGCACACAGATCTACATATTACCAGTGCATTAATTTGCTACTTTTGTAATAAAAATATGCTCTAAGGGTCTAAAACTTAATTATTTTATTTTGTTTCTAGTAGAGATCTTACTGGGCAGGTTGAGTCCTTCTTATGGGTGGGAGAGACAGGGCAGGGGCTGCTGGAGAGGGGCATAGAGGCGCAGGAGAGGTGCAGGAGCTCATGGTGGAGTGTGGCACCACTGGGCCCATTGATGCCAATGCCTCAAGTGTCACCAGTCATCATCAGGGACCTCTGTCATGTGGCTTTTTCTCCAGGTGATGGTTGCTGGTAATGCTGTGGGAAAGAACCACTGTGAAAGTCTCAGCATTGTGCTAGACAGGACTGTACTTACATGGCTGCTTCTGTCTCCAAACTAATGTCCTCTGTTTGCTTTGATCTTCCTGATGCAGCCAAACACTGAAGAGTTGTGTTAATGGATCTGCTTTTTTTTTTTTTTACTTTCATTGCATGACAGCAGCATTTTTTAGTTCCTGATGACCACAATATTTTACTGCTAGAAACTAGAAATCAGTTTTTTATAGAAATATTTAGGTTCTGCATCATTAACAGAAGTGAAAACGAGGTGTTAGTTGAAGATAGAGTTTATAAACAAGCTAATTCCCATCAACTTTTTTTTGTTTCTGAAGCATAGGTGTGGCAGTCTTTCTGAAGAACCTTAGGCCATACTAACATCTGAGAGTGTTCTCAACTGTGAGTCTTCCAAACTGGAAGAAAAAGAGAGAGAAAAAGTGCCATAGAACTGAAACACATACTGAGTTTTTAATGGTGATGTTTAAATAATTTGGTGTGTTATTGCTACACAAGCAGGGAAATATGTTTGTAGAAATGTGCTTGAATTTGCCTGGTTTACCTGTAGTGGAAGCTGACTTTGTGCAAAGCATTTTATAATCACAAACAGATACTATAAATTGCTAGTAGAACATAACACATGACACTTCGTTTTGTTCTCTACAGCTGTGGATCAGTCTGTGGAGGTAGTATTCCTTGGTAGGTAGTTGGCAGAAAATTAAAATTAAGCCAAAGGAGAGGGAAGTGAAAAATAGGAAGTCAGCGAGGAGAAAGCAATTTTGTGAGAGGAGAGGCTTGTTTCTGAATGGGCGTTTCTCTTACCTTTTTTCATCCTTTTTTCACCTGATTTGTGATCTTTTTCACATTCCTTTCCCTTTAGGATGCTTGATGGGGTAGGGCAGGAAGAGTATGGCTTTGCTTCCTGTCCTTTGTGCTTGGAAGGCCACTAAAGGAATTCAGTTCAGTAGTATTCAAAGAACTAAAAAAAACATGCATTAAGTTCTCTTAGTTTGAACCTGGAAAAAAACAAAACAAGAAGCCAAACTGTAAAATAAAAGGTGCATGACATGACTGGAGAGGATTGCCTGTCCATGCTCTTTTGCTTTGAAGTATATATTTTTGTCACAGATGGAAATGTCTGAAAAGTTCTAAGGTAAGCATTCAAGAATAAAATAATGCTGACATAGTAGGGACAAGTGAATATAAAAGGGGCTGAATAAGATGACATATTAATGGCACAACTTGTTTGAAAGGATGTTGGTAGTGAGTTAGGGGGTAGCCTCTTCTCTCAAGTGAAAAATAACAAGAAGAGAGGAAAAATTGCACTAGGGAAGGTTTAAATTGGATATTAGGAAAAATTCCTTCACTAAAAAGTTATTAAGCATTGAAACAGGCTGTTCAGGAAAGTGGTGGTGTCACTATCCCTGGAAGCCTTCAAAAAATAAGTAGATGTGTTATTTACATGGTTTAGCAGTGAACATGGCAATGCTGGGTTAAAGTTGGACTTGATGATCTTAGAGGCCTTTTCCAACCTCAATGATTCTATGATCTATTTCTATGAAATTCTGAGTACTACAGTTTTGATTGCTACTTCTTCCTTAAACTTTATTTCTGACAGTAAGCTCTAATAGACATGATATTCCTGTGGATAATCAGAAGTAAAACTACTGATGGAACCAAACTCACTGACAAGTTGGATTCTTTCATACCCTAAACAAACATGAAAGACACTGGCATTTTTTATCTTTTTAATGAAAAGCTTGTGAAAGTGCAAATGTACATTTACACTGCTGTCAGCCTAGTCATGTATCCAAGAGTCTTCAATGAGGTTTTGCTCTCTTCATCAACACCCATGTTACTGCAGCATTGATTTATTAGCTGTGCCCAGCCTTGCTAGCCATACCACTGAGAATGGCAGGTTGTCTTTATTGCAGAGTTGTCTTTATTACAGAGCCTTCCTTAGGCTGCACACTCACATGCCTTTCCTGTTCTGCAGAAAACCTCATTATCCAAGTGATGAATAGAACTCCTTTGTAATGAAAGTCACAGCGTGACGTGATTATTTACTAACAGACTGAAATTAAGACATTTCATTATTAAAAATTCATAGCTGTTTCACTTATGACAGTTTTTGAGAGAGAAGTCAGTGAATAATTTATTTGCCATAAGCACTCAGCTCATCCTTATCTGATGTTTTTGCGCAATGTTTGTTGTTGAAAATTGTAAAAAAAACCCAACAAAAAACAGCAACAACAAAAAAAACCCACACCCAAATAAAATTCCTCTCCTCATCAGAATAAGACTGCCCACTCACTTTCTCCTACTGATAAAACCTGCATTTGTAAGAGTTTTCACTACTGGAGCATATACAGCTCATGCCAGTGGAGTTTGTACTAGCAAAAGTAGTTGTGTGTCTGTATTTGGAGGCTTTGCTGCCATAAGAACCCAAGTAAAATCCTTTGAAGCATGGATTGAGTGAAGAGTTTTATTTTGGGAGCAGTTCTTTCCTGACCACCATGATATTATTGAACTATCATAAAGATATACTGTCAGGGTTTGCTTATTGCTTATTTTTTTTCCAAAGTGTTTTCCACTTCAGTTGAGTTTCTAAATTTCTGGTCAAGATACTTGTTACAGGTAGGGATCTCTCTGAAGTGAAATGTATGCAGTGAAATGCTTATTCTGCCTTCCCTAGACCAAGGGTTCCTTCATAAGGCCAAGCAATGACTATTCTGTTTTGAAAAGCACATTTTATCATTGGCAGGTACAAGCCAATGAGTCACGAGTTAGTTTTAAGTTCAGCAAAGATCAGGTGCCAGATGCTCAATCTATGCAGAAGCATGCATCAATTTTATCCAGTATGTTAGCTTCTGAGGTCCCACAGTGGCTGCAAAGAGCTGTGTCATCTTTTCTTCCTTTGGCTAAAATGAGACAGGCTGGATATTCTATTAATATGAAACCACTGCAGCATTATTGGAGATGTCTGCTGAACACTTTCAGTGGATATCTAGAAGAACTATTTTGTATAAATTACCTGTGTTCTTTTCCATTAAATGTCTTTTGATCGAGAATCTGCCATGTGTGCAAGATGTGTATTCGTGTTGGTTTGCAGAACTATGGATCCGTGTCAGTGAGGGACCCTGGCAGCTCTGACAGGGAAGACAAGCACAGAGATTGCCCTCAAACTTGTGAAGACCCCTTAATGAAAAGGCCTGTATTGTTCCATAGTTTCCTACTGAATAAAAACAAGGGGTAGTGTATACATAATTAATCTCATCATGGTTCCTTATTATTTTCATAATAGAAAAATGAATTACAATTACCCTTCACATCAAGGTGAGTTCATAATTCCTAAGTGTACTAGCAGATATAAGATTTAAACAAAAAAAGAAAAAGAACCTTGTGGCTATAAAGTACAATGCCAATGTTACAGTGATTTTTGGATGCACATGAAATTTCATAATATGAAATTTTCAAAGAAACAGCCAGCTGATTTCATATAGTTTGGAAACAAGGAACAAAACTTACTTTGGTGTAACTTTAGGGCATAGGAACAGGAAAGGACACAGAGAAGACATCTAATCCATTCTCTGCTCCAACCAGGAGCCTTCATCACTCTGGACAGACATTTGTCTACCTTCTCAATATGTTCAGAAATGGTGCTGCCACTACTTCACTGCACTTTCAGACTACACTTCACTTTTAGAGATTTCTTTTCTGATTTAATCTTCCTTCAGTTTAAAATCACTAGTTCCAGTTCAGATTGGTGCAGGCATGAGGGGTCTCTATTTTACTTTGTTTGCAGTTACCTTTCATGTAGTTGAAAACTTAATGTCTCTCCTCAGTCTTTTTGTTTATGGTTCCAATTCCGACATCTTTCCTTTAGATGGGGTGCTCTAAACCTTCACGGTTCAGATTACTGCAGCTAAAACAATGAAAGGTCTTCCCATTGCACTTACGTTGCTCCTATTGCCAGGAATGAGTTCCTTTCAGGCCCTGAACTCTCTGCTTTGATGCACAAGGTGTTTGCCCAGAGGACCTGGTAGCTGCTCCACAACCAGTAGCACTAACATCAGCAGCACGGTGGCTGCTGAGATTGTGTCACCACAGCCTGAGGGGATCAGAGGCAGCTTCTAGGCAATGGAGATTTAATTTCAATATGTTTGCATGAGAAACATCGTCTCTTTTTTTATTTTGTGGGCTTTCCCTTTGGGGTGGAAATATAAGAGTAGAGGTGATGGTTATGTTAAAACCTACTAGGGAAAATTAACATACAAGACTAGTCAAATCTGTGTTGGAATGAAATAAGAGATACCAATTCCAGATGGAATAAAAAGCAGTTTACTAGAAAGAAGAATTTAAGTTATGGCAGTGTTTCTGTTAATATGGATTTGAGCAAGTGTGTGTGTTTTTACTTGTCTTTAGCAGTGCTAACAATCAGAAGCCATTTGTCTAAAGCAGGATTTGAGAGTTGTCCAATAAATACTGTGTAAAACACAACCACTATATTCTTGCAGAGAAGAGAAATTCTCAACTAGTTGTAGAAATATATCAGTCTTGGTCACAAGAAATACCACTCAATATTTTTTTCAGCTGTAACTAAGGTAACTGGAGAGCAATTTAGAATGATGAGCCCAGAGGTTGAATATCATACTCTACCCAAGTTAAGGGTAAACAAGAGATCGTGCTGAAGAACAGGGTAACTAATTTCAGAACACAGCAGATCTCTTAAGGCAAAATATACTCAATTTGATATGACAATGTCTGAGTTTTCAAGCATATCCGTACAATTCCGCTGAAGTTAGTGGAATATGCAAACACCAGAGGCAAAAGTGGTTTATCTTTGAACCTCAAACCTTTGCACCTTTCCAATTAGGTATGTTGCTTGGGGGTCTTGTGTTTTTCCAGCTTTCCTGAGAAACAACTGCATGTTGTTCCAAATATTAAGGAAGAAAAGAAAATGCAAGGAGGCAGTTTTCAAACACGTCAGCAAATACAGGGAACTGTTCCCAGATACGGCCTGAAAAGAAAAATGGTTGATTGAATCTGGAGTTTTCCAAGACATCTGCTGGTTCAGTTTGATGACCCAAATGGAACATTAGAAAAAGAACGATCTCAAATTTGTAGTTCAAGAAAATAACCCTTTTTTTTTCTAAATAAAAAGGGCTTTTTTTTGTTTGTTGTCAGAGAAATGTATGGGTGGGAACGTCAGTTTTGATATGGACTATTTGGTTACTGTGATTGTATCGCTGTTGATGTAACACGGAATTTGACTACCTTGCAGCTCTAAAGTGGCCTTTCTTCTGCTGTACAGTGATGATTTTTTCTTCCATTATTGTGTTGTTGTTTTTGTTTGGTTTTTTTAAAAGAATGTGATAACTTAGTAAAGCAGGGGGGGCTGTTATCGACACCTGACACTTGCTGAAATCACCAAGTGCAAGCCTTTGGACTTGTGAGTTACACCAAGACTGCACAAGCTGCTACAACAGTTTCTTCCTTGCAGGTGTCAGCTGTTCCACAGCACTGCATTTGTCTGTGGCTTGCCAACCTAACTTTTGAGGCTGTCAGGGTCTGTAGTAACCACCTTTTGTAACAAGAGCATCTGTCAACTTAGTGAAAATGCTATCCTGTAAGAAAGAGTTAAAGATAACATACATCATTTTCTGAAAGCATTTGCATGTGCAAACCCTCTGAACAACTGCCACCAAAACAATTGAATGACCCTGCCCTGGTGATGAAGGGGAAGGGATTATAAAGCTGTTTTGAAATACAGACCAGGGATTTTTTGGTGCACTTGATTTTATTAATTTTTCCCCAAATCCTTTACACACTGCACCAAGTAAGTCACATGGTTTATTATTTTAGATTTGGAAAAGAAGTCATTCCAGCAGTCTGGAATGTTGGGACCTTACAGACCTTGGCAAGCAGCAACAGAGTGAATGTGCTCTTGCATAGAGTCCTCTCACCCAGAATAATCAGGTCTTCTCTGGTTGTCCTCATTGTTCAACTGAGAAAAGCCAGCCTTTATTCACAGTGCACATTTGAACCTTTGGGGACAGTTACTGGAAATTTTGTGGAGGTTATATATTTATTTCCTTTCCTGAGAGCTGTTGTGATCATTCCAGAGCACTGTAGAATGATGTGATGTAAACACACACAGACTGACTCAGCTTATCAAAAACTAATTTAAATAGAAATGCATAAAATACAAAAAAACCCATAAACTGGAATATGTATGTGCTAAAAGCCCTTTCTGTGATTACTGAATCTATAGCGTTATTGACATTTTGTTGTAGCTGAGGGATTACAGAGGAAGAGCTTCCCAGCTTTCCTTAAGTTTAATCCTTCCATGACATGTTTGTTAACTAGAATCCCCACGTTAGCAGTCTGGATTGGATTTGGTGCTACACCATGTGTACACTTGCCACAAATGGAAGGTAGAGAATCCTAGGATGAGGTGAAGAGATGCACTCCCTGGTACTTCAAGTTTCTTCCTTCATAAATTCATTGGTTTTGTGCCTCATTTGGAATCTTTTCACAAATTTTAAAGGCCATAGCATAGTTCTACCTTTGTGCTGCGTGCTTCGGCTAAGGTGCTTCCGTAGGAAGTTTATTTGGTGCTGTTGGTCTGCAGCGTGCTCTCTTCATAAGGAGGCACTGGGTCTGGAGAGAGCTCAATGTGAGCCTCTTCCATGGAAGTCTTCATGGTGGCCTCCTCATATGACGGAGGCAAACACACAGAGAGGAACGTGGCATCAGGGAGCAGCGTCGAGTAGTGGAAGCTCTGCTCGCTGCTCCAGGGCAGTGCAGAAAGGAAATTGGACATGTCGTGCTCAGGCAGGGCCTCAGGAAGGTCGATGCTGAAGATCTGCCCCTGCTGAGTGGGGCGCTGGCAACGGCGGTACAGGAAGAGCAGCAGGAATGCCAGGAAGAGCATCATGGTGGCAGGCAATATGATACACAGAAATGGTTCTATGTCGTCTTTGGTTGAACTTGTCTGTTGTCTGCTCTGTAACCAAAGCAAACAGGAAGGGTGTTGGATTCCAGGAGGTCTCTCAATCAGAGGGCAAAACCACATTCCCCATCTCTGCCTTATGATATAGCAGTTGCTTTTCCAAATTTCTTTCTCTCTGCACTAGTATCATTCAAGCAGTATGTTTTGCAGACTCATAAATTCTATTTACTGACCAAATAAAGCAAATCACAACCAAAGACAAAAAACCCTAGAAAAGCTGCAAAGCTGAAAGAGTATTGGGTTTTTAGAAAACCCTGCCTCCAATGGGGAAAATACCCCAACAGCCTGGAAGGATACGCAAATTTGTATGACATTTTATTGCCTTGGATTATAGCAGGACTAGTCAACTTTGCAGGAGATCGGTCAAGCTTTTAAAATTTGGGAGAACATTGAATTGCAGATGAATAAGGCTAGTGATCCACCATCTGGTGCTGTTTCTTTGTGTTTGGAAAACTGTTTAAGGAACAAATATTAAGACAACTAGCCCTTTCAAACAGAGCCCATTGCCTACACTACCTACTCTTTGAGTTGTTCCAACCTCACAGGCCAGTTCCAAATAAAACATGGTGTTTTTATTGGACAGGACAGCCTGGACTGGATCTCTTGAGCTTGTTTTGCCAGTGATCCAAGAATCATTTTTCCCTGTTTAGAACCATGGAAAAAGAACTTTTTGTGTAAGAGAAATATCAGCTCTGACTGCTGTGTTAGCTTTGTTCTCTGCAAAATGTAGCACAAAAGACATCTGTCCCGCGGCTTTTGAATTGTGATGTAATGTTAACTGGAGTCATAAGCTATGAGAAAAACCAACAAAGCCATTTGTGCTCTTGTGTTGTATTAGCTTTAGTTTTCACATTTAGTATATCTTGTTTCTAGTCTGACTCCATCTCCTAATAATTGTGAGTCAATTCATAATTGACTCACAATTATTGACATAATTTATTCAGAGTCTAGTCTAGGGCAGAAGGAAAATCAAAACCCTATAATGCTGTTTATCAAGTCATTCCCCTTGTAAGCTCTTGAAGAATGCTATGAGATGGCTTTTTCACATTTGTGTGGTGAGACTGAACAGGTCAATGGATCTGACTTCCTTTGTTTGGAGGAAAATATTCCTTTATTTTCCTTTATTTTGAAGGTGACTGTTCAGGCTAGGAGAACTTGAGTGATTCTTTCCTCAAAGGGTTTGGAAGCGGGGATGCAAACTGGCCGTTTGCTGGAATGAGTTTGTGAAAAGGACGGTAAGTCCAGTGTCTCCTTTCTTAGTCTACAAAAACTTCCTGTTCTTATTCTTCCTGGAATCACAATTGTTCTTCTAGCTACAAAATCACACTGTAATCTACATTCAACTGATTATCTACCAGGCATATTTGTAACCTCTTCACTTTGTTGTCATATTATGAAATTATTATTATGTGGTCATGCCTAAGAAAAATAAAGTAAATGGGCATTGGCTCCTAAGAAATAATGTAGAGGAGATTGTTGTTTTTCTATTTTTTCCTTAAGGTATTGTCGGTCTGAAGCTAAATGCATTAAAGTAATTTTAAAATACACTGAAACCTTTGCAGATTAGCTATTAGGCTATTTTCCCCCAACAGTCTTTTACCGCCCCCCCCAAGCATATTAAAGAATTATTTTATATTTATTGATTATTTTTATTAAAGAATTTCTGGTTGTACAAGCTGTTGTCTTACCTCACCATTCAATGAGGGACAGGAAAGAGCTGAATTGGAAGAAATTGTTCCAGCCGCTCTTCCAATGCAGACATGAAATAATTTCTTAAAAATGAGGGGATTTTTAAAAAAGTTTGTTAATGCTTTTTTAGTGTGTCTTATGAGGTGCATAAAACATTTCAAGAGAAAATGAGAAAAAAGCATTCAGTATTATGTTAGTGCACTGTGTATGTGGAGACTCACTGATACTGATATGTTACTGATACTCTTACAGTAAATATTGAGAAGAGTGGAGTTAATAATGGACAGGATTATTCATGATCAGTGAAGAGCTTGTTTTTAGAATCCAAGTCTAAGTTTGGGGTTTGATTTGTAGGGAGCAGGTTTTCATCCAGGTTAAGTGTTGATCTTAGGATCTGTGAGTTGTACAGTATTCTGGTGGTTTGTGAGGACAGACAGTGAGATTGCCTGTTTCCTACATGAGGTTACTAAAAGGTATATAAAGCCCCAGTTATCGTTTAGACTCAGTGCAGCTTCCCCATAAATTTCACTGAAACTATTGTGTTAAATAATGGCCAAGGACAGTGTGTCTTCATGTGCTGCTGGAAGCACAGACAAGAGTTAAGGCTGTGAGATATGGCCTCCTACAAATCCTGGACTTCAGAAGGGAAGGGAAGGTTAAGCTTGATGGAAGGAATTAACAAATGGTCTTGGGTCTCAGGGAAATATACTTTACTCCAAAGCCTTGATTGGAACCCAGAGGTCTTGGGCCTTTACAATGAAGTACGCATTAAGAGAAATGTGCAAAATATATTATTGTTGGAGGGGACAGTTTGCATCTAATGGTAAAATAATGAAAGGAGTGCAACTATTTGTATTATGAGCTAGCTCAGGTGGCCACAGTCTGTGAAGTAGCTACAAAAGGACACCTTAGGGTATCAGTGGGTTACTGGCCTGAAAACTCTTCTTGTTTAAAGGCCTTGCAAGAATAACCCAAAGCACTGCTTCTAAAGTTGAAAAATCAAGCTCTCAAGCCTGAATAAATGCCAGCATTTTCAAAATCTGTGAAGTCCTTAATTTGCTCTGCAACACATATGATTTTTTAATTACATAATTGTGCACAAAGTGCCTCCTCAGCACTGTGATAGATTGCTTAGGGAAGCAGATTGATTCCATAGTTCCACAGGGCACTGTGCTGCAGGGTGTGTAGAGTATGCAGTGACTGAGTCAGAAGACTGGGAAGAGAGAAGGCTGCCTGCTTGTGTGGTAAAGGAAATGTTCTCCTGGGGAGCTGTACCTCTGTCTCTGCTACCAAATGCTCTAGGGAAGGGGCAAGACAGATCAGTGAAAGTGTTTCTTGTGGGTTATGCCTCATTCTGAGTGCCTGGGTTGAGATCCTTGAGTATGGTCTGCAGAAATTCTGCAACTGTATTGCTGTCTCTGAAGGTGAAAAGGCAGTGCCCTGAACCTGCAAGTACTTTATTGCACAGTGGGGTCTGGACAAAAATTGCATAGGTTATTACAAAACAGTCCATATTCTCTTGTACTCCTTAAAGTGGTCAGGGGTGGCTGGACTAGATTTTCCTAGCAGGCCCCTTCCAACTGAACTACTTCTGTTTTATCCTATTCTATTTCAAAATAACTACAATAACCGGTGCCTGGCAGCAATCTATTCAGTAATGTGCGCCAAAGAAGACATAATAAATTTGTTTAGTTTGTTTTTTTGTTTCACACTTACTGTATAGTTGTGAAAGAACAGTAAGTGTGTTTTACTATGATATGCAAATTAGTGTCATGTGAAGCAGATAGGATTATAGAATTATAAAATACGCTGAGTTAGAGGGGACTCATCAAAATCATTGAGCCTAACTCCTGGCCCTGTGCAGGACACTTCAAGAGTCACCATGTGCCTTTGAGCATTGTCAAAATGATTTTTGAGCTATGTCAGGCTTGGTGCTGTGATCACTACCCTGGGGAGCCTGCTCCAGTGCCCAATCACCCTCTGAGTGAAAATTTTTTTCCCCATATCTAACCTAAACCTCCCCTGACTCAGCTTCATGCTTTTTCCGTATGCTAACAGGTGACAATAAAGACTGGTTTTCCTCAGTCTGTGTTTCAGAGTGCTCATAGCTGTTTAAACACAGCTAATACTAAGACTTTCCTATCTGGGTGAAGTCATTTCTAGGCTGCTTAGTCTACTATTTGAGCTGAAATAGTTTTTCATAAGTTAATACTGCCCCACAGATGCCCTTAACCTGAACAGGGAATTGCATATCCATTTTGATGCTGCCTCCTGCCAAACATTACATGAGCTGATTTTACTTTGAGATGTAGTTCCAAAAGCTGATGGTCTTTTTGTATGTATATCCATATAAATAGATAAAATATATTAGGGAACAATTGATCAGTGTTAGTACCTTTTTTCTGTTGTGGTTTTGTGCTCATTTCTGCAATGACTGTCTAAGGGGCTGCTGAACAGTGTTGGAAAGATCTTGACATAAAGACTTGGAAAATCTAATAGGCATTTTAAAAATGACACTAAAAATAGGAATAATTTTAATACAATGAATTGAAGGTTGCTTTAAAAAAGTCTGAAATTCTAAACTAAAACTAGTTCTAAACAGACCTAAAACCAACTTCTGCAGCTGAAGCTCTAAAACTAGAAAAGTGACCACTGTGCATAGGTATCAGGAATAACTGCCAGAACTGGAAAATAAAATTTTCTAGAAATCAAACTGAATCTTCATTAATTGAAACTAGTAGGAATGCAGAAGACATTTAAAGTAAAATCCTCTACTGTTCTAGTGAAAGTTTCCACACCAGGCATATGAAGTGAGTGACAGATTTATTAATTGACTGATTTTGTTTGATGCTGCTTCATTGGAGCTCAGCATGCTCTGCCTGTGTCACCACAAGCATCTCTTGTCAGATTTATAAGTGACAAAAGAAAAGGATCTGAGTTCCAGCATGAAATAAGTCACAGACACATAAATATGGGGAAATACTCTTTTTAAAATAGAGAAAGGCAGAAAACAGCATGGAAGTAAAAGGGATCGTATTTCTAAAATGTCCTGTTTTCCCAGAACTGATTCTTAGTAGGATAGTTTGGACATTGTTTATTCTCCTCCTTTGGTTTATATATTTATAGGGGCTGAAGCAGAGGGTCAGTTTCCCTCAACCACTGAGCACATACTGGAAGTAGTAAAGCCTTTCATTAGTAATCTGTCTGCCTATGTTTTTTTAACATGCTGAGCATGTACAGTTGCCAGCTTACAGATTATGTGACCCATATCAGTTAAGATGAGCTTTTACTCATGCCTGTTGGTAAAGGAATGAAATGCAGAGTGTGGCTGAGTTGTGTGGTATATCCATGATGAGTAATGGAATGGGCTTGGAGCTGAACTATGTGTCTGGACAAACAAGGGGCAGTACCTGCCTTGGGAGGGAATGACCTCATAAGGCAAAACATGAAGTTAAGGAAAGCTTTTGTTAAGGATAGAAAAATGAAAGTTTATTTTGCTTACTGAAATTCTCATTGAAGTGATTGAGTTGTGCTAAGATTTATAATGTCGTTAATGATTTGCTAGCATACTTAGAACTCCCTTCAAATTATTTTTGTTAATATAGCCCATATTTATGCAAATATCTTTTGAAGTTGAATCAGGAAACTGATACTTCTGAAATGTTTTAAGTGGATTTGGAACAAAGTCTGCTTTGAAGTCAGTAGGGCGTGGTCCCCCCATAGGTTCTTTTCCAAGTTATATCCTGCTTCTTGAACTGATTCATTATTACTTGTAAAAAGCAAAATCATGTAACTCTGGCAAATAGAAAAACACTTTTATGTGGGTTTGTATCCATTAGTAATGACACATAATTTAGGAGTGAGCCTGGATTTACACGGAATTTTCAAATACTTGCTGGATTGTGACTCTAGTGATGCTGTTTGTTTCTCACTGTCAGACAAAAGCAGTTTCAAGGTGTGAAGACATTGCTATTGCTATTCTAACCCTGGCAATGTTACTGGTGAGGCAGACTTTGTTAAAATTGTGATGACATTCAAATACTACTTATTGTCCTCTTCTGACACGCACGCACACTCTTACCCCCGTTTATTTTGCAACAGAACACTTTATATATATCAGCTGAGTAGTGTGGCCAGCTCATTTGCTAATGCAACATGCTCCGGATATTTACCAAGGATGTATGAGCAGCTCAAATTATTATTTTTGATCAGAGAAGCCCTTTTGCTGTATCCCAGACAAAGACAGAAAGCAGGCTGTGTTTTCATCTCTGGGGGCTACTTCCCTCCCCCCACTTGGCTGCATGTGATCCTCTCTCGCAGAAGTAATCAGCGCTCAGCTTAGGGAACAAGAGTTCATTGCTGCCTGCTACGGACTCGCAACATCTGCGGGAAGGCTTCACAGGACCAGATCCAAAGCGTAAACACACGTTCAACAGAAAGGAAATCAAGGACGAGTTATGCTTAAAAGAAGTAATTAAACCTCCTTACCTGCCACCCCAGCAGAATTTTTCCATCTAATGTTTTTCGCTTCCACAAATGTGTTTAAAAGGACTATAACAGCAATAAAGAAATGCTCTGACTCTATGTAATTGAGCATTACTGCTTTGATACGTCCCAATACCCAGGGATTTGCTCTGCACGGTATACTGAGGCATTACACAGACATACACACACATGCAAAGTCAAAGGACGCGCCACAGAGATGAGCAAGGGGGTACAGACCTGAAGCTCTGTTTCCAGAAGTGGCCCACCTGGTTCACTGTTTAGCCAGTCATAGTTTCCCCTGTCGGCATGTCCAAAATTTTTCAAGCTGCTGCCCAAGAGCCACCTCATGCTTTCATTAACCTGGTCTTCTGCCTTCGTGCCTCCACCTTGCTTTGCTGCTTGCAACTGCGTCTCCGCCTCCCAGCCTTGACCCAGCCGGGCTGCTGGCAGCTAATGATCCCTCTTAAATGATATCCCCTTTACAGCGGAAAAGAAAAAAAAGAAGTTAGACACCCCCTCGTCGTCAGGAAGCCAAGCAAATAGATCTCAGAGCCTCTCTCCACTTCCAACTCAATCTCTCTGGATTTGCTTCAGTGGCCTACATTACCAGCAAAGCTGGCATCAGGTATCTGGGAGCTGGGGCTGATAGCGCTCTGATTGGAGCACTCCCTGCATTAGGATTATTAAAAGGGGAATTTGCATGTGAATCTGAGCCCACATGGTCATGACTCCGTGTGGATAAATAACGCTCTATATTTAGTTATCTAATAAACACTATTTCCAATAAAATAAAAGAAATAAAACCCATGCTTCTATGTTGAGAGTGAAAGGGTAAGTGAGGTTCCCCCCTCAGTCACACAGCACAAGGTGGAACCACAATCCAGGCAGGTTTTTGTTCCCTGTTGCTGAAACATACAGAAAAGAGAGTGGTTTCTGAGTAGAGAGGCAAGGACACAAGGCTAAATGCTGTACTGAATTATTTAGCAGTGTTAGGATGTAGATGTTAATGATAAATCCAGAGAGCGAGAGCTCTGCCAGGAAGGCTTTGGTCACTGTGGGAGCGTATGATTACTTCTGGTAAGAACGAGTTGTTGGTTCAGTTAAATCAGGTTAGCAGCTTTCTAGGATGCTTGTTAAATGGCAATTGTTTCCAGTGAGGAGACTCTGTTTATCCACTAAAGGCAACAGAAACTTATTTCACTGATGTGTGGTAACTTCTGAAGGGAGGCCTCTTTAACCTGGTTTAACCTTGATTCAGCTTGCAACTTGTGCTGTAAAGCTGGAGGTGTCTTTTGCTGCCTAACTGTGAGCAGAGGGAAAGGCTATTGCCAAATGTCCCTTTCAACTGTGGTGCCCTTTTTATGATTTCTTATCTGTCCAAGCAAAAGTTGTGTTTAAGACTGATGGTAGAAACTTGGGGTTAGAATCTTAAGCTTTTATTTCTTGCTTGGACTTTTTTTCATCAACTCTTCTTTTAGTTCATGGCTCCCAGAAAACTGCAGGCCTAGTTGGCTGCAGCTCTGGCAGTGTCAGCCAGCAGTGCCAGCACTCGCCATTCCCACTGAGAGGACCCTGGAAGAACCTGTTCCAAAACTGGCTGCGCTCTCTGTGTCTGCAGCTTGCAGGGAGGATTCACACTCCAGGTGAACCATGGCTGTGCGAAAGAGAGGTGGCAGTTTGATGAATCTATCCCATTTTGTTACTGAATTTGCCAGGTGAGCAGTGGACAGGGAACAACAATATTGCATGAAGGGCTGGTCTTGCTGCCCAAGCAGCCACATCATTTCTTGGAAACTGAGCTCTTGCTTCTGCTGAGGTGGTCCTGTGTCAAGGTAGAAATCTCACCTCAGCAAAGCCTTTCCATGCTTGTGAGAAGGCTCCTCCTTTCCTCAATGCCTCACTTGTTGGAAACACCAGGCCTAGGGCAGTTACACTGTGACTTATAATGTCACAGTGTATAATGTCACGACTTATAATGTCCACTGAGAACACCTTTTGAGGCCCTAAACATGGATTAACAGGTCACAGGTCAAAATAGTAAAATATTTCTCTTGATGTCTCAACACCTTGTATAAAGGCAAGAATAACGGCTGTCATTCCCAAACCAGTGTTAAGAAAATAAATTCCTTAAGGAGCCTTGAGACTGTGTAGCTTAAATCTATAATCTCACATGCAAGCAGGAAACATTCATATACCATCTTAATTAGGGTCTTAGTGCAGCCCCTAAGATTATTAATGCTATTTTTAAAAGCTTGCTATAAATTTGCCTTGGGACTGTGCATGAATAATGAGGAGAAGTAAAAAAAAAAAGAAAAAAAAAGTCTCCTTACATTATAAACATCTGCTTGGCATCCTAAGATTCTAGTTGATGAATTTTAGCCAAGAAAAATAAGGTGTGCACTTTTAAGACTCACTGACCTGATTTGTCAAGTGCTGCTTTGAATACTTGACCTCTGGAAAATGTATAAGAATGATTTAACTTTGTAGAGCTGAGGCCAAACGAGAATCTGGGGAAATGCAGTGCCTTTTGTCAGGCAGGTAATTAGAATATGAGTAATAATTGTCCCTCTGGCTTTTTATATCATCAGTGGACCCAGCAGCAAAATTAGCGTGATTGGGATACCCTCTTGCTGCTGCCAGGGGTCGGGTGCCCATTTGCTGCACTGCCTTTGTAGAGCAGATTTGCTCTTGTGCAGAACTGAAAGAGCCATTCAAGACTGGGTTTGTAATGGCAAATGTGTTGCAGATTTCTGCCAGCCCTGTGAGGCTCCCAGACACTTATTTTTCCTTCTCACATGGAGTACATGAATACCATCATAGCATGGGGCATGCTGTAATGTGAAAGCTGGGGCAAAGAGGTTCATCCTTAATTCCAAGCCCTTGGCCAGATGTCAGGCTCGCTGCTTTGAAGTGTGGCTTGGGTTCAGGGATCATCAGACCTTGACATGGACAAAACGTCCTACCCTCCTCCTCCACTGGCTTTGTTCTTCAGAATAGTTTGATCTAGAAGCTGCCTGGTCAAACAATCTGGAGAAAATAGCTGACATGGAGTGGTACCACTGACTTTGATTAAAGTTTGGTAAAGGTTTGTGAAACAATGCCAACATGATGTTTTTAACTGAGCCAGTGTGTTGGTGTTATCACTTCCAATTTTGTAGCAGAGAAGCAGGGAGAGACTTTCTGAGGAAGCCACTGCAGAAAATAGGTGCCTCCACTGTCCTCAGTTTGAAGCTCAAACTGCTGTAAATTATTCATCTCACTGATTTGCTGAGATGTTGGAGGCTTGCACTGTAATTCTGGGCTATATTGCCACTAATATTGGTAGGGAACACAATATCCACAGTGCCTTAGACAACCTTTCAAGTTTCTTGATACTTCCTTCCCCCAGTTTCTTTTGCTGCTGCCCACAGGTGGTGGTGAAACTTCCCTGACTGAATGACTGTGATGCTGTGAGGGATGGTATGAGGGTTAATCTGAATAATGCAAAACTAGAATTTTAGTGGGTGAGGTGTTCTACTGTTAGCAGTCCTGGGTTGGCAGGTGTAGAGTCACTGTGAGTCCTTCAGTTGGGAGTGGTGTTGGCTTCTGTCCATTCCCTCTCACTTGGGTAATTAAGAAATTCTGGTTTGTACTTTCTTTGACAATTTTTCATTATATTGAGATTTTAGCTTTAGTTTTTCTTTTTTGCTAATTATCAATACTCTTTTTTTTTTCTGAAACAAAACACCTTCTGAAGAGCATTCTCCTCTCCCCACCAAACTAAACCCATTGCTACTTCAAAGGATAGACACAAGCTGGCATAGCTCTGCCATAGTTCTGGAGGGCAGTGTTTGAGGACAGGGCGGATGTACTCACAGCCTGTAGAAACAGAGGCAGGGAGATCCTGCTACAAAATGTGTGCGCACTGTCACTGTCCCTCAGAGTAGGGAGCTGCAGGAGGTACTGCTGAGTTATTGATCCTGGATTCCCGTGCTGCAGACGGACAGCTGAAAACAAAGTCATTAGAGAGGGCACTGGGAGAGACCTCAGGTTGCTGCCTCCTCCAGGATGTCCCTCGGAGTTCTGTCAGTGTGATACTACCTGCAAAGCTCTGTGGTTGTGGCAGAGTGCTGGTGGTTGAGCACTATCCACCTGATGGTACTGTCTAGAACTAGGGGATTTTATGATGTACTTTTTTTGTAATTTCTTTCACTCTAGGTTTGATCCCCTTCATTTACATTTCATCATCCTCACCCTGAATTCTTGTTTTCTCCTATTTAAGAGAAAAATCTGCTGCTCTATTTAAGAGTGCATATCCGCCACACACACTGTAGGGCATTTCATTCCTATTTAGCCAAACTAGAGAAACTCTTTGTTTAGTGGGAAGGGAGTGGGGGAAGGGTTGATGTTCTGGTTGGGTTTTTGGTGATTTGGGTTTTTTCAGCATTTTTGAAGAGCCAGCTGACCACATTATGCTTTGGGTTGCATTTGCTTTGAGAAGTGTTGCCATAAGCTTAGTGAGTAATTAGGCATTTTTCTACTTTATAAGGATGATATTCCAAAAAGAAACAATTTTGGGTGGCATGGCTGCAGCTGAGTCAGGCTCCACACTCTCTTTTTTACACTTCCATTATTAATATTGTTCATTTTCTTATCTCACTGCTCTTTCTAGTAAATAGTTCTTATCTCAACTCATGATCTTTGCCTTTTGTGGCTCCAATTCTCCTCTCAAATCCTCTGAGAGGGAAAAAGGAGAAAAGGGCCTGGGTGAGCAAGTGGTGTGTAGTTTGGAGTTTCATTCCTAGACCATGACACCTATATAGGGAAATAAACTAAGGAGAAATGTGAATGTGTAGTTAACCTTCAGGTGAGCTTTTAAAAGTAAACTTTTAAGATTTACCTTATTGCTCATTGTATTTGATGTTGCTTTCCCTGGTGGTTAACCTTGCTAGGCAGGCCTTGGATATCAAACTCTCAACATATCTGCAGTCTTGTGTTCAATTTTTTGTTCAATCTGATGCAATTTTCTGCCAGAATATTGTAAATCCCTGAATGAAATCTCTGGAGACTGTATCCAAGTACAGCAGTCTCTGTGTCACTACTTGTTGCTAACACAGTAGATTTTATACAAAAGAATGATCATATATTTATATAGCCTGATTAAGTTGGCATCATCTGCTGCTAAAAATCTATTATCTCTAGATTCCAAAGGAATTATTCTTTCAGATATTGTTGCTTAGAACCAGTGTCAGGAGAGCACTGTTGGAGAAGCAATAGCTCTTCTAGGTTCTAAAACTAGCTCCGTTCTTCATCAGAGTGAAAAAAATGCGAATTAACTTCTAAGTCCTTGTCCTGGGTTATAGTCTATTCAATTTCATCTGCTGAAAAACAGTTGGGGGCGGGTGCCTTTTGATAATGGGCCAACGGTCAGTATCAGGTAGAGCATTGTTCTTATCTTTAATGGGCCATTAACAGTCTTCTCTAGCCGTGTCCCCTTCCCAACACATACCTACATCCTAGCGTACCTATTGTGTGATGCTCCACCCCGTGGGAGGAGCCAGCCATTCTTACCTGGATAAAGCTGGAACTTTAAACCAGCACAGTGTCTTGCTTCATCCGATTACGGGAGGAAGGCTGGACCCTTCTCACCACCTCAGGACCCCTTTCTTTTCTGCTACTGGATCATTTTCTGCCTCAGCGGAGCTGTACCTGCCATTCCAGGAGGACTCACTTTTGGACTGCTTTCGACACCCTGACTAACAAGGTTGTAGCTTTGACCCTGTCAGGGCTTTTCAAAATTGTTGTTTGTTTGTTTGCTGGTTTGGTGGGGTGGTTTTGTTTTCTTTTTTCTTTTCTACCACATTTGTATTCTTATATTCTTAGTAAAAAGCTGTTATTCCTACTCCCAAATCTTTGCCTGAGAGCCGTTAATTGCAAAATTAGAACTTGGTGGGGGGTGAGGGGTTTACATCCTCTATTCTAAGGGGAACCCCAGTTTCCCTGGCAGATACCTGTCTTTCTAAACCAAGACAGTCCTTTGTCATCCCTTTAAAGCCAGGTGCGGCTCCACAGCACAACTGTAGTTATTAACATATCCTCTTACACGTTATTGCCTCTGATTACAGACTTAGAGAGGCCCTGATATTGCCCATCATTAACAATGAATATGCAACTTTTCATTTGCCATTATTAAAATGTTTGAAACATTTGAAAAATCAGGATATGTTTGTTCAGTGTTGTTCTCAGTTGTTGGGGAAAGGCCAACCTTGGCCTTTGGCCTTCTGGACAGGAGGGAAACTGTCTGTGGGCTTCTGAACTGTATTATTTAACAGAACATCAGCGGAGAGGCTTTGAGTAATTTTGTACTGTTTTGCTTGAAATAAAACACATTTTGTGTACAGTTCCAATTCAGATCTCACATTCTGAAGCTTATTCTTCTGATTTGAATCTAAAGATTTCTACTTCAAATTTACGAAGATGCACAGCCTCCTGCAACCTGTAGAATAAAGTTTGCTATAGAAATGAAATGTATTAAGAATACCTCATATATAAAATAGGCCTCAAATTTATAGGGGTGACAACAACTTTATTTTCTCTAGTGCACTTGTTAATGGTTCAACTGGCCAGCAAAATTGCAGTAGATTTTAGGGTATGAGCCTTGTTACTCAAAGGCAGGTCAGTTAGCCTGAAATGCATGATAATAAATGTTAATAAGTGGTACCTGAAGGGGCAGAGAAAAGGGAAAACAATTCCCCACCAGTCAGGTGGGAAGTGAGGGATTCCCAGGAAGGTGCCCTCCTCCTTGGGGTGTCCTGCTGGTGCAGCAGGTGCTGTGTGGCTCTGTGGGAGCTGCTCAAACTCCGCGTTTTTTGCTTTATGGCGCCGTTTGCATCAATTGTGTCACACTCGGTGCGGTGCCTGTGCTGCTTGTGCTTGTGGCTGGCTGCCGTGCCTTGTGCTTGTGTGTTAGCAGGCAGTGTCTGCTGGGTAAGTAAAAAGCCACTACCCTTGTAGGTACTGAAGTTACCTGCTAAAAACTGTGAGGGGAAGGAAGGCTGAAGAGCTCCGACAATGAAGCTATAGACTGGAAAATAAAACATCAGGAGGCAGAGAGTGAAAGGGATGAGTTAAACATAACTGGCAGATGTTTCCAATGTAAAAACATTTCGGAATTGATCAGTGCAAGGCAAGAAGGATAAGAACACTTGGGGCAGTGGGTTAAAGGCACTGCCACAGTTTCCTCAGGCTGGGGACATGAGAGCTTACCTAGATGCAAGTGGAAGGTATGCCATGGGATTGGAAATGAAAGGGTCTTGGTATTAAAAAAGGCAAGACGCCATGCAATACCTCCACAGAAAACCATGGATATGAAGACAAAAGATTTAAGTGTGGTTTCTTAAAACAAGAGGCTTAGCCTGGCAGCAGGGAGTGGCACGGCAAATCTGTCATGAAAGAAATGTGTTGTCTGAGGGATGTGTGAATGTTTAGAGGGGAATAATTGCCCATTAGAAATACCTGGACAGTTGAGCTGCTGAGAACCACTACTCAGCATGGGCAGCTTTACAACTAACAGGCCAGGTTGTCAGTTAGGAAATGCAAGCTGCAACCCAAGAATGATGTGCTGATGTTAAGGTGTATAGAGGTATGTGATAGTGCACTCTGCAGTAAGCTGATGTTGAAGTGAGGGATTGTATGAGAAGGGTCAAAACAGCAGCAAAATATAAAGAAGATTCTGCTCTGGGGCTTAGTGTGGTCGAACGGATGATCTGAACAGTTCTTCCATATGTGCAGTTCTTAATTGAGGAGACAATATTGTCATTTGAGAGAGTATTGAGAAAATATCCACTGCAGTGACCCACTTCTGGATAGGGAATGGGAAGAGGTTGTTTGTCCTGTGGTGCATTCCAGTCCAGCTTGCATGGGCTGCCTTGATGCTGCTGTGCAAAATGTTGTTCCTGTTTGAAGCTTCAGGGTCACTCAGAGTTGTACAGAGGGGAAAGCCTGAGGCCAGGCTGGATAAATGTTGATTTTTCTCTTTGAGGAATAAGTAGATTTTGCTTGGGGCAGATGCCCTTGGACAAAGGAAATCAGTTGTGAAAAGAACATCTGAGAGAGTTATTTCATTCTGCTAGAAGATTGGGATCATCTCACCCCTTTTCCAGGCATATCCTCCTTACACTCTTGGTGTCAAGTGACTTGGTGTGTTAACAGCAGGAGGATCCAAGTGGCTGCTGAGGGACAATGGGGCCTGTAGGGATGAGCAGTTACAATGTGCCCAGGTTGTAGGGGCAGCTCTAGGCCTGACTGGTCAGAGGCATTTACATCCTGATGTTGCTCTTCAGGGTGTAGGGTTTTTTTAAAACTCTATTTGACTCCAACAATTACTTTCTGCTATGTGCAGGGCATAGCCTTCTCGGGAGGGATGCTTGTCCAGCCAGACTGGCTTGGTTTGATGGCTCAGGCTCTAAAAGAGACACTCAAAGTGATGTAGTTTGGCACTTGTGCCCTGCCCCAGGCTCCTCTTTCTCATCCTGTTTTGCTTCCTCAGTCACTGCAGATCTGTGATGTTGTCTAGAACAACACAGCATACTCTATATTCCCCACAGTCCCAACAGACCCTCACCAACAGACCCTCAGTAGTGGTCATCCTTTCCCTACTCTCAGCACACCTCTACCTAAAAAATTGAAAATGTGTGAGAAAAAATTATCAAACTAGATTAAAATATTTACTTTTTTTTTTNTTTTTTTTAACCTTCATGACCAGCTTTGCAAACTAACAGTCCTTATTCTCTTGGGTTTGGGGCTGGTCACAAGAGCTTGCATTGAGATATTCAATTATTCAGTGTCCTTTTAAAAGAAAAGATAATGTATGCAAGGAGATGTAATATCTGCTCTGGTGACCATCCCCGCAGCTGGGATTTTAAAAGAACATTTTTGTCAGGGCCCTTGTGCTTATGGTGCCACCATTGCAATTCTACCCAGAAACTGATTCCTCTGTTTTCTCAAGGGACGAGGAATGGTTTTTGCAAATAAGCAAACCAACCAAGAGCCTTGTCACCTTCCCCTTCTCGCCTGAGTTACTGCAATACCTTTTCAAAACCATTTTTCACTTTCTCATTATGTTTGACATTATTGTTTTCCAAGCTTGAAGATTTGTCTTTTTTGACCTCCTAGACAAAATTACTTATAGGGATAGATTTCAGTATAGCATCTTAGCCAGTTTTATTTTGATCTCTTTGTCTCCCTGTAATCTTTGGCACAAAGAACCTGATTTGAAGTACAAAGCGGTCTGCTGGGAATATAATGTAACATTAAAAAACATAGTAAATAATTTATAGATGCTACACAGAAAAGTATTCCACATTATTTTAAGTAACTTTGTTTGACTGAGTAGGGAATGAACATAACAGATCAGAAGCGGTCACCCTAACCACAGTGAACAAAAATATTTCAGGTTGGGCATATTTTCTCAGAGCTGGCAAGCCAGAAGTGCTGTCTCCCCTTTATGGATACAGATTTCCCTGCAATTACAGTGAAGATAAAAGTACAAATCTCTTGTAAAAACAAACAAAAAATCAAACAGATTTATTATTATGGATTTCTATCACTAATCAGAAAATTGCACATGCAGCCTGGCTAATATGTTGGGTTTTGGTTTTCCTTCCCACCCCCCCCCCGCCTTTTATTTTTCTTTTTTTTTTCTTTATTTCTTTCAGTATAAGAGTAGGATCTAGCTGACCTGTGCTTACATCTAAATTGTTCTGATTTATTTTGAATTCTGTTGAGTTTTGAAATCTGGATACTGACTGCACTCCTCTGGGACACGGTCACGCATTTGGATAAAGACTTCAATTTGTGTTTGTTTACAGTGATATTAGATGTTAAGAGGTTTATCCTGATGCTAGCTTCTTTGCCAAAAGCTCCAAAATCAGAGATCACCCTGCATTTCACATAGCTCTGTGGACAGAATCCCAGCCTCATTCTACTTCTTTCAACTTCTGCCAGAGGTTTGCTCAATGAACCAAAAGGTTTCTCCCTCTGGAAAACATGATCAGGAAGTATCTGTCCTGGAGAGAGCATGTTTCCAGCAAGCTTACTGAAAATATTGTCCTGTTTTTACCTCAGTGCTTGGGGTATGGATGTGACAATGGTCTCCTATGCAACCCTACTGTGCATTAACTGTTACATCCAAAGTGTGTTTCCCTTTTTGTCTTGTACCTGAAGTACTTGCTGGTATCCCTAGTTTGCCTTTCTGTATTCCTCCTATAAACTGTCTTTGCTGTTGTTTTTTTGTTTGGTTTTTTCTTTTTTTCCTCTCTTGCCAGATTATCTCACAGATCTACAACTTTGAGATAAGCAAGAGGCCAGAACATGTGTTTAGATACTTTGGGCCATTTTTAGGTCAAGGACAAATTTTTTACTTGCTCGGTTGTTCCTCCCACCTGTAAAATAGTAGTAGTGACACTGACACTGGGCACTCCTTAGGCACCCTGTCAAAAAATAACAATTCAAAATAATTAGTCTGGCTTGGTATCAGGGGAGCTTTTAACATTTCATTTAACATAGATTAATACAGTGTAGCCAGTGATAAATCTACATTGTGAAAAAATGAATGAGTTTAGTGAATCCACTGAAACGAAGACGATGTCTGAGATTCAATGGTGTGTCTGTTTAGTCCCGATTAAACTTTTCTTTATTGTTTTTCAAAATATTTGTTGACAGCTGTTTTCTTTGGCAAGTATTCTTAACACTCTGCTCCTCAACAGCAGCACAAGACCAAGTGTCTTCTAGGTAAGTCTAGTGGCAGCAAAAGCCATGCTAGCCTGACCCAAGCATTAGTGGGAAGGCAACTGGGAATTTGTACATGTAAGGAGTGAATGGAAAAGTGTAGCATTACTTTCTGTATTTACTCTGTTGCTGTTTCACATTACAGAATGGTGTTTAGGAGGAAATGAAAATCTTTCTAATGGGATCTAAATGGGATGTGCGGAGCAGCAAAAGTAGTTCCTTGAAATGAAATTAGATCTGATGGTTGGGATTTAACACACTCTCTTTTGCCAGAAGTGTGTAAGATTATTAAAGCATCACAACCTCATTTGGTCGCTTTGTAATCTGTTCTTAACCTTCATGCTGATGAGGCTGTTATGTAACAACCAGCGAGGGCCAGACCTTATGTTACTTCAGTGTATGGGAGCCCATGCCTAGAGACCCCAGAGGGGCCAGGTGGAAAGCTGGCTGCATTTTTCCCCTTGAGATTATGTGGAAAACTTGCCTTTGGGCTGTGGGTAGCATCCCTGACCACAGAGAGGTGTATCCTAAGGTTTACTCTATGATGCTATGTCTTGTCACTGAAATACTCCTGCTTTCAGGAAGCCCATGGCAATTCTCTTGATAGAGACACTGGCAAAACTATTCTCCTTCAGTATCTAAATTCTGGCTGCATACAGAAGCAGGAGTGACTGCTGTAAAGAAGGTGTTTATTATTTTCATTAAATTAAAGGTTTTTCTTCAACACGAGCAATCTTTGGTTTGACTTTTATCAAAAGAGGGATGTAGGTGAGGGAGAGCCCTGGCTGAGCTCTCATTTCAGCAGAATGAAATATTGCAGTGATGCCTTAAGTTTTAGCTTTCATGTTTTTCAGATTCTGTGCAGCTTAGGGGCGTAGTTCTGAGCCTCATATTAAGTGTTAGTAAGCTCTCTTCATAGACTAGGTAGAGAAAACAAATCCTTTTCCTGCTGAAGACCAAGGACAAGTACAAAATCATAAACAAGGGTGGACTGAAGAGACAAAACAAGAAGGATGAGGCTTCACGACCTGAAGCTGTAATTGGACAATTAAACCCCAATATGCAAATGGACCAAAACTTATAAAGCTGTGAGATCTTGTGCTTGAGGGTCCATTTTGTGATCATTTTAAGTCCACCTTGGGTGTAGCCCTGGTCAGGCTGTTGTGCTGCCCAAGGTGTATCCTAAAGGCCTTTCAATAAATATCTACTTTATTCTCTTAGGCTCTGTCCAGGCTCTGTTCCAGGTCAGCTTTCCCAAGGCATCAGTTTCTGGCAACCCAGATGGGACAGTGAGCCATCTGAAAACTGCTCCTGGACCAGGGGAACACCCAGCTCCTGCCCCCCACTCCTGCTGGCACTCCAAGTGGGGGGTGACCCCAGCTGTGGCCCAGAAAGTGTCAGAGCCCAAAAATCCACAGACCTGACAGAGATGTGTGAGTAATTGAATAAAGGGGGATTTTGTTTATAGGCATCAGCAGCATCCGTGCACCTGTTTACTGGGAACACCTGATGAATGCTATCTAAACTGTCTGTGGTCAGGGAATCCCTAGCTTAAAAACCCAACAAAAGTCTGGCTGTGAAAGAGAGCTCTGAGCAACCTACCTCTAATGAAATCAAAGCCAACGGTCTTCTCCCCATTTAAATGGAGGGAGAAATGTTTCCTGTCTAGGTGCATCAAAATTCTGCACGGCATCTACTTGTACTTCTAGCTATCTCAGTAGCTTCATCCTTCTCCACCCCACAAACCCAGACTCTCGCTAGAACTGCTCTAGGAGTAATTTTTCAGTGTTTATATCTCAGTTCCCATCAAAAACACATAGCAGTTCAGAGTGATTAAATTCCCAAGGTCATCCATGAAAACTGCAGTTCCTGCTTGTACCTACCAAGAGTATTTCAGGCTCTTTCTCTGCTCTGTTCACTTTGCTTCATCAGGAACTGTACAATAACTTTCATTAGACAAAACCAAAGCATAATTTATTTTGCATTTGCATCTTTATTCTACAACACAAGCAACATAAATAGTTTATACTTTTTGTTTTAAAATATTTCCATTTCAGAATTCAGTCAGAATAAAATATACACAAAATACAATTTGCAAGCCAGCTGACAGTGACTGCCCAACCACTGTACACCCAAGGACCATACAAAGCTAGCGGCACAACAGGACATAGTGGACATGGGGAAGTGTTCTTCTAAAGAAGAACAGAAAGGTAGAGGGAGGAAACATGGATGAGACCAAGGAATTGCAGATAGGTATGCACTCAGTAGAAGGTAAACCCAATGTAAGCACTTGTTTGACAAGGTAATTTATAGTCTCTCTTAAGAAGTACTATTGGCTCCTCCTGAATATACAGCTAGAGAGATTAAGTCCTGGGAATCATGTTTTGTGGTAAAATGCTTCCTCTGGCAGCCATCATAATGTAAGTAAAATTTGATTTTTAATTTAATTTTATTTTTTAATTTTCAAACAGAAAAGACTTAGATCTTTGGTGAAATGGAGTGTCTACTCCCTTTGGCTTGCTTTCAGTTCTGGTTGAAGGGCCTATAGAAGTATGTTTGCAGTCTCACAAAAATGACAAAAGGGGATAAGGGGAAAAGAGGCAGAGAAGAGAAAGTGGGGGGAACTGAAAGAAGGTTCTCGCTGTTGTCATTGCACACATTCTTGCTCCCATCTGCTCTAGCAAACACTGTGCATTACAGGGCTCTGTTGCCACCATGCTCTGCCCTTCCTGCCTGTTCTCCCTTTGATATCGAATCCTGTCTTCCTCTGCAGAGTGGGGGGCTCAGGAGTCACAGCCTGATTGTGGAGGAGATATTTGTCCCTTGCTTGAACCTGTGTACCTGTGCCTGTCTGCCAGCTCAGCTCTCTCGCTGCAGCTTGCTGCTTGTGGAAGTGTGGCACTTCACCACAGCCCAGATGGACCAAATGCATGGACAGAAAACATGGCCCTGATGCTCCATGGAGGTCAGACAAAATTTACTGAAGTACATAAACTACCTTTTGAAAAATGGGATGTTGGGGTAAAAGAATTGAATAGATCCTGTTGTCATGTTTCTTAACCAAAAATGCATTCTGTAAACTCAGCTCCCTGATTCAATGTGGCAGTGTAGACTATGAAAACCTCAACTTGTGATTTTGCCAAAAATTGGAATTTGAGGGATCTGGTTCCACAGGCGAGCTCATTATTGCATTAATCCAGGATCATACAGCGTCGCTCCACTAATATCCACAGAATTAGGGCATTCCTTCTTCCCTCTGCTTTTAGTTTTCAGCTTGGAGACCTCTGAGCACTAAGTGAAAAGACTGATGCACACTAAGGCCATGTGTGTTTTCATTTTTCCTTTTTAAAAAGCCAGCACTGCATGTTTGGCATAAAACTGTTTAGTATCATATTAATGTCACATATAAAGTATGTGTTCTGAGGGGAATTAGTGGAAATGACTTCTTCCTTGCAATTGTACAACTCCTGGAGTCCCAGGCATGTTGCTGGTGAAGGTTGCTGAGACCCTTTGGTGATATCCCTATAGAAGGTCCGCTCAAATTAAGGAGGCTCAGTGAAGAGGGATTGCTAGCTGCCACATGCTTTTACCTACATTGCACAACATTCAAAATTTGTGCTTCTGTGCAATGGTAAATTGGTCCTTTATACTAAAAGAAGACAAACTTCTTTTGGTAAGTTGATGGTACCATCTTACTTCTTTAACAATTGCGGAATGATCAGCAACTGAAAAAAACCTATTTCATGTCATATACCACAATGAGCCCTGTGCACAGGTCTTCTCATAAATTACTATGACTGGAGTAACAAGTAAATAGCCTGCTTAGACACCTTAGACATAACTTAGCATAAAAGTGGGGGGGGGGGGAAGGGAAGCACTTCACCCTTTTTGTGAATTAAAAACAATTTAGCACTGAGAAATGACATTTCTAGAATGGATTGTTTGAGTAGCCAAACCACAGGCACAATTTCTCAAAAGGCCTCTATACAGATGAGCTAGGTAAAAAGTAAATCACTTTGGTTTGCTGGATCTGTGCAAAAGTGAGGGTTCTAGTTATGCAGTATGGTGTTGTGTGGGACTGTGTGCTGGCTCTCATGAATTTTTCAAGCAGGAGGTGTATGGAGGACAGCAGCAGAGAGGGTGACACAAAGAACTTTACAGGACTCCCCCGTTCCTGAGAACTTGTGAACCTGTATGTAGGGATTGAAGAATTCAAGGACAGAGTCCTGAGTACTAAAGATCCCTAGCTACTTTACTTCCACTGATTCCGACAGCTTCAGCACTTTGAGTGTGGGCCCAAGCTGTGAAGAAAGGTACAAAGTGCAGGCAACACATGGAGCTGGGCTCTACTTTCTAATTTGTTTGCCACTCAGTTTCATGCCAGTGCTGTGCTGGGTTCTGCAGTGTTGATAATAACACTGAGATGCTGCTATATGAAGTACAGGTGAAGACTGCACATGGTACTTAGAGGTGGGGGTTTTATCTTTGGTGAGTGAGGATTTGTCAGTGAATTTTACATAAAGGTTTAAGTTTTAAACAAAACTTGAAGCTCAAACTGAAAGGGAAAGCACCTTACAAGTCACAAGTGTAAACTGTGCTTTGCCTTGACATGAACAACCCACAGTGCAGAGGGCTTAAATTTTTCATCTGTGATGAGGCAAAAGCTGTGTTGCCTGTGCTGGGAGGTGTATAAGGAAAGTATTGCCTGGGTCTGTGTAAATCTTTTCCCAATAATTCTTTCTATATGGTAAATTAAGTCAGTTATTCTCAAATGAGTGTTTATCCCTAGGAGAGTATTAAATCAATATTTTAACATCATAAAGACATGAAGGCATGTTAACCAAGAGATGGTGGTGGTAATTCAACGGCTGCTGAATGCTCCGAAAAGGTACCAGAATAACTGTGTTAACCATTGCTGGTGTGACACAAATACATAGCACAGCAGATAAGCATATTACTAATGTAGACAGCTCTCTGAAAATATGCTGAATGCCCAGAATATGGCAGTGATTTGAGCTACAGGTATCTGTACATACATACACATGTCAATCATCTCATATGACTGCATATGTTCACAGTGCAGAACAAAGTGCAAACACATGCAATGACCTGAGACCATGTAAGCTGGGGTCAAACCCTGCCCCTGTTCTGTAGGAAAAGGATTGCTTTCCTGATGAGTGCTCTGCTTTTCTCAGTTTTAAATATTTGCACAGTGATGAGCTATTTCATGTGCTTAAAGGTAGTTGATGCTGGGCAGCAGCAACTTTCTCTGTTAGCAACTGCCTACAAGATTTTAAAATGAGATGTCCTTCCCTCTGCTGGCTGCGGTGGCCCTAAAGAGGGCAGTGTGAATTAGACAAAGGCAGCAGAGGTGCAGCTCTGGTACCTGAGAAGTATGTCAAGCTACCACATCTTTTTTAAACCATTTCAGTTGAGTAAAATTTACTGAGCAATCATTTTTAAAAACAACTGGCTAGTTCAATTAAAAAAAAAAATAAACCAAACTCCTCTAAGAATTATTGTGACAAAAAAATTAAGGGCAAGAAAAGAGAAGAGTGTGGTCATTAATCAAGGCGAAGAGAAAGAGCAAGGTAAGGCTGTAATGCAGAGAGACTGGTTTGCTCAAGGTTCAGACGTTTGGTTCAACAGTAAAGCTGCCAATATGCTGCCATGGATGAGGTTACAGAGCTAACAGGATCTGAATAGGATACATGTGTGAATACACATGTGGATTCAAGGACTACTACCCCTTCTGATTGAGGTGCTTCCCCACTCATAAGGAGAAAGCAGAAAAACCACTGTGGCATGGACATGTACCTGGACATGATTGGGGTGTGCAGTGTTGGGGATTCCCCTTCTGAAGCTTAGGACAGGCTGATACCAGTCCCCTTTTCCTGGGACTGTTTCGGCAGACTTCTTTGGGCTAAAACCTTGCTTTATGAGGTCTGAAGGTATCATGCTGGCGGTCGTGAGCCATGAAACAGGTCACACAGGCCCTATGAAATAGTGAATTCACATATTTATTATTCTACTTCTTTGGGACTTATTGATAACCATAGCTAAACTAGCAGAAAAATTGCTGAGATTCTGATGAACCAACTATTTTTTAAAAATTTGTTTATGTTTTGAAGGTGCATCAGAAAGCTTCAGCTTCTACATCTCATGGTTGTGGTTACTGAAGTGGCCACAGGCCACTCCCCTCACCTGGTTAGCGTTTTATACACACAAGGAAAAGGAAGAGCAGCACACATTGAATTTTGCTCTCTAAAGTCTGCTGCTTCAGATATTCCTTGTTCCCTCCTTCTAAGTTACATTTCTGGAATTATTCAAAGTTACTTATGACCTTTTCGGGAGGGGTGTTAATGAGCAGAGGCACTGAGGGTGACAATGGGCACTTAGTGCATAATTTGAAGGACGAAGTTCGAAACAGGCCAACAGCAACATAGCAAATTTACTTGTCCTTGTTTTCCAATGTGGCATTTGTAGTGTAAATAGTTAAAATGAAGTTTCAATTCAGGTCAAGATGGTGGCTAATCAGGTAACACTAGGTTATACTGTGCTCACAGGCTTGAGGGAGGTGGTGGTAATGGTATTGTCACCCCTGAAGTGTTCTTTTTCTGATTTACAAAAGGATTTTGTATTGCAATCACAATGCAACCATGGTGCCTCCTACTTTTCTGTAGTCCTGAGTGATTTCACTAGTACTGCTATCAATTTTATTCCCCCTGCATAATTTAGGGATTTGCTTTAGTTTTAGATCAGTACAGCAACGATCTGCATCCATTCAATGCATTTATAATGAAAACCATCAGAGTTGGCTGCTTTGACTATGGTTTATTATTCTGATTTCTGCTGTTGTCTAATTAATGTACTGCTTTAAAAGCAGTTCTGTATAGATGCCAAATAAAAACTTCAACAAAAAATGTAATCACACTTTACCTATACCCAAAGATGTGTAAGAAAGACATGGCAACAGAAATGAAACTGTGCTACTACTCTCCCAGATACCAAAGCATAATCTAACCTGTCCCTGAGGAAGTACTAAAACTGTTGGGGGAAAATTGACAATTGAAAACATTGTTAAATTAGTAATTCATAAAATCAGTTTAGGTGGTAGAAAATTGCTTTTACAGAATTTTTGTCCTTTAAATAATTTAGCAAAGGGAACTTTTTCAAGAAAGGGAAAACAGCATGACTGGCACTACAGGCAGTTATGGGACAAATACTCTCTGCACAAGACTAGCAGGTGACAAATGGGAAGTAGGCAATGGAGGGCAAAGGCAGGAGGATAGTGTCAGATTCTGCAAACAAAGCAGCTTGGGAGATGGCTGTTCAGTGGAGCTTCTTGGCTCCCTCTGTTTTTCCAGGTTTAAGATGCTAAAAGCAGTTAGTTGTGCAAAATCCAGGCCTTATATAAAGAGATGACATTTTTAGGATGCTTTGGAGCAGGGACTGAAGCTGTATATTTAGTTGGCATGCATGTTTTAAAAGCCTTGGGAGAACAGCATTAAAGGGCCACCCAAAATCAAAAATCTCATTTTCAACAAGTTATCAACAAATCAACAAATGATATAACATGGGAGTACAAGATGAAATGTCCCAAGCGCTGACATAACTTGTGCAGCAAGGTAACCCTTTGCTCTGTATAGTGTGAAAAGCATCACATATACATTTGACAACACAATAGTCAATCCTCCCCCTTCTCCTCCCTCTTACTAGTAACAGCAAATTGCAATAGTCCCAATAAGAGTGCTGCATGGAGGGGGGGATGTACCTCCATGAGGGTCTGTCCTTTTCTATTTACAGCAACAGACAAGAAATGAGAGAGAAACAGGAAATATACCTTCCTTTCATACCATTTTCCATCTTGCTTCAGCTCCAAGTGGAGTGACAGGCTACATTTAACAAAGGTGATATGGGCATTCCTGGCTACAGCCACTCTACATAAGCAAACATAAATTTCCAGTAGAGTAACAGCTTCAGTGGTGCTTAAACTGGAACACTTTACCTCTACTCCGCTTAGTTCAATGCTGGATACTGGCACATGCTGGTATTTGCTGTGGTGTCTTCCCTACACTTCACAGGACAGGGCAAAACGAACTTCCCTTTTGCCCTTAGAGGGAATTAGACATGTGGCAAAATGCTCAGCTGTAGGCATAGGTGAAGAGGCAGCCAGGATAGTGTTGCAGAGAGGGCAGTTTGGCAGTACCATTTGTCTTCAAGCAATACTCCATAAGAGCAATGAAAGGATCAATAGTCTGTGCTTGCTTCACCCGTTTTAGACCTAGGATTCTTTAGCTACTCCAAACGTGACTTCAAAGGCTCTTCTTGGAGCAAAATAAATTTTCATTTTCTCTAGTGACTGACACATTTAGTTACCACAGTAATCTTTATTAGGGTATACTCTCTCATGACAATTTCTGAAGGGGAGATGTTACCCTAAAAATGTCACCTTCTTAATTGTCCTATAGCCCCACCTTTTCACTGACTTGTGTTTATTTATTTCTTTTCTAAGTTAAATAGATTTACTGACCTGGTTTGACATTCACATGACAGTTGCAGTCACAACTGATTTCAAGTGTGAAGTTCTGTTGTAGTTTCTGGTAGCTCCCACTGCTGGAAATTTGAATTGAAATGAAGGCTATGAAATGTATCACTTCTTCTGGTAGGAGCCTGACTTACGGACAGGTTCTGAGTTCTGGGGTCATGCCAGATCCTCCTTTGCTAGTCTGAGTGAGGGACACACAATCTCAGATGGATAGACAACATAAATTGACAAGCTTGTTGTTTGTTAATTTATCACCAACAAATAGGCAATTAATGAACCCCAAGTACTTCTTTGCTGTATACCTTGAATGTCTTCTGCCCTTTGCAGCAGAGCACAGCTTGGTTTAAATGATGATATCATAAACTCGGCCCACTCTTCCCAGCCATTCCCGCACTGCCTGGCGGACACGGATATCTGTCACGTGGCAAGTCAGCTGGCTGATACAGGGAAACACTGCTGGCTGCAGGGCTGTGAAAGTTTGGTCTGGCAGAGCCTGAATCTGGTTGAGAACTGTCAGCACCATGTTGGTCCATGCCTGCAAAGAAATTGGATTTAAAAAAGTTCTTTAGAAGACCTTTCTAAATAGGTGAGCCCAGTGGTTGAGACAGAAAATAAGGTATTTGGTGTTTGCAGACTCATGAAGCAGACTGAGTAATGCCAGCATATTCATTTAATGTTCACTGTGTCTTCCTAAATCACATTCAGTACTAAGTCATTAGTTGACTTTGTATTGCAGGTATCATGCTCATCCCTTCATTTTTTTGTCCCACAGTGAACAAAATCTGTCAAATTTGATGCTTTCACTGATTTGTTCACTTGGACATGCAAACAGCAAGCTTCTGTTCAGCAAAAGAACCCATTATTTTTCTCTGGAATTAAAAAAACCCCCATTCTTAAGCACAAAGGCAGTGTGACAAGCAGCATGGAATTTTCAAAAGTCTTCAGTGGGCTACAGCCCATAGCAGTAAGCAATGAATTCACTGTAGGTTGTCAGTTCTCAGCATTAAGGGCAGCTTTGGCCCCAGTCATAGAAGCACGCTTGAAAGCTGAACTAGTATATGTCTAATGACACTTCACTGAAGACTGACTTTCTTTTAAGAGGACAGAATCAGGTTTTTATTAATTCAGCTCCTGAAAGATTCAGTCCTCATCATGGGGACTTCATTATATAATACAATATTTAACAAAAAGATAATAATAACATAAAAAAAAGTAAAGCTATCTTTTTATTTATTGCTATTATTATTAGCCTTCTACAAGAATGTCCTACCTGTATCTGGGCCTCTGCATCCCTGATAGATATATTCAGGGAGCTGACTGTGGACCCTGAACGGGGTCTCTTCTCTTGCCTCAAGATCTCTGGACCAGCACTGAACGAATGCCTCATCTGACCTTGATCTAGAAGGTGTTGTGGCCGCTGGAGTACAGGTGAGTCTGGCCCTCTTGAACCCAGGAGTTCCCCTTTCTTTTCCACTTTGACCTCTTTGGTGAAGGATGTCATGGCCTGTTGCTGCTTTCTCTTCTTGTATTCTGTCATAAACTTGGAGATGGTTTTGTCAGTGGCTATGGTGTAGATTTTGTTGCCAGCACTCTCCCACCATTCTTTTTTCTTGGTTTGCTCTTTTTTCTCTGGTTTAGGACTCAGGGGTGGGGGTAGCAGCAATATTTCTCCACTGCCCCCTCGAGGTGTCAAGCTCTCTCCCAGTTGGTCCCTGATTTGACTTCGGTCATCTTCTGATGGTGTGTCCTTTCCAGATAGCCCTCCAGTTGATGGGGTGGAGGTTTCTGAGTGAAAAGATGGTAAAATGAAGAAAGAGTCACCTTTGAACACTGGAGGCTCCTCTACATTATTCTCCAGGTCCAGATGCATTTGGATGTAGTTGTTGCACAGTTCCATGCAGAGCTTGTGGAGCCGCTTGATCAGCCACCCCCAGTCTGCATTGCTGACAGGCTGGACGCTCAAAGATGGGATTCGAGCCCTCCACTGCCTCTTCTCCTTCCCTCGCGGGGGACTGACCTGGGCAGTTTCTTCAAAAATGTCTTCATCTTCTGAAGAACACTGCTGTGATGAGTCTGTGCTTCTCTCATCATCCTCAAAGAGGATCTTTTTCACTTGCTCTGCAGTGATGTTCTCCTGGTTTGTCAGGATTGCACAAACTAAGGCGTGGAAGTAGATGTTGAAGCTCATTGCTGACTGGCGATACAAGTTGGCAGCTCCACCAATGCCAGATACTTTTTTCAACAAACACTTCAGCCCAGGTCTGGTGTCAAACTCCCTGGCTGTTCTGTAGGAGTCCAGGAGTAAGTCAAAGATGACAGCCAGGTTTTGCATGGAGATGTACCTGAGAAAACCAGCCAACTTGTTTTCTGGTACTTGTATTGCCATTTTCTCCTCCAAGTTACAAGGGCCTTTCACAAATTCTTCCAGTAAGATGTCATATAAATTCTGGAGCAGTACTTGGTGGGACAGCAAGCTCACCACTATTGTCCTGAAAGGAATACTTGGTAAACCAAGCATGGGAAGGAGAAAATAATAGAATATTAAAATGGTGCATTGTGCTTGCACTAGGAATAAAAGCACACTCACATATTTCACCCTGCTATAACTGAGGAATATATTAACACACAAATTATTCCTCCACCAACATGTCAGACAACCTTTATTTTGCCATGACAAATTGAGGCCAAAACTAGTTTACTACTCAGTTTCCATTTCCACTAATGCCCAGGAGTACTTCTTAAAAATAAACCATGAAGAGGTATCCAACCAATAAAGAAACATGTACAGAAACATCAGCAGTGCAATGCAGCATGCAAAGAAGCTGAAGTCTGGCTGAAGGCACTGCTTGCTCCTAGAACTTCAACTTGAACACTGAGAGCCTAGCATGGAAATATCTATTCCTAACCCTGTTCCTCACATATGATACTGGGTGATTCTTAGCTGTGCTCCTGTTACAGAGATGCTGGGAGTTGTTTTAGCCCTCACTGACTTTCGATTTGCACAGGGGACACGGGAATGGCAAATGCCTCTGACCAAAGTTTTCAGGTCTTTCACCAGTAAATAACACTGAGAGGCTTACAGGGAAGCAAGTCTTGGAAGAAAGAAGGATTGTTGTTTGGTGTCTCATGTATTTCAAATTATAAACTGCTAAAGGTCTTTTAAAGTCTCTATCTTAAGGTCTTTTAAAAAATTCTTTATGTAAGATTATAGTTTTTAAGATTACATTGTAATCTTAACAGTTTGTAAGATTACACTTTTTACAATGTTTTAAATGGAGCTGATGCACATACTTGGTTTGTATGTGATGCGATCAAGTTTTAATTAGCACAGCTATCAAGTAAGAAAGAGATTTTTCAGATTCCTTGCAATATTGAAGTTTCAGGTCTCTGTCAAAGCAAATCTTCATTTTTGAAGTGAAAAGTTCAGTTGTAGACCTTTGACATTTTTTTGTTGCAAAAATTATTCCGGTTTCGTTAAACAACTTTCAAAAGTGTTTGGGAATACCAAGACAAAAAGCCAAATTTTTTTTTTTTTTGAGAAATCCTATCAAAACACAATTTTGAGAATAAAGCATTTTAAAAAAAGTTCAGACAAAACTGTTCTTCAATTACATTCCCTGTGTCAGTTTGCCTATCATGACACAACTGTCAGTGCTGATACATCAGTAAAATTTAGTAGTCTTAGTATTTGACAGTTATAAAATGTTTGACAGTTATGAAATGTTTGACAGGTATGAAATGTTGACGATTAGCACATACAGTTGAGCTCTTTATGGGGAAGTAGTTTTCTGCTGTAAAAATCATTAGAGGCTCTGACTCAGAAAAGCTCTTAAGAACATATGTAAAGTTAAATGAGAGCTTGCAGTGATTTCAAGCAACTAATCCTGTTCCAAAAGCAGGGTCAGGAATGAAGGAGATCTGCTTCCCTTGTAATAGCCAAAAAAGCAATTTACAAGGACAGAGTAAAGTACTGCTCGATCCCAAAAGAAACTGGTAGAGAACTACAGGTGAAAACACAATGTCAAAGCTGGTTAAGGATAGTATTTTCTTATTCTGCCCAAAGTTTCAAACTGAAATATATGATTACTTTTTAGGAAGAAGAAAAGCTCCCTTACCCCAGCTTCCTGTGAAACAATGCAGCATTAAGGAAACAAAACCAAAAGGGAGAAGTGAAACCCTGCCAAGGTTAAAGCAAAACTTTGGAAAGGCCACATTTACTATCAATCATGCATGATTGCCATATTACTGCACTGCTGTAGCAAATAATATGAAAACAGTAGCACAGTCAACTTGTGAGCTGTGTTTTAGTGAAAAAATGAGCATTGCTGGGATAACACTTGGCTATGGGCATATACACCTTCAGCAGTTGGCTGGACAAAGCACAGTGTGAGAGCATTCAGAGTTTGTATTAATTGCAAGCTTTATTTATTTGTTTAAAGACAAGCAATACCCTTGCTACCCTTACAAACACAGCCTGTTAGATTGCATGGCCTTATGTGCTGTGAGAGGTGACTATTCCAGTCTTTTGCTTTGCATTCATAGTAACAAAAAGAATGACCTGCTAGCCTTTGGATAAAATAGATATTTTCCCCTATAAAGGAAGGATTTAACCCATGATCTCATGCTTTCTTTGTCTCTGTGCAGGGCCCTGTTCTCTGATGGTGAGGCAACAGAGCACCTGCTCTTGGGGGAAAGCTTCTGTACAGCAGCGTAAGAATAGAGAAATCTTGCATGGTCTTTCTTCCTGTCCATCCAAAGAAGGAACATCACATTCTGTCTCCTTGTTGCAAGCAATAGTTTAGATTTGAATGGTATAAAACTATGTTTGGTGTCTCATAAAAGACAATTTCATGCCATTACATACCTTGCAATACAAACACAAACCCTGAATGCAGAATTCTGATTCTTGGCCCAAATGATGGTACAGCAGTTGTTTAAACAATCAAGTGCAAGCAAAAGGAAATATTCTTTCACAGGATCAGACTGTAGTGCAAATAGATGAATTTCTTAGGCAGTAGCATAACAGAAAGACTTTCATGAAAATAATATGCCAAGCAAAAACAACGTCCCCTAGCTCAACGCTGACAGTTTTGTAGATTTGGATGTGGTCTCTTCAGTCTATAATGCCTCAGTTTACCCATTACCCTTTTCTACCTTCTTTACCAAATAATACTGAATTTAAAAGACCTTAGTGAAGCAGACATTGCATTTTCTAGGTATCACTAAAAATGCACCAGTGTCCCAAAACCTAATTTGATCAGTGTATTTGTTTTTGTTGATGAGTCCTATGGAGAGGTATGAACCTCAAGCTAAGTTCACAGCTCTTCCTCTCCAGCAATATTTTTATCTTGCTTTTAGTGACACAATGTCTTCCTTGGAAGATATTTTACCTTCTCTGGTTATGCCCATTTGGTTTCTTTTCTGGTGGCAGGTCAATGATGAGCACACATGACTGGGCATGTTCAAACCCTTCCTTGTTGCTAGGGGTTTTTGGGGAGCACTGACTCTCCAGCATGAAGACCTAGGAAACAACAAGTTACATAAAACAATCAGTTTAGCACTTGCAGTAGGTCTGGGGGCGGGAGGGGAAGAGGCTAGGGATAGGATTCCCTGCAGTGTGAAATATCTGTCATACTTGAATTATATATACATAAGTTATTTTACAGTGATAGAGAGGTATCCTCCCCGGCAGACCTTTCCTGAAGGATTGCAAAGGTTTTAGTTTGTAATTGGGTGGAAATACTAAATTTTGTAAACAGCAATGGACTACCTCCAGACATCCAGCAGGGTGCAGGGCAAAGGAAAGACATGTTTTTCTTTGAATCTGTATAAGGCATAACACCAAATGCCAAACTAAGCTTTCTGCTGTCTGTGTGCTTCTATCTGAAAGTATCACGTACGGTGGAGACAAGGACATGTTTGCAGAGTTAGGCAGTTGCACCTAGAAAGGTTGGCTGTTGGAGGGATTATTTTCAGCCATGAAGATAAAATAAAAAATATGCAATCCTTTATGGAGGGATGTTGTGGTTTAACCACAGACAGCAACTAAATACCAAGCAGCCACAAACTTACCATACCCCCCATCCCATCCCTCTCAAGGATGGGGAGGGGAATCAGGAAAAAAAAGATAAACCCCATGGGTTGATCTAAGAACGGTTAAATAATTTAAATAAAAACCAGTAATATCAACCACCACCACAAAAAGGAAGGCAACAAAAAAAAAAAAAGAGAGAGAGAAATAAAACTTGCACAGTACAGCTGTTCATCGCCCAACGACTGATGCTGAGCTTGTTCCTGAGCAGCCCCTGCCAGACAACTCCCCTCATTTACATACTGAGCGTGACACTCTATGGTATGGGATATCCCTCTGGCCAGTCTCCATCAGCTGTCCTGGCCATGCTCCCCCCCAGGCTTCTCACGCACCTCCTTACAGGCAGAGGATGGAAAACTGAATGGTCCTTGACTTAGTGTAAGCATTATTCAGCAACAACTAGAACATCAGTGTGCTATCAACATTATTCTCAACTAAATTCAAACCACAGCACTGTACCAACTACTAGGAAGAAAATAAACTCCATCCCAGCCAAAATCAGTTCAGTGGGAAACAGGGAAACAACCCACAATTGCTGTAGCTTTGTTTTGTAGCTTCACAGCTGTGGCAAATCCTCACTGAGGAGGACTCAGGGAGTGCCACTGATAGTGTCTACAAGAAAAGGATCAATGTTACATTCTCTGCTTTCTTGAGTTCTGCATCTTTAAAACTTAATTTAAAACACATTTTCTATTCAAACGTCTGCCACTACCACATTATTTGTGATCACCAATCCTGATGTGTGTGTCTCAGATTTTCAAGCAGCATCAGAGTATGATTTATCAAGTCAGAAATTGACACTAAACATCTGCTGGCTGTTTTAATCTATTTGCTTTCCCATGCTGAAACTGTCATATGGCATTTACAGTTTTATGGTACCCTGCAGGTCATTAAGTTCAGTCTGCTGTATTTCAAAGAACTTGTTTCATATAACCACTTCCGGAGAATGAATAACCTTCATTGTAGTCAAAAGGACCCTAAGAAGGTTGTTTCCAAGTTTGCCCTGCTGATTCTGATTAGGAGTTAGTGAATCATTTGTTAAATGTCAGCATTAGTAAACCTCTAGTTCCCAGTAAACCTTTTTCTTCTTTGCAACCTATACCTAGGTATTTATAGAGAAAAATGCTTTGACAGGTAAACAAGATTTGATTTACCTATTTTCATATCACCACCTCTGTTCTAGTGCAATTTTTGTCCTTTGAATTCATCATTCTTTAACAGAGTATTCAGAAATCTATGTGACACTCTTGATGAGGATTCACAGAGACACCCCTATTTCCCTTTCTCTATCAGAAACATTTCTGATGTACACCAACCATACATCATGTCTGATGTATGCTAACCCAGCAATTTTTAAAATTACATTACACAGAGTAGGTTCATTGTCAGTCCTCTTCAGATATCTTACCCATGCCATTTTTTCCCACCCTAGGCATTCCAAATTCCTATTTACAGGACAACGCGTTTTTTTGTTGTTGGTTTTTTTGTTGTTTGCTTTTTCCTAGTTTTTGTTAATTTTTCTGAATATTACTTTTAGATAATTCATGTTAGCCTGGTAATGAGAAAGTCTTTGCCTGTAGGGTTTGTGAGGAAGATGGTGGAAAAAAATACACTTTCATAAAGAAAAGCACCAAGTTTAAAAGGTTTTCTGAGTTCCCCTGAAACATCTGTCAGTACCTGCTGTGCCATGGCTCTGATTCTCCAGTACTCAGCTTCAGCACTTGGTGAGAGGGAGGGGGCTGCCACCTTCACTTCACAGGCATCTCCACTAAAGCTTTCAGTACCACTGTGGAAATAGCCCAACAGGTTCTACAGAGAGATACAACATCAGAATTTCACTGTGTGTTAAACAAGTGACTGTAGCCATGTCCAGCCTGTTTGTGTGAAATACAAGATCCAGTGACCTTTCCCATTCCCACCAGCTGATCACCTGCCATCTAGCACTTAATATATTCAATGTAAAGGCAGCTTCTTATGGATGCTGGTCTGCAAAGCCTTCACAGGATTTTTTGTTTACAAAACAGACAGTGAATTGAAAACTAGTCTATATGGAGCATGCAGCTACAGCAAAGCAACATTGCCTTCTACATAGTTTTTGTAAATCCAGAGGAAGAAATGGATCAAAAGGCAAATTTTCACCTACTGAACTCCTCTGATTTCATATTGGCAAGGCAATTTAAAATAAGTCTGAACTGTAAGCTACTAGTGTTATCTGTACATGTTTAGAAAAACTGATTTCAATCTCCATTGTTGATTCAACATGTTTAATTGTGATTTGACAAATCAACAACTTGTCAAAAGTTAGTGCATCCACTATGTGATTGCATTTTGACTGACACCAAAATGGCAGTTTTACCTTTACTGGCTCCAGTGTGGCAGAGAATGCATCCTGCAATGCACAACATGCAAGCCTCCACATCTCTTCAGTAAAAACAGGCCCTGCTGTCACCAACACATACCTGCAAGGACAACGGAAAATGTTACTATGGTCAAGAAGGAACTAGAAAATTTTTATAAAGGGAGAAGGTTGAAAAATTCCCATTTTTGGAAGCCCAAGGCCAAGCTGGATGGGGCTTCGAGCAACTTGGTCTATCTAGTGGAAAGTGTTTCTGCCCATGGCAGGGGAGTTGAGACTAAATGATCTTTAAGGTCCCTTCCAACCCAAACCATCCTATGATTCTATGAAAACAGACCAAAAGGCTCACTCAGTAGCTAGTTAATATTATCCAATCTCCTCAGTTGGTACCCTGACCTAGTTTTGTAATTACACTACAGTTTTGACTTTTTTTCTCCTTTGCTTTTCCTCTTTAAGTAGACAGGTTGCCACAAAAACCACCCACTATGTAACTGTATAAATGCAGCACCTATTTTGATTGACTGTAACAACGTGAAGATTGTGAAAGGTGCTAATTACCTCTAAAGACCTGTGAATACCAGAAGACCCTTCTTCTTAAGGATCAATTATTGACTAAGTATATATAAGTAATGTGCAAGTGCTTTTTTTGAGAATCATACACACAGTATTGCTTAAAATCACAGGTTCTGAAGCACACTGAAAACAGTAAGAAAAGGTTAATAAGTCTAAAATTCATTATTCAACTAAAAAGAGCTAAGACATATTGAAGACTTCTTTTGAGATGTTAACCAACCTATCAGTCCACAAGTTCTTCAAAGACATAGACATCTTTTTCGAATAAAATGCTAAGAATGAACAGACTGGGTTACCTGATACAGGAGCAGCCAACTCTGGAAATAATTTCTGTTGGTTCTGCTACACAGGCTACCAGCAACTTGAAAAGATCTTTCAACATAGTATTGATCATATTTTCATAACCAATATCTATAAGGAAAAAAACACAGACTGGTTTTAACATCATTGTCATTTCATTATTATTAGAGATAAACAGTCCTGCTGCACTTACGGATATTCAGAAAATTTGCAAAACGAAATGCTTTTTATGCAGCTATTGAAACATGCATCACATCAAGCTGAAATAAGAACAATCCTTTTTAAGTTAACAATATAAAATGTCTGGACTGAAGACAGGAGAAATTATCTTAGATCCTGTTTCTGATATTCTAGTTCCTTGTGATCAAAGTCTTTGTAACTTCTTTTGGGAAGTATACTAAAGACAATGATCCTTTAATTTTGAAGATAGTCCTGACCTGAGAAGGAACCTGGTCTAAATAACTTCCGTAAGTGTCTCAAAATTTTTTCCCCATAATTCTAAACCCTATAAAGAAAAAAAAAAATCCCAATCAGAAGTTTTTAACTTTCCTCCTATTTTATGCTTGAGCAACCAAAAAGCAATGAAACCACCTCCCCAAGTAGCTATTAAGTAACATGCCACTGATGACACTACACACTAGATGTGACATTACAATGACATACCTGAGTGTATGAAATTCTGAATGTGCTCCACTACAAGTTCACTGGAAAGGCCAATGGCATGCTTGAAATTAGAAGATGCCACATCCCAGTAAGAATGGTCACCATGGCTGCGATGGAGCCAAAGAGACATCGTGGGAAGAAGAAGATGTACAACTGCATAAATGCCAAATCCTGGTCCTTAAAATAAACACAATAATGGTTGTATACACTTGCTTACAAAGCCTACATGCTCAGTAAATTTGCTAACAACTGAAGTCAGGTAATGCTGAGGGAAAGAGGTTCTGAATTTTTTTTGTGGGATGAAAGTGGCAAAATATTTTAGATGTAGTTATGAGCTACATTTAGCCAACTGTTTACCTGCAGTCTTTCCTGGCAGATCTGCAGAACTATGTAATTTTCTCTTTCCATCTCCTAGACACGAAGCAAACATTTTCTGTGGCTAGGACATTGATAGAGTACCACACCTCTTTATGGTGCAATGTTCAATATACAAGATGCCTTTTGTCAACAGAATGGACTAACTGGAACAACTTATCAGCTCTGAGAAAAATCCCTTTCTAGCAGACAATGCCTCTGTGCAGCTTCAACACAAGTAACATGCTTTACAAAAATGGCATAGAAGTCTAAAAGGTTTGGCCAGGACTCCACTAGCTCACATTTTATCAAGCCCTTTCATTACCAGGTGTCTTGGCAACATCCCTCAGCAACTCAAAGAGCAGATCCAAAGTAGGAGGCTGGTGCTGACGGGGACAGTTTGATATGGCAGTTGTTAATTCTTCCAGCAGAATAATCCAGACATTGATAAGGCCTACAAGCAAAGAAAGAAAGATTAAAAACCATGAATAAAATACTGCTTGACACAGCTGAAACTTGCCGTCAGAATTGAAGGAAATTAATAAACTAAGTAGCTTGAAGATCCTGGTTCTTGCATGTTTACTGTTTCCATGTAATGGTTGTGGGCAATAGCCATTTTTGAAATGATAGTTTCCTTTCCCCTCGCTTTTATTAAGTTGTGTTTGATCCCATCCTTACTCATAAATGCAAACCTTGCTCTGGTCATACTTTACTATTCCTACTAGCTTAGTCTCTTTAACCTTGTGTAAAACACCCCACAAAAAACATGTAAATATAACCTCATCTCATTACCATTGCAAATGCTGCCCAGAATAGATTGTACTCCTTTAGGTTGTGCTTTGAAGTAAGGCTCCTGAGGAAACTAGCCATAATTTAACTGGCTCTACTTGGTACTCAGAACTGAACAGTAAAAATGTCTCATGAGATATAATCAGGCTGCCTCACATGTCATCTATAGATACTGAAGAGGTCACAGAGCTGGACAACTGCCAGAACAGCAGAAAGGATACAGGCGAGCTCTCATCTACACTGGCAAACAGGTATCCCCTAAAAGATTGTGCCTTGTGTCTTTGTAAAGTCAGCTTGCCTAGCAATGTTCTAACACCACTGCCATGTAAATAACAAATTGGGTGACAGTCTCAGGGCTTAGCTCTGACAAGAACCAAAAGAAGGTTTATTTGCTGCAGGGTGATATTTCTGCTAACAGCAAGAGACTGACAGGCAGAGTCACTTCAGAACAGTAGGCAACTGAGCTGGGGAGACACTAGGTCAAGTTCCAAGTCTGATTGAAAGAGGCTTCAATGACTTGGGTCTCCTACATCCCAGGTGAATATCCTAAAATCCTCTGAGAGAGAAAAACCAAACCAAACCCAGCACAGAAAGAAGTAAAAGGTTGTTTTTTGAAAAACTAGCACTTGTGACTTTCTGGTTTCAGAGAGCAGCTTTTCTCTCCTTTATCCAGGGTAGCTGGAACAGGACAATCCATGTGGTGGAAGAGTTTAGATAGAAGTAGGCACAAGCGCCAGTCTGGTGAAGCACATGAATGAAATGCACTGAAGTCAACCTGCTTTCTCTGCCAGGTTGCAGCTGACTTCACAGAGGCAGTCTGTTTGGAACAGGTCAGTAGTTCACATATTCAAAAGTACTGCTGTGAAGGTCTCCTGAGTCTAGAAGCCATAAGGCTGCGTTCCTCTACTACTTGGCTCTGCACACTCTAGTTCATCCAACACCTGATTAATCCACAACCCATATAAACCACACAAAGAATCAGGAGACAAATGCTGCTTGTTTTTCTGAAGGTCATAGTGCTTTTTATGGACTTCAGAAATTCAGTGTTTATTTCAACAGACCACAGGACCTAAGTTTGGAAACATTTAAACAATGATTCTTTATCTTTCTAGACTGTAACTCAATACTGGGTTTTTTTTTCTGTTAAAGGTAGGCCTGCCAATACCAACTTCAAAAGGTTTTCATTCCTTTACTTTAGCTGTGGTCTAGAAAGTATTTTTGTGTTTGGTCTCAGAAATACACAATGGTTGTATTATGAATATCAGGATAATTGAAACAATTGCTAATCAAAATACTGTTATCTTGCCCTAAGAGAGGGGTTGTATTTTTCTTATATATGAACTGTATCTTTTACATAAAGAAGGTGACAGGATCTGAACTTCCAAGGTGGGTGTGTGTCGACAACAAGGAAACAATAAACTATGAAGTTTTCCCTCCTTTTTGCTTTCAGCAGTTGGCAAAATTTGCAGGAACATGTAGAAGCAGCAATTGATAAGTTCTGCATTTACTACTTTCAATGCACTTACCAGTGTCATCATCAAAGTCAGAGAGGATGCACTCAATCCCATCCTCACTGCTGGCTGACTGTTCCTGCGCTCTCCGGGGCAAGTTAACCAGCCGGCCACTGAGGAAGATGGGTTTCAAGGGCATTTTATAGATTTTGGCTAACAACTTGGGAGGGTGGAGGAGAGAGAAAAAAAGAGAAGATAAATATCCACGCAAAAGTTTGTAAAAGCTATCACATACAACACAGGTATGCAAAATAAAATAAAAGGTATGCAAACACAAGTAGAGGCCAGAAGTCTTCCATTCACTATTAACTAAAAAGTTGTGGGTAAAGAGCAAATGTTAAAACTCATTGATTGCATCTATGATCTACGAAGCGCCTTTAGCCGTACTATTGCAGGGATACTACCAGCATTTAATCATTAATTATTTCTAAGTAAATAATGTACTTGCAATATACAGTCAGGATTTTTTTTTTAGTCATTCGTATTCTGCTTTTACTGGCAAGTTAAAAGGTATAACAAGATATAGATGGCTGCTTCTTTTAAAGAGGAGAAAATATTTCCCTCTCACTGTGAACTGGAGTTTGTAAGGATGAGGAATAGCAATGTGGTACAAATAGTGTATAAACAGAACATACATTAGATATATAGACATATATTTACGAATATTTTCAATGAACAAGAAAGCAAGTTGAGTTTGGTATGTATGCTGTTTATTATTCTGAGTTCTCATTTTCTCAGTCTGCTGAATCCACTCATTAGCTCTGAATTTAGATATTAAGTACTTTCAGCAATGATAGTATTCTTTGTTGTGCTTTTGTATTGCACCCAGAAAAACATGGCCTGGGTTCAACAAAAAGACCTGCAGGTGTACAAAAATACAAATAAGATTATAAAATCAGACAAAAATTGTCTGGATAACCCTGGATAATAATATATGCTGTGTGCAAGGAGATTACAGGAAACATGCCAGCATTCTAATTATTAGAGATTTGTCCTGAGCTTGAGATATGTTTGCATGGTACAAATAAGCTGCTTCTGCATTTCAGAGGGTGTAAGCTGTTGTTCTTAAAATGTAAGAATTCTCAACTTCTTGCTCTTGGGGTTTTTTTTGTCTTTCATTCCCAACACTGTTTATGGTAATTGTTTAAATAAGAATGAATTTATTTGAATTATGTTACTATGAGGATTTGAACATTCACTTTTTCTCACGTGCTCCCTGGATCTGAGCGTTTTTATCTCCTTTGGTTTTCCCAGTGTTAACTGGCCTGGAAGGTATGATATTCCCTCAGTTTACCATTGTCCATTTGGCAGTGAGGGTATTACCATCAGGGTCACCCCAGACTCTTTTGGGTTCATGCAAATCATCCAATGACTGAGGCAAACCCTGCAGGTTAGAAGTGTTTCCCAGGCCAGGTTAGTGCCTGTATAAGATTGTTCATCATACCTGAGAACATCTCCTGAGGTAATCAAGCGCAGGAAGGCACAAGTCTGTAGATGCAGATCCTGATCCTGGCACACAGTCACCCATCTCCTTACAGTCTACTTCCCCTGGGGACAGGAAAGGCAGCATTGGGAAGGACAGAAGAAAAGAAAACAGAGCATCAGTTTTCTTTTCTCATTCACTTATGCCCTAATGTCTGAACAGTATCCAGAAAACATCCTTTGTTTGATCTTCTTAAATGACAACCAGGTGACCCCCCACACAAACAATGCAATAACACTGGTCATAGTTTGTACACAAATTTTAATATGAATAAATGCTTTAATAAACATATGCCTATTTAATATCTCTTTAGTAGAGTCTTTGAGAGTTCTAGTAATAATACATTATTTTATCTGTCATATTGAATCCATTCCACTTTCTTCCATGGGTATAGCAATTACTTGCTAATATTCTTCCCTTGCTCAATTACTATACTATTTATTTCTATTTGTTTGCACCCCATTGCCCCAGAAAATTCTTCTACCACAGGTTCTTCCTATTAGTTTATTTACTGCTTAAATACCTAATTTTATATTTTGTATACTACACTTCCTTCTGCTGTCTAATTCAGGTACCAAGGTCTCACAGTTTCAACTGTATGACACATAACCTCAGGTTCTAGTGCCTCTCTATTGCTGGTATTCTCAACTTCCATCAGCAGACTGCTCCTTTCTGGACAGCTTCACTAAGGGAAATCAATAAGCAGAGCAGTTACAAGGCATCCTGCATCAAAGCTCCTGTCTGGGTAACTCCACTCACTCCATCATTTTCCCTGTCTGCTAGTCTGCCTGTCTCCTCTCAGCTAATGTTCTGTCCACCTTAGAATACTTGGCTCAAAACCATTTTTCCAGTTTAGCCAAATACTTACCATTCAGTGCCAAATCAGAAGAGTGACTAAATGCCTATCAACAACTTCTTCCCTTAAAAAGTTATTTCTTTCATAAAAAGCACAAGATAAATATTAAATTCTTTTATTAGATCCTACTTTGTTCTCCTTTCACTATATTTATTTGCTTTTTTCATGCTCTTAACTATTCCCTCCATAATGTATTTTAAAGTTTTGTCTACTACTGAGATCAGCCAAGTTAACCCCTTAGTTTTATAATAAAATGCACATAGTATGGCATTGTATTTGCTGATATTTCCCATAGTCCTATTACCTTTATTACAAAAAAAGACCTTGCTTTTTGGTATGTGACCACAATGGGGTCAAATTATTTCATGAAAGCAAGAAATGTAAGGAAATATAAGACAGGCTTTTAAGCTCTCCAGAAAAAACACAAGTTCCCTCTATTGGTACTGGACATGTAAGTTTATTTCTCTTTTGTAGTAATAACTACAATTACAATTACATCACAAGGTGAATTCTTCCCCCATTAAAATCAACGGTGAAATAGCTCAATGAGATGAGTAACATTAAAGAGTCGATCTGCTGCAGCTAGGTGTGTCATTTAAATCAAAAGGAGTTGCTTACAGACCTAGAAACCTCTGTGAGTGAATATTCATATAGAAACCAAAAGTCCCATTTTATCACTACTTAAAAATTCTATAATTTACATCCACAAAACCCCAACATTGTCACACTTCAATGAAAAGTGTCAAATTCTAATGATCAAGGCAAGTCATGGATCACCAGCATGGGGGCAGAACGACCCAGCACCATTTGCCTTTGTTCTGAAGGCTGGTGAAGCATGACAATTATTCTGCAGGGTCACCCTGACATGCTATGCCTGGTCTCTGCTGCCTGCAGTGTAAAACATGCCCTGCTCTCTTCCAAACGTTCCATGCTGTCTCTGTGCAATGCCAGGTCATTTCTGCAATATTCTAGGTTTGGAGATTTTATTATTTACCTGAATATAAGCAAGTCCTTGTGTAAACTAAGATCAAATTAAGAAGCAGACACCTACTACTGAAATGCATCTTCACTGCTATAAAAACTTGAAGAACTGATAGTATTAAAAATGATACAGAAATAATCCCTTGGTCTTGATTTTATTTTATTTTATTTTTTTAAGCATTCTGGACTCAACATCTTCACTGCCCCTATCTTTCCTACCATGCTATGTATTACATAATTGAATTATCCTCTTCTGTGGGATCAAGCTTGACATATCATGGCTTAATAGAAAAATATTTACCCAGTCCTTTGACAAACTTCATAAGGCACATAATATAACTGGTGGCAGCGTTGGCAAAGACCTGGATGTTGTCTGTGTTTAGAAATGCTTCAAAGACATCAAACACCGGAGCCTGGCGTTTCCCTGTGGAGATAACAGGATGAGAACTCCTCCTCACACCCTCTTAAAATATTTTTCCAACTATTTTTCAATAATTTAACTGAATCTGTAGAATCTTTTCTATTCTGGGCAGAGACAGAAATGATCTTAAAAGTAAAAACTTCTCTTGCCCCTGGGGTAACTCGTGTAGCATTTCATAGGAAATGATAGAGATTCCCTCCTTTGCCTAGTCTATGACAAATACCAGTTTATGCCTGCTCAAAGAGTAAGAGCAGGTTTGAGCTCTTGAACTCAGGAGTTAATACTTCTCTTTGGTGGAGGTTTCTGTTTAGTTTCTGGTTTAGTTTTTGGTAACTGCCAAGATGATATCAATCGTGCAGAAAACTATTCAGACTATAGAGTAACAAAATTGCCTTGCTTTTCCAAAGTAGATTATCAGTCTTCAAAAGCTGTATACATCAGCATTCAGCCATCAACCACAACAGATCTCAATGACAAAGTTTAGGAGGAAAACCACATCCCTTACATGTGACTTGTCACATTTAAATACCTTCTAACAGGGCAAAAGAACAGAAAGAATGGGTTTTCCCATTATATTAACACATTTCCCAAATATTAACACATTTCCATACAAGAAAACATGTCTGGGAGGGAGGCACATTCTTACAGAAATGTGGTCTGTAATGGCACTAGGAATCTGAAAGCTTTGTGATCAAATGCCTGGACAAGCACTTGCCTAGATATCACATTAAGTTACCCTGACATATATGAGCAATAGGTTTCATACAATAGGGAAGACAGACAGAGACAGACAGCATGTCCAGAAGAGACATGCTGCTTGGATACAGTCCTTTCTCCAGCAGGACAGTGACAAATGCTCAGCCAAGCTCAGTACCCTTGCACTACTGTCTTGCTCAGAATTATTCAAGTAGGTTCAAAGCATTTCTTTCTCATTCTAATAATTTGTTAGAATGTAGAGGATAAAAGGTCAGAACAATACGTCTGCTTTCCTTCCCACCCCAATTAATAAGTCAGATACTTTGGTACAGCTCTGGAGTGTTGTAGTGGCACTGTTCAGTGTGGGCATTTAAATATATTGAGTTAGTTATTGTGTCCCCCAGGGAATCAAATGCACATTTAAACAGTGCAGTAAGTTCTTACCCATAGAGTATTCTCCTACAAGGTACTCTTTAACCTCTGACTTGCTGCTGCTGTGCACTGTTTCCAGGGCACTGAACAGGGGTCTCCATCCTGACTGGATCTGGGTAGAACACATTTCCACCAATTCTCCTATAGAGGTGATCACCTGCAGCCAGTGTAGAAGGGGTTAAAAGAAAAAGAACCAAAAAACAGAACTGATGTACAGATGGATCTTCCGAAGGAATGAGAATGTCTTTAAACACATTCCTAGACCTCCCTATGACAATCTAGATTAATTTATACAAAAATTTTTAGTAGAAAATCTTTACTTAATTGCTTTAAAGCCAGGTCTACTTTCTCTGTGCTCTACCACAATGCTGGATTAGGTAAGCAGAGCACTCTCAATTCCTTGAAGATGATAAAAGGGTAGCACTCAAAGGCAATTTGGGAAACACTCTCAGGTGGACCAAGTGCACTCTGGAAACCATTCTTATGGGCATGGAGACCAGACACAGACACATTGATCAGAGCTGACTTGCCTGGTCTTGCACGTCCTCATCACACAGCTCCAGCTGCATGATGCGCTCAAAGGGGCGGAAAAGTGCCTCGTTGAAGTGAAAGTGAGAAGGCTCGTTCCAGTCCATCAGCACTTCAGTGAGGATGTCATGGATGAAGGAGACAGCCTTCTGAGATACGTGTCTCTCTTTGTGACAGGCAGCCTGCAGGGAAAGGAGAAGTATTAGACTGCGTCCAAGCAAAAAATTTCCTTTTAATCAGACACTTTCAAGAGAGGTATGCACTACATGTTACTGAACCCTCAAAACAGCTTCGCCACTGATGTGACCAGAGACCCCACTGTAATGGAAACAGGAGACTACTGCCATGGAAACAGATGACTGAGACTCTGAGCTGCCTGGAGGTCCACAGATGTATGAAAGTTTGCTGACAATTAAAAACACATAGAGCTAAAAAAGGAAAATTAAATACTAAAACCAACAGAACTTGTGTGAAATGTTGCCTTTTGTTTAGACTTTGTGACCATTTTTCCCTTCAAAAGGTAGCAGCTGAGCTGGCTTTATGTGGGAAAAGAAAATCTGCATCCTTTCATGGGAAGAACTGCAAGGATGCAGACCTTGACTGGAAATATAGGCAGATGGAGGAGTCACTTAGAGCCCATTGGGATGGTTTCAGTTTTTTCACCAGACACAATTTGCATTGTATTGCAGAAGTCCAGCACCCTGTCCCTGCCCATTTCAGTCACTTACAAGCACACTCCTTGGTGGCAGTATCACAATATATGACACGGTGTATACAACACAGAGCAGATTTGACAATATTGAAGGTTGTTATATATTTTGAGAGCTATCAAGCCCGCTCCATCTTATTCAGCTTTGTTGCTTCATGCACACATTCCCATTTTTGTCCCCCGTTCCTACCTCTACAAGGTGAGGTGCCACCAGGCTCCAGCAGCGCATGAGGTGGAGCAGTGGGCGGGACTTACTCCTAACAATTCTGAGCATGGCATCACCAAGTCGGAATAAGTGAAGTGCACTTCTCCTGTCCTGTGTAGATTTTACTTCACCTACAGGAAAGTAAATGAATAAATGGATGTTAAGCATCAGCTGCTCCTCCACTCCTAAATGTCTGAACTGGAATTAGAAATTATTAAGTGATTGATTATGTGATTGATTACTGGTAAGCTTTAGTGGGGGCAAGAAAAAAATCAAACCCACAACCAAGGTAAAACACATTGGTAAATGTGGTAAAAAGGTAAAAGGACAGGAGATGGACCCAAGTTTAAAGTTTACTAAACATACTTTAAGTGATCACTTTTTTTGCAAACATGAAAGACAGAGGCTTGGAAAAGTAGTGCAGTAAAGTTAAGCATGGAGTTAAATAAATGATACTAAGACCAAAATGGTAGTTATGAAAGGTTTTGGTGACATCTACAGGAAAGACTATAAACTGCAAATTATTTAGCTTGGGTATTTAATTTTGTATTTCTTACTAAGCAAAGGATACAAAGAACAGAATGTCAGAAAATGCTTTTCTGTTCCCTAGTCACGAATACTTTTTATTTCCTGTTGGAAGGGATTAATCTTTCATTGCTCTTACACCATCTGGAAAGACACTTCATCCTCTCATTTCAAATACACTCGTGCTTTTATCTCTAACAAAAGATGCAATCAGGGGACATATAACTTTTAAAATAAAAAATAGCACTTAATTCCTTGATCCTAATTTTAATTTCAGTATTAAAACTACTGTTGATTGACCACTACATAACACGAAAAGAGGAAATCTATTTATTAAAACTAGAGTTATGAATCTTGGGGCCTGGAGACAAGCAAGACCAAAAAACGAAAAACCTGAAGTGTCATACTGAGAAAATGAAAAGCAGCACTTCAGGGAGAGAGGAAACCAATTAAATTGGAGACACCGATAAAAACTGTATCTGCCACAGGACAGAACAAAACTTGTATGACTAATGTGGCTTCTACAGACACAGTATAAATTTAAGTAATGTTATCTTCCTTTGTGTCCAGTTCTTCTGCTCTATTTGAGACAGTGATGGAAACAACAATTTACAGGCTTTTTACTGTGAGGTACACGCTCTACCCTATTGGGGAAAATCAAGCAGGACAAATCCCACTGCTTTGTTTAACATTCTTTGTTTGTGTGCTTTGTTCTCCATCGCGCATTGTCTGAACACTTCTGAGGTTATCCTGTTGTCAAATGTCAAAACTAAATCCACTGTCTTAAGTCTTGATTGACTCAAGCTTCCATACTGGCCTGGGTTCAAAAATAGAGTTGTGATTACATATTGGCAGGCAATTAACACTCCCAAAGTCCAAGAACCAAATAAATGTCCTGTGATGTGTTTCAAAGCAGGTGTGGATGTGGTCCCTGTTCAAAAAAAGTACTCAATCTTTTCTAAAGACAAAAAAATTTTCCCACAATTCTAATAAGATCTTTAATATTAGACTACATACTGTGTTTTATTCATACCTTGAAATATCAATTGGAAAAAGTTTGTAGGAATACAAGGTAAGTCCTGTAAGCAGTACAATTATATAAAAAACACTCTGTACACAATCTTCAGGTGATTTACCTGGCATGGCTAGCGAGTAATCAACTGTATCTGTGACTGAATGGAAAAGCTGGGCCTGAGAAGCCTTCTTGAGCTGGTAAAGGAAGCCTGCCAATGCCGTCAAGTTTAACTTGTCAGCAGCATCTTCAAAAAGCCTGTAGGTAAAGAACAGAATCTAACTGAAAAATTCATGAGATGTAGACTTACATGTGTATGTAAGAGGAAAACCCCTATCTATTTGTGGTTTCTATACATTGCCTTTTGTGACACATTGGGTTAATTGAGGGCTTTTTCATTTATACAGTGCTGCAGCAAGACTTTGATCTAGAAGCTTTATTAATTGGAGAGTGGAAAGTTGTCGCCTTGATTTTTTTCAGCCTTCTGATGTTTGCCTTTTTGTAGTGGAGTTTCTCACAGACTTTCATATAAATAAAGTGAGGTTATTCTAACTGTCTTTCTTATTTATCATTCCTCTTTTGAGGAGGGACAATTGACGAACTTCTAGTTCGATCAGTGGAGTGGGAGAGGTGGCAACCTCATTGTCCAACCCATGGTCATTGTACAAAATCTATATAAAATGAAGTAGAAAAATAAACTTCCCTCTTTTTGCCCTGATGACCTGACTGTGTGCGTGTCATTCGTGTCCTATAGCGACAGAAAGTAGGTTGCGATGGGATCAACCAGAACCCTTTCAAGATTCAACTATTGCACTAAAACAGAAAGTCACTTTTTCAAGTTACCTTAATGCTGTAAGCCATTCATGAACCAGTAATCAAAAACCAGTTGAAACATGCCCAGCCCTCACAACACTGATCATCATAGCTTCACTGACTTTAGAGTTACACCAGTTTGCTCCATCTGAGGTTACCGATCCTAACTTGAAAAATAAACTAATACAAGTCCTAAACCTGAGGTTACTGTACCTGAACTACTATTTTGGAATATTTTACTGGTTTTGGCTGAGGTAGAGTTAATTTTTTTAACAGTGGCTAGTATGGGGCTATGTTTTGTTTAAACAAATACAGGCAAGAGTTGTTATTTTCAGCTGCAATGGGCTCTTAGGATTTTACAGTTAAAATCTAGATAAAACTCATATAAAAGTAAGTGTGGTTACACTGGAGGGGAGCTCCACAGAGATTACAGTGAAATTTCCCATGGTGCAGCCAGAAATTAACAAAAATATGATTTTCTGTCGTTGCTTTTCATGAAAAACTTTCTATCATCCTAAGAAACAAGGGACTAAGTCCTAATAAACATCTGCACTTAAGTAAAAGGGTAGAAATGAAACCAGCATCATTAAATTCACAGTATTGCTATTCTCTAATTCTCAGAACCAAGCTGTATTGTAAGCTTCCGAAATAAAAGGTATTGTTATGCCCAGAGTCAAATTTCTACAAACAGTTTATGGCTCTGAATTTACACATAACACTTTCCTATGGGCAGAGATCACGATGAAAAATGTCAGTTGGATCAAAAAGGTAACTGCAAGGATGCAAACCCAGGAATTTTTCAACTGTAGCCTGGGCTGCTTAAAAAACAGCAGAAATAATATCAGTTGGCAGACCATGACGAAAGGACATTTAAGACAGCCATTCTGTGACCGTACTTGGTTCCCTTCCTCCTCTGGACACACTGGGGAAGCCTGATGAACTGTTCACACAGCCCTGAGAGAAGCAGCTTCTAACTGACACTGATCTTGTCAATCAGTCCCTTCCCGTCAGGAAAAGACATCCCTTTACTTTGCTTAACTGAATATAACATATCAATTTATGTGCAAGAAATAAATCCACCACTCTCAGGATGCATTTGATTTGCTTGGCTTATCCACTGTGGTGCACAGACACACTCAGCTCAGTACTTTCAGATACTGCAGAGATGAAAAAACCCCAGATGTTTTATAAACTGCTGGTTGTGACAAACATGTAACTCTCTTGTGAAACTCAACTGAAGCAAGGGGCGGAAATGAACAAAGATTAGACCCACTGCAGTGCAAAAAGGGCCATTTTAGTACTGCTTTGGGAACAAGGGTTCTGGTTCCTGACAACAGTGCTTTTACCTGTCAGCCTGTGTGGAGAGCGTGAGAACAGCCTTGGCAGCACTGGTACCACTCAGCAGACTGCCTCCACGGAAGTCAAAAGCTCTGCCCTTACTGCTGTCCTTGATGAGATCCTGGATAGAAACTGGCTGAATGACAGGATGGCTGCTGAGGGTGGTCTCTTGCTCGGGGGTCAGTGCCTGAGGAGCCTCCCCAGGCTCAGAGTCTGTGTGCAGCCCTGCAGGTGCTTGCTGTGGCTGGGTGATGGTAAGGGAGGGCTGGGCAGCACCATCACTGAAGTGGCTGTGCTCCAGTGTGCTGATGTACTCACACACCCTGAGAACGCACAGGAGAAGCCAAAAATTAATAAACACCCCAAAACAACTCCTCTCTGCACTAATCACAGGACATTTTCCACAAAGCACAAACACATGATTTCTATCTCTCAGATAACCTTCTTACATTCTTTGGCCTCCCATGTGCCTAGACAGCAAATAGTTTGGTGGAGGTGCCTGAAAAGCCCATTTAGGTCCCTGGGTCTGCCACAGTCTTCTGGTAACCTTCAAGATTCTAACCATTGATTTTGTCCCTGAGTAGTGGTGGAAAACAGCACCACCTTTTCTTGTAGAGATACTAGCCATTAATTCACTGACATTGTTTATACAAAACATTCACAGAGTCTGCAAAACCATTTTCGCAGTCCCTTACTTTCAGGCAACAGGACATAATTTCTGGCTATTTTGGGAAAGCTGGTGAGTACCTGAATACATGAGGCCAACAGTCCTGATTATGGCTTCCCATCTCCAGACCCACATTAAGGACTGCATCCATACACAAAACATGAGCAGTGTGCAGGCAGACTCCCTGCACTTTCCCCATCTGCTCCAGTTTCTGCTCCACTTTCTGTTTCACTGCAGCATAAAAAAAATTAAATAAAATTAGCTTCTTCAGCTTATAAGCAAATTCAGCTTATAAGCAAACACTGGTTTGTATACAGGGTGATGGCAAAGGACTAGAGTCTAATACCAATAAAAGACCAGGAATTTTAGACCAAAAAAAAAACCAAAGCAGAGAAACCCATTTTTCCTAATAAACCTAAGGTAGCTTTAAAACTAAAATCCTTTTTGACTGATCCTATATACATGATAAAAATCAATGCTAGATTGACACCCTCCACCCCCAAACTCACATCCTGTTGCCCACAGAACAGTTGCAGATTGCCAGTGGTATTTCTCTTCAGAGATGGCCGACTGGATATTTATTTTTTACCAAAATCTCCTTTGCTATGGAAAAAACTTTGCACTTATTGATTTCACATGTATTTCCATACAAAAAGTTTCACCAAAGAGCTCTTGTCAAAGCAAAACTAATCTTGATCTGACCTACAACCATTTGGATCTATTTATTTTTTCCCAGAATCCCTGAAAAGCTTTGTTTTCAGGCTGCATTGGAACGGAAACAAGTTTTGAAGCTTTGCAAGCTTTCACAGAACCGATCTGTTGGCCTCTGGCCACTGCTGCTGCCTCCTCTTTGCTTCAGCACAGTCTGGCCAACTCATTTCAGTCATGTCCAGCAACACAGTCAAAAGCTTGTTTAAGCTCAGGCTTTTTCAGTTTTGTTTTCTCTACCAAGACACCAAATTTAAGTACCAAGCAGTGTCATTTGTGCAACACTGTGTTTTGTTATGGGCTTTTTGCCATTAGAAATCAGACGTAACCAGAGAAATTTTGTGTATTTCTTCTCAATAGTCACTGGAGAGAACAATTGACTTTGACTTCCACTGAAATGTTTGAAATGGTGGTATAGAGAGGCAGAACTTTTCATATGCTAAAAAGGCACAGTTTTTTATTCCAATTTAGTTTAGCATGATTCAGAAACAGTTTTAAATATCTGATGATGATGATGACAAAAGATAATCAAGAATATATAAGCCAGACAGGCACAGTGATGGGAACTCAGCTTACATTACCACCCAACACACAAAAATCCCCAAATAGGCTTTTTCTCTGATGCTCTCTGGTTGTACTAGTATCACAAGGTTTAAAAAGCACATGTTGAAAAATGTTGTTGGCTTATGCATTGTTCCACTGATTTCAGTTCCATATAGAATGTAATTAGTGGACATAATGTTGAGAACGTAGGACAGCAGGACACGTATTTCAAACACACACCCCATGTGCCTACAAGCAAGTGGTGCACAGCAGAACAACAGAGGGAAATGTGTGGCAAAGTGCTTTCCAGTTGCAGCTTCGCAGGCAACATGAAATGAGGTAGGCAATTTAAGCATGTAGTTACCTTGAGCTATAGCATCACTGGGTTCTTGTATTTCTTTTTCTTCTTTCTCTTCTTGGACACAGGAGGCCGCAGACATTTGGGCAAGAGCAGATGCACAGTTAGCAGCAACTCCTGCAAAGCAACAATACAATTATTGTGTGACCAACATTTCCTCCCCAATCCCATGCAACCTCAACAAGAGGTAGGGTCAAGGAAAGTTGGATCAATATGTTTATGCTGTAGGGCACTCTATGCGTATTCCCACCATCCACATTCCTATGCAAAACTGGAGCAAGATGCTGCATTTCTTTCTCCCCAATTCCTTCAAGAAAAGTTATCATCCTATTTTATGGCTCTGCTGTGACATCCCCCATGCAGCATTACCTAGAGCACAGCTCAGCCGGGCTGCCCTCCTTAGTCCATCCAGGCTCACACAGATGGAGTCCTTCTCCTTTTGGTTCTGTTCTTTGGCTCCTTCTGCTCCCAGGATGAAGGCCAGCCCCTTGGAGCTGCCTGCCATGCGGCCGGTCAGGGGGGTGGACAAAGTGTCAATCAAGTTCTTCCAACAGCCAATTAAAATGTATCGGGCAAAAGCAATTCCTTGAAAAAACAATAATACTATTATTACTAGAAAATGACACAACAGAAGCTTTATCACTAATGGTAAAAAGCCAAGTCACATTTGTCCTCTGCATGCTGAACTACCAATTCACATATATAATGTGCTGATATACTTTCTTTTTAAATTGTTATTGAACACAATTTATCTGCATATGCTTTTGGTACATAACAACCCACTGCTGGTAGACACACACACTTGTACTTATAATACAGTCTTAGTACCTGCAACAACAGAATCATCTGTCTTCCTGTTTTGGGAAAGAGGAGACTGAGCTGAAGCAGATGCCATCAATTGGCCCCCAATTGCACTGCTGCCCAAGCCGTCGATGTCTGCCAGAACATTAAAAAACATCAGATTACTATCTGACACACAGATGGTACAAGGAAACCATGCCTTCCTGGCTCTGTGTACAATTAAGTACTGGCACTCCTGACTTCTCAGGTGTGCTTTTTTGTTACTCTTTCTGGCAGCCTTCTAAAGCCTTGGTATAAACATGAGCTGCGGCATCTTAAACTTTGCCCAGTATAACCAAGGTTTTGTTGAACAGGGGAGATATCCCACTCTCAAAAGCTGCTCTCCCCCTCTTCAAGTCACACAGTGAACAGAACTTCCAGTAGAGGATTTTAAGGTATTTCTTACAGTTCAGAACTTACCACACACTAAATCTCTGCATTTCTTAGTATAGTATTTCAAATCTTGCTAAACCCTGTATTAAGATGCTACCAGACCTCAGTCTGGGTACTCAAGATGCACTGGGATCCTATGTTCTAAATGTGATTTTTAGTAGACCTATGCATGTTTAATCTCAGCAAAAGAAATACAACCCTTTCTTCAATACAACAAAAGACCAGTTTCTCGCAGAGAGTTTAATATGTAAAAAATGTTAGGGACAGCAGGTTGATTTCCTTTCTAACAAGCCCCATCTCCACATCCGAGTATCATTTTTCCAAGTGTTTCTTTCATCTTCCCAGCTCAGTAGCTAAAAGTAACACTGAGCTCAATGCAATCAGCAAGCAATTTTCAGAGCAGTGCCCTTTGATCACCACTTAATGGCTCAGCTGAAGCCAGTGTTCTCTCTGCATACACTCTTTTAATTACATACACATTAAAGCAGACAGTGCATTTTATATCAATACAGTATCATAACCATCCTGCTGTCTTTCAGATGACAAAATTTGATTTTTTTCCCCTCAAATGAAGCTAAGGATTGCTTTCAAGCACTTGTGCTCCAGCTTTTCAGCTTCTCTCTAGTGCCATTTCGCATATCCCTGGCATAGCTCAAGTCTGAACCAAGGGGAGTCCAATTTGTGGAAGACTTCCAGGATCAGATGCCACTATTTATATTTGTACTGCACCACAGGCACACTGAAATGGCTTTGGTATGACATCAAGAGAACAGCAGCCTTCCTGTTTATCATTAACAAGTATCAAGTCTACCAGAACTGAAGCTGACAGAATCAAGAGATGTTTCGGTTCAGTGAACAAAACTACTCTCCCTGTTGCGATTTTTTTTAAAACCTATGCTTCAAAACCATTCTGATGAGCCAAAATAAACACTTAAGTACCTGCCACAGCTAGGTGTGGCTCCTTCTCTACTGATAATTCCATGAGACACCACATATTGCATGATGACATGCTGTTCTGTACGTAATGCAATAAAGCAGCATGTCATTGCAGCTTATTTTAGAAATAAGCTTTTGAAAGTTTGCCTTGCCACCATAATACTGTACTGACCTGTCAGCATGCTGATAAGTGGAAGGCTGTGTTCCTCAGGGCTTCCCCAGTATCCAGCTTCCCCTAGCATGTTCCTTTCTAGTACCTGGTGGTACAGCTCTTCAACCCAGGCCTGGGAAAATACCATCAACACTCCACTGGACTGGACCTGCTTCATGAACTCCTTCTGCAGAGGACCATAAAAGCCAAATGTAAGAGTGTAAGCCCTACAGCATCAGCCCCCAGATCTACTTCTGAGTAAAGGACTGCAGATATAGAAGTTAAGTTATGGAAAGAATTAACGGAGGATTGCAATCTTAGAATTGTTAAGGTTGGAAAATATCTTTAAGATCAAGTCCAACAGTCAGCACAGCGCCATCATCACGTTCACCATTAAACCATGTCCTGAAGTGCCATACCCACATTTTTCGAATGCTTCCATGGGCAGTCTGTTCTTCTTTCTTACAACCCTTTCCATGAAAAGAAATTTCCTGGTATCTAGTCTAAACCTCCCCTGGCACCACTTGGGATCATTTCCTCTAGTCCTGTCACTTGTTACCTGGGAGAAGAGGCCTACCCTCACCTCACTACACCCTCCTTTCAGGGAGTTGTAGACAATGAGAAGGTCTCCCCTGAGGCTCCTTTCTTCCAGGCTAAAAAATGCCAGCTCCTTCAGCCACTCCTCACAGGACTTGGTCTCTAAACCCTTGACCAGCTTTGTCACTCTCCTCTGGCCTCTCTCCGGGACCTCAATGTCCTCCTTGTACTGGGAGTCCAAGACTGAACACAGGATTTGAGGTGCAGCCTCACCAGTAGAGGGACAATCCCTGCCCTGGTCCCACTGGCCACACTATTCCTGGTACAGGCCCAGGACACCACTGGCTTTGGCCACCTAAGCACACGCTGGCTCATGTTCAGTTGGCTTACCAGCACTCCCAGGTCTTTTTCCCCCAGGCAGCTTTCCAGCCACTCTGCCCCAGCCTGTAGAACCCAACCACGCAGGGTTCTTGTGACCAGAGGGCAGGATCTGACACTTTATCTCATTGAACTTCATACAATTAGCCATGTCCCATCAACCCAGCCTGTCCAGATTCTTCTGTGTCAGTGGAAAACGACATAAACATGAACAGCTCTCCCTTCTCCTACTGCAGTTAATGCAAGATGCAAATCAGAATGACAGTTCTCACACAGTGACAATGGGACACGCTGATCTCTTGCTATTTCCATGAGGTAGGAATAGGATCTCAAATCCAGTCAAAAGAAGTCATGGCACCTAATGCGGCCTGCCCAACAACGGGGCCCTTCTGCATTGAACAGTCATCACAGATGAACTGCAATTATTTATCAGAATGATCTCTAAGAATACTTTAAGCATGCTCAGGCCTGTTGCACACACTGAATCCTCTAGAGAATGTCCTGAGTCACAGATCTGCACTTCATCTGCTGCAGAACATGCCAGATCTAAGGATGATGTTAAACTCCATTTGTTTTTGAGATGATCTAGATTATAAATTCTCTTACACTGGAAGTTCAGCAATAATTACACATTTTGATACCATTTTATTTTTTCCATATACCCCAATTTTTTGGGGGTTTTTCAGAAAACTCTGAAACAAGGTCTCTTGGGAAACTAAGTTGAAAAACATGGATCCATATTTTATAACTCACAATTTTCAAAACAAATTTTAAAAAGCTGAGGAATTCCAGGTGTAACAAAAATCATAACTTCACATTACTAAGACCTATTAATTTTTCACTTTAACTTCTGATGTCTTCATCTACAGAAATTGAAATAGAGTATTAGGCAAAAAAAAAAATCAGTTGTAAGATGAAGGTATGTTCACGCACATTATCAAGAGACAACACATGCTATGTCACATGATGCTAATCTATTCTGAAAATAGTTTAACCATCAAAATGACTGCGACCTTAATGACAAAAAATCAGTAAGCAGCATTCCTTCCCACCAAATCACAGTGTAATTCAGATGCACGACACTTATCATGCAAGATTCATAAGCAGCTTGGAGAACGCTTCATTTGCAATTACTATTTCTTCACTTAGCAAGCAGCCTGAAGGCTTTATGTGTGGGCTGGTTTATGTGAAAGAAGGCAAAATAAATTTTCATTTTTTAAAAACAATTATCACATATTCCCCAACTCACCAGCAACACAGGGGCTTGGGCAGGCTTCTTCCTGTAGTAATCTGAATTCGCCAATTTTAGGTTGAGCAGCAAAGTGTAATGTGATACCACATAGAGACTGTCTGCATTCATCAGAGTTTGGAAGTTGAAATTTAGGTTTCCCTCAAATCCTGGTGAGTGCATCATACCTAACAAAAACACCATGTGAGCTCTCATATTTTATACAGATTTTTCCTGGAAAAAATATCAGAAACTATCTGTAGCATTTTGGCAATAACAGATTGCTAGAATAGTTAATGAACCATCAGCAGAAATTACTATACTAAACATACTAGAATAGGGAATAGAAAAATAAGTAGTTCATCTAGAATGCAAGACGAACTGAACACGCCAGTCACAGTCCAGCAAAGCAATGTGCTAAATTTGAAATAAGCAAGGAACACCAGCATTCATTGGGATGACTGTCAAGTATAAAGCAAAGGGCAAGATATATCTGCAATGCTAACTGGAAAAGTGAGGTGGAAAGGAGCAGACCCAAAGCCTGTGTACTTAACTAAGAATACACTACTACACCAAATGGTGCTAATGAGGTTTACAGCCCTTTTAAACCCCCAGTAAACCTGTTCTGGCTGCTGCTGGATGGGGACTGGAGTGCTCTACACCTTGCAAGATCAGTCTGTAATCATCATTCTCTCCATGGCCTAGAGGTATGTGGACAAATATCTGGGGCCAAGCTGGCTGGAACTAGTTACAACTCCAAGCCCTATTTTAATCACAAAAGGTCTACTTTCTAAATAGCTGAGGACTTGCACTCCTGTCAGACCCAGAAATCACTTGTAAAGTACTCACTAGTCCTGAAAACACTATTGTATCAAGCCTACAACCATGCTCAGTGGCACAGTTCCTTTTTCCCATGGATGTTAAACAGCTGACCTACTGGTAGAAAAATATCAATCAAGTATAAGCAACACCTAATTGAATCCCCATGATCTGTAGCTTGAACCATGAAAAAACCAGAAATACCAGATCCACCCACATGACTCACAATATTTCATAGTATTCATATCAACTGTGAAATCCATTCATATAATGTCAATTAGGGAAGATTAAGAAGTCACCTTTATCCTAAAGGAATGTTTGAAATGGAACAAAAACCAGCTTCCAAGGTTAGTTACAGGATGAAGCAAAGCTGTGTCATTTGTTAACTGCTGCAGTGGTTTACTGTGAACATATTCCTCCCACCATAAAGGTCACACCTCTTCTTTGACAAAATACAACAAACCATTAACATTAAAAAAAACAATCCACACACATAAAAGAAGCAAATGTTTTTCTTGCCTCGTGAGGGTTTGAAAGCTCTGTGCTGCTGCCTTCTCGGACTTTCCACTGTCGTCACTTTGGGGGCGTGGATAAGGTGAGTAACTGTTTGAGGGTGGATTTAGAAAGAGAGTAACTGTTCCAGGGTGGGTCTAAAATATGAATATCTGTTCAAGGGGGCAACCTTTGTGGAAGAAGGGTGATAGGGTGGCCACAAACCACACCCACACAGGCTGGCATTGCTTGGGGTAGATTTCTCATGGGTGAATGCTGACAGAGAGCCTTTACCTAGCACCAAAACTGCAACCATGTCCTTGAAAGCAGCCTTTGAGTAGTTTTAGTGATTTATCAAAACAAAATGCATCTTAACATTGTCAGATGGAGGATCATGATACTGATGTAGATATCTCATGTCCCACTGTATTTTTGTCTTATCTCTCTTAAATATATACCTCAGGGATTAGAACTTGCTAAAGTAATAAAAATGTCAAGGGAGAGACATATGTAAAAGTAAAAAAAACCCAAAAAAACCCACTTTATTTTGCATTAAAATGTTTTTAAAAATGTGCAACCTTCTGTACAACATTACAATTAAAAAGGAAAATGTAAAAGTGCACAGAAGAGTGGATACTCCATTGAGGGCATGTATTTGAGCACCAAAAAATGTTGGGGAAAAATATGTTCCTTAACTTCCTCTAAAATATGGGAAAGCAAACAACTGCATTTGTGAGATGCTGAAATCACAGAAACAGAAGATAAGATGATACTTACAGCATAAAAACCTTTCCTCTAAAAACTATGGAATCAAAACTGAAGATGGGCTAACTTACTCCTAACTTTAGAGTTAACCAACTTACCTGCAAATTTTAATTTCACTATAACTCTCCTTAGCTGACTTCATCTTTTCCATGCTTATCTCAGCAGTGCATTAAATTTCTACCTCCACTCATTGCCTTTCAATCCTCTGAAAATATCCTAATTTTGCAATGCTATCTACATAAGGACCTGGCTTGTAGGAAAGAGTACTAAATTGTATTACTCTTCCAAAGTGTAAGAAAAATTGAAAAATGAAACAAAGCAGTTAAATAAGATGTCCCAGAAACACAAAAATACTGCTTCTGTACTGACTGGTCTCAGAACTGCATCTATGTCTTTTCTCAATTCGAATCTTAACCAACTCTCAAATTTCCCAAAGAATTCTTCAAGAACAATACATGAATAATTCTTGTATATACAATGAATGGGATCAATCCCTCTATCTTCATCACCTAATTTGTGCCTTAAGCAGCTGGTGCTAATGAAGGACTCCTAAAGTAAGGACCTACACGTTGCTTATACAAGCAGATGAAACTGGTGTCTCAGAAGTTCTCCAGGGGGAGTTCTTACCCTGACACTTGTTTCAACTTTCATAAGTCCCTCTCTAAAGGTCTTCAAACTCATGGCTCTCTCACCTACAAAGGAGCACAAGTTCTCACCTCGGGAGGACTGATGGACATTTGCTTAAGATCTGAGGTACAAGTTAAAGGACTGTTTCAGCTGGACTGACTCTTATTCCAGGTGTCCAAATGAAACAGGAACCACCCAGATCTTATGAAAGCATAAAAGTACAACCCTGCAACAGCCACATCACCATGAAAACTCCAGGATACGTCTTCCAGGCTGTATTAATACTGTGAATTGCTACTCCACTTTTCCATGATTCCTTACTGGATGGTTTCTTTTACAAATACTTCACCAAATCCATCTGGAAACATGGTGTACATTTTTTAAGTACAGATTTAGTCACAGGGGTGGCTCTCTTAGAAAAGTGAAAGGTCTCTTTCAACAATCTAAGTCCAAGATTAGCTATATTTTTAAGATATGCAAACCACAAATAATGCATTTAATGCAGAAATTGAGTTATATTCTTCCATTTTTCTCACTATATTACTCATACTGAATGTCAAGAAAAGCTATCTTTAGCCTTAAAATCCAGAATTCTCCTAGGTCCACATCTTTCAAAGCTTTAAAGCATCCTATAAAGACTTTACAGACAAAAGGGAAAAGAAGTGGCATACTCATTCATGCACAAGGGAACAGGTGCACATAGGTTTGAGGTAGAGGTCTAGCACTGGTCTTTCAGCATAACCTGAAGATTACCCTTTTCAGGAAAAAAGAAATACCTGTGACAGAAAGAGGGTGCTCTTGAGCCCCTCAATTAGGAAAGTAGTTAACATCAGTACCTCTTTTAAGGTATTTCCTTTCTGTGATATAAACCGGCCAATGTTTCTTAAGAATACCATTTATCATCTTCCTCAGGGTTTATCTGGGTAGCATTTAAACAGGATATCAGGGCTATCATCTTATTCACCCAGCTTCCCATCTAAAGTATGCTGTATGATGATGGAAAGAGTCCTCCTTCTGACTCTCTATGAGTTTAATGTGTGTGAGAGAGCATAGATGAATGAAGCAATGATTAGGAGACAAGCAATAGGAAAGGTAATTGCAGTGAAGTAAGTTAAAGAAAGAGAGACATAAATCAAACATTTTCATTTTGGCCACTGTCAGGAAAGCAAAACCCTTCTAAAAATATATAATTACACATATTTTAAATATGCTATTAACAGGACAAACTAGCCTTTGCATGACTTTTTTTGTTTGACAGGTCAAGATCACAAATGTTCTAATCATGAAAGAACTGAAGATATTTAATCTCTTAGAAGGCAAGATCCTAATTTTTCACTTTGTCTGGGCTTTAGGCTTTGTTTTTCCTATCATATTAGACAGCAACATTAAGAAAAACAAGAGAGTGAAGACAAACACTCCTATTTCCCTATCCTTTCTAGAGCTTAGTGCTGTGGAGCTGTTACCACCTTCTTTGTGAGGCTGGCATTACTAATAACAACAGTGCAGTGATGTACTAAGCTACTTATATCTCATTACAAACAGGTGATGGTACTTCCCACACCCCTCTCATGCTAAGGGGCAACTCTGACCCCTCTTCAATGACACCATGTGCAAAGGTTCTCAACAGATCTTCACAAACCTGCAAAGAGGCATTGTGCTACAGCAAATTCCACTTCTTTATTGATTCAGCACATAATCCAGAGCCTGTTAAGAGTCAATGGATTTACCTCCCTTGGAATAAGTGCCTGCATATTCAATTTGCTCTGCCCTAAATGAAGTCTCCTGTGGAGGAATGTATGGTGTAAACCCCAACCTCCTCATTCTGGGTATGTTCTCTGAAAATGAACTCCTACAAGGTAATCTGTGTACAGTGCTGTCAGAATGTGCATGCTGGTTAGACAGTAAATATTTGCCTGCAAACCTGAGCAGAACGTTGAAGAGAAGCTCTGCAGTGCTCCATCCACTTCTTCTATGCTGGGAAGAGCTATAAGCCTAGGAAGAAGTGCTTCAAGTGACTGGATAAAGAGCCGTGCACTGTGTTGGTCTGCTTCTTGGCTCTTGAGCAATTTCAGAGAGAGAGCAGCAGTGCGTAAGGACCTGTGACCCGGGCAGTCCCGTGGTGTCTGCTCCTCATCAGCCAGGGAACAATTGTCAGAGCCTATGTCTGAGACATCAGACCTGCCCGAGTCCTTTTCTGCTGCCATGGAATACTGATCACATGAATCAAACTCAGTCCTAGAAAGGTCCTGGTCATCTACACTGAAGTTACTTTCACTGTATCTGGATCCATAGGACCGAGTCTTGCAATCAACTGACAGAAAGTTAGTTATATCTGGATAGACTATGGTGTGGCTTCTTTGAACAACATCTGGCTGGTCAATGGTTTCTGACTCTGGTTCTCTGTAATGAATCTCTTTGCTTTCGTGTCCAGCTGGAGTTGGCAGGGAGTTTTTTTGATTTTCTGCATTATCCTCTGGAGTTGTTTGTCCCATATCCCCTTCCAAAGTAGTCTGACCAGTGTCTGTGGTCACGCTAATGCTAATATCGGGACTCTTCTCATTTCCCGATTCCCAGGCAGGGTTTTCTGAGGACAGGATGCGTCTCTGCCACCTGAAGTCAGCATCATTGATCTCCATGGAGTCCCTGCTTGTCTCAGTCCCATCTTTCAATTCTTCTAAGCGCTGGAGCAGCAGCTGGATCTGCTCTTCATTAAGCCCCCTCCCTTGGCTCAGCTCATCTAACGCTCCAAGCAGGGCAAAGACGCAGGACACTGAAGCATAACACGCTTCAATACCACCTTTGATGCACGCTTCCGTCATCCCATCCATGATACTACAACCAACACAGAGTTTATTTAAGTGATACAACACGTATGGTGAGCACGTCACTGTCATTCAACACAATCTTTCCATAACCAGGAAAAAAAGAAGTGAATTTATCCTTTAAGACTATTCCTGAGAAAGACAATTAGTGTAAGAACAAATCATTATGTTTCCCATGCAAACACAGTCATTCTGTAAAGAGAGTGCCAGCAAGGGAAAGTTACCATGCATTTATACCAGCATGCACAGCATGTTCTCTCTTACAGACAAGCACTTAAACTAAAAAAAAAACAACAAAACAAACCACCTAGCTGAACTAAATTTAAAGGCCATCTGTGTCCTGAAAATGATCTTCTCTACAAGATATGATATTTATAAGAACTGAGAACCCTTCTTGCTCAATATGACAATGTTTAGATTTTCTATTACCTCCTTCAACTTCATCTTGAAAATACACCTCTAAAGAAACACACATTTATTTTACTGCAAGTTTAAGGACCCATACCCCAGAATCTGTAAACCAACATATTTGGGAATTTTAGCAAACTCAACAAGGTAGTTGTCTATGTCTTTTCAAACAGGCCCAGACTGATGACAAATCAAGCAAAAGCTTTTACACCTTTTCCATTTTCAGAGCTTTTTTAACCAGGCAGATACCCTGGCTCATACTGGGTATGCTCCTGAACTGCTTAAGTGCTCTGTGTGAACAGGTTTAAGACAGAAGAGGCTAAAGGAGGAAACAAAGCGTACAGCTTGAGAAGATCCAGATGGGACTTTCTTTTAGAAATACATCTCTTCTTGGATTCTGACTCAGAAGAGCAGGGCCCTGCCAAATCACAAAGCTGCTGAGGACTGCCAAGTATCTGAAAAGAAAGGAAACAGAAGTAAGCAGAAGATTATCTAAGCATTATTTAAATACAATAAATAAGTCATAATGCTATCAAGCCCTGGAACCCAAGGTAACACTACTGTAATTTCTCACAGGAAAGGAAAATGGTACAGTGATGTTCTACTTATTAAAGCTACCTTTCCTCTTTTTAGAGGCAGAGAAGCAAGTAAAGGAGGATATTCAGCAAGAATCACATTTAGAATGTTCTCCAGTGCTTTACATTTTTGACTGATTTTTTTCATCTGATACTGCACCCAAGACAATTTTTATGCCTACATAAGGATTTTTTATTATAACTTATACCAAAGGAAGCCTCTCTCCTCAATCACCTAGTTACAAAATTATGGAGTCACGCAAAGACAGGCAAAGTGATTTCTTCAGACTCAACCTGCTAGGTGGCACCTTGTTAATGCCCACCAGGAAATACAAACACGCACATATTAAGCCCAAAGAAGCAACAGCTATGTCCTGCGTAAAACAACATTAGACTAAGCTTCTCCTAAAACTTCAGTTATCATCTTGCTATTGTTTAAAATTAGGGAAAGATGAGGATGGGATGACTCCTAGTTTAGACAGGAGCCAAGTGAGTGGCTGTGTGGTGTTAAGAGAGATTTTTCAGAAATAGAACAGCCTAGGTATGCACAAGCTAGATGAAAAATTCTCTAGGAGATACCACTGTTCCTAAAAATTACATAAATTTCCTTGTGTTTCACAACATGAGAAGAAAGGTGCCCATGTGAAATGGAAAAGACCATGATTTCAGCTGGTGCTTAAACAAGTCTCCCAGTGCTCTCAGAGGCTCTGGACAAGAGGCCAGAATGGACTGGTCTTGAAATGGCTTCTTAAGCCATTGGCAGCTTTCTTGTATCTATTCAAAAAAAGCTCCAAGAAACTGATTGCAAAAACCTGGCATGTAATCAAAGCATATATTCCTCTTAATGTCTGGAAACCACAGTGTGAGGATGTGTCTGGGGAAAGATGGCAAAGAAGTTGCAAACTGGATCGTTATGCTCTATCTCACCCAAAAGAGCAGCTGTGACTCAGTGACAGGATCTGCTCCATGCAGTAGCACAGCATGAGCACTGATGGAGCTGCCACGGAGGCCTGCATTATGGAGACAAATACAGCTATGGCAACTGCATCAAACTATTTGTCAGAGTGGTGCTGATGTACCAGTTGTGCTCAGAAAGGACAATTTCAGCATCCCTAGGTGGGAAGGTTTGAAATGCATTGGTATGCACGTACCAGCAACACTTACTGTTAAATAAACATTTTGTTTTACATGCCTGGATTTGCACATGTGATTACCCTACCTCCTTCATAATTTTGATGGCTTCTACTCGATGTTGAGGTGGTGGGTAAAGCAATATCCGGTGATACAGAGACTGTAGCACAGGCTTCATGGATTCCACTGACCCCACCAGTCGAACCAGTTCTGCTGCAATGTAATATATGGTCCGTGCAACGGGCCCACTAAGGGCAGGTGCTGTGGAAGAACAACCTGAACCCCGGCCATGATCAGAGATCCCTGAGGAAGGTGAATCAGCCTCAAGGCAGATGCTGCTGTGGGCAGAGGTGATAGTTTTGTCATGGATTGGATTTCCCAGGATTACTATTAGGGCTGGACACAGTTGTTTCCTGAGAAAGAGAAAAGCAGCAGATGGTAACTGGAAAAAAATACTCTTACAAGAACAGATTGAAAATAGCCCATGGTTAAATGAGATACACACTCTTGTTTTAATGATCAGTCAAACAGCAGTGGTTAGATAGAAAGACAAATTATGCCAGGCTGTTTTCATCTCCCAAGCATCAGCATGCTAGTCCATATGGAAATATCTCTGTGTGCTGTAGAAACATGGTGCTGATTTTGCAAGTTCATGTTGCTGCACAGTGCTGTCCCTTTGCAGGATAGCATGCCTGCCTCTTTCACTGCCTGCAGTCTATTACAAGGTATCCACAGCTTAGTGTCTCTTTTTCAGTTCACCTTGGGAGCTTTAAAAATCCTGACTAAACAAGAACTAATCTATGTTAACTAGAAGGCTGAATATTCCATCACTGAGCTGCACATGCATTGTTTTAGAAAGCACCCTTAGCTGTGAGCCTCTGGCTGTCTTTTGAGAACATAATGAAAGACCTCTACAATAACTCAAAGTGTGCACTACGCTACTCATATGCCACTATACAGTAAATACCCATCCTTCCTTCAACTGTCTTTCTGCATGAGCACTCATGTTAAGTGATTCAACACCAGCAGATCACTCTCCTGTGGAACCAAAGCCAGCTCAGCACTTTGCTCCATTAGCTTCTACTTCAGCTTTGCACTCACGTACTTGACATTTTACTTCAATCTGCAAGACCTTAATTTAAAAAGCCAAGTGCTGCATGAGAACAAGTCCCAAATCTGTTTTTGACCCATGTCTTACAGGTTCAAGCGAGTACCTAGAGCAAGCACCCAATTACAAGTAACAATTCATAAAATACATCCTCATAGGTAACTACATTTTATTTTCTCAAGGTTTTATGCAGTCCAGAATTTTCACTGCTTTTCTTAACATTCTTAAGATTTCTGAAACAGCTCAGCTTCCCCAAGTCACAGAAAGAAAATTAGCTTTTAATAGGACATCAGATAATGACTTTGAATCTGCCTATTCCATTTATTTCTCCAATCAAGAACATTTCAAAACATAACAATTCACTGCTTAAGAAACATGCCTGCCTCAAAGCAGACATAATCACAGGTTGCACAGCAATATATTCCGCACACATCTTAGTCCTATCAAAGCATTTCTGTATCAAACTATGGAGAATGCTGTCAGCACACAGAGATAAATCTTCTCTGTCTGCTCCCTTCTTTATCTTCTTTGGGAACTGACTACAAAGTGCCTGTCAGAGTGAAAGCTGTGTGCATATAGGCAGCTGCTCCTTAAAGAGTAATGACAGCTACCAGTTTGGATCACAACCTCACCAGACAGGTAATGTATTAGTGTGTACAAAATGTTCAAAATTATGTTTGCAATTTAAACTGCTTCATATCTTCCTGGTGTTTTGGGGTTTTTTTCCGCCGACTAAAGCAGGTAGTGAAGCATGCATGGTCATTCCTTGGCAGCAGTGCAGGTTCAGAAGTCCCACCCCTGATGGCTTGCCCTCAAGGTACACAGTTACAGATACAAACACCCATAGAACTGCAGCATAAACTGGATCATCAAAAGGATGTAAATTGAAAATAAAACAGGAAGCATCTTCTTTTAACTGAGATCATTTCAGTGACCTTGCTCATAGGATGGCCCCACAGTCTATCACATAAGCATAAACAAAGAGTTGTGTGAAATTCAAAGGCAGAAACTTCTGAAGTGAATCTACCATGAGAGAGAGAGAGTTCTGCTCTTATGTTAGACCTCCAAGAGGCCTCAGCACTGGATCCTTGTGCAACACTGCCAAGTGCAACCAGTCTGAAGACCTCTCAGTCTTACAGCCACTGATGTTCCTGGGACAGCAGGGGGAGTTTATGGGTGCCTCTACATGTTCCATCCTTAGAACTGGACCCAAGTCAAACACTTCCGTTTCAAAAATTACAGGGTAAAAGCATAAGAAACACATTTGTCATTAACAGCCACATATATCTTTCCTTAATACAATCACCTGACAAGGTCAAAAGATGGGCACAGACTGCAAGGAACTGCGTATTAGTTGCATTCTTGCTTTATTACTATGACTCAGTTATCCACAGGCTATAAAACCCTCACTATTTCAATCACATGGAAAAAAGGATTATTTCAGGTGCTTTAAGATGATGGCATCAAACAATTTAGAGGTAGATATTAACACCAAAGGTATCAAGCCTTTCTTGTGAAGTGTATTAGAAAGGAGAAATTCTTGATAAAATAGAAGCACGTTTAAAACTATTTAGCCTCAAACCCTATACAACAATGCAGGTCATAAAAAGCATTTCTGATCACCAGCACACATTTGACATTAACTTTGCTTATCTTCCTGTATTATTGTATCAGAACATTAAGAATCTCAACAGTACCCTCCTACAACAAGCAAAGCATCTCTGTGTTTAATGCCACACACAAATCCAAACTATTGCAGAAAGCATAAGAGATTTTCTGTTGTGGCTAAATCCATTAGACCTCATTACAGTGATAATTCACTACCAGTAGCTGAGCGGGTGATCCTAACCAATTTTATATGAGGCACAGAGGGGACTGATAGTAGGTTAAAAGCAAGTTCTGCTCACACCTGGAGACTTTTTGCAGGGTTTTTTTTGCAAGGCTGGGGGCAGCAGGTCCTTTTACATTTACAAACTGAGTATTTGTATCAGTCCTCAGATGTACTCACCATATTAGATCAGTGAATCCTTTGTGCTGGTGCATGCTGGGGGAGGAGCTGTTCAGCATGGAGAGGATACACTCCAGGTAAAGAAGCTGAAGTTGACGATTGTCACTGGGAAAGAAAAGATGCCATTCACATCATATTAAAACAAAGACTACTTAATTTACTAAAATAATCACATTAGTTCACTTGAAAATTATACCATAATTCGCAGCAGTGATTTATTTTGCTCCTTTCTATCCATTTACAATGGTGTGATCACCTGCATCATCCCATTTATTTTGTACTGACCACATGCAGCAATCTATTTAAAAAAAAATAAGTAAAGAAAGAGGAAGAATAAAACCCAAATAATTAGACAAATTCAAACTAAAATCATGGGAAGGAAGCCTTAAACACAGGAAAAGAAGACAACAGAAGATTTTGGATTACTGGATGGTTTCTTCAGGCAATCTGGTGCATGTTTAGGCTACTCTCTTCTGGTTTGGTTTTTTTTTCTTGCTGACAGCCACAATGGTCAAAAGTCAATGCCTACAGGCAGAAGGTCACATGATAACATCGCTACCTTTCAGGGCCTTGCCGGTTACTCTGTCAGAGCCACAAACTCAAAGAAAGCCTCATAAGAAAGAATATTAAAAAAACCTGTGGACACTACAACTGATAGACTTGTAACATGCACTGTACCTGTGCCTACTCTTAACGTTAACTGCGGGATCCGGGAGACAAGCAAGGCAGGTCTGCCTTATGAAAGGAACACTACATGGCAAGTGCACAATTTGGTTTTGACTCCTAAGAAAACCAGGATTTAATAACTTTCTTTCAGTCAGAGATGAGAGCTGGAGGAATGCACTTTCTGATATATGATTGTAGGTCAAGGAAGCTGTAAAGAATGGATTTATCTGAATTGAAATTAAGGAGTGAGAAATACCTGTTTTTCTGTCACTGCCTGAGCTCCTTTTGTTCATATATATGAATTTGCATCCAAGTACAACAATACCTGTTTCACATGCCATGCAGAAAATGCCGAATCCTGAGGCTCAAAGCTAGATTTCTAACTCTGTGCTATGGATGGTTGAAAACTGATGGTTTCTCATATATTTTAAAGGTGATAGATTTTTTCCTCACAACAGTCCATGCCTATCTGGAAAGATACATGCATTCCAGGTACAGATGCCTTCTTTCCCAACAGCTTTTCTTGCAATGTGTCTTAATGCAGATGATCATCACCTTGCAGTTGATACTTGCATGGGCAGGCACAGGACTTCCCTGCACTCTATTTTCCCAGATGCTGAGACTGATTAAATAATGCTAAGAAAGGCACTCCTCTGTTACCCTGCTGGTATTAGAGACACATGGGAAGAAAGTCTGCAGAAGAACTGCACAAAGATGCCTGTGCTATCTTTGCCTCTGATTTCTGAAATTGTACAGTATATAACACACTTACTGTCCATAACAACCATATTTTAAAAGTTAAGATCATGCATTTTCAAGCTGGTAAAGTGTATGATATTCCTAAATTGGAGACATTCTTTGATAGTACAAATTACTTCAATTGGATAAATGCTGTCTAAGAAGTACAGCTTTATTCATTCTGGATATAGTATCTGTTAGGTCTTTCCACAGCTCTTGTAATTGTTATTCTCTCTCTGATGATTCTTCCAGCCAGAAAAGAAAACTTCTCCTTGGATTAGTATTTTGCTGCTATACAGAAGTTATCTACAGATTAGATCTACTGCAAGCTCTTTAAAGCTGAATAGTGCACAAAGAAGGCAAATTAGCTCCTAATGTCAACCAAGGATTGAATTAATGCATCAGGACAACACTTTCTCTAGTAAACACTTCACTTAAGCACAGCTTTGCTCCTTAATTTCAGAACTGCAACAGTACAATCACATGCATCAGTGAAACTCTCAATCTCCAGGTAATAAATTGAAATTATAAACTTAAATAACTCACTTTATGACAGCCTGGAGCTTCTCACAGAGCACAGTGAGGACAGATACAACATCATCGCAAAGAGACTCAGCTGAAGTACCTCCAAAAAGGACAAAGATCAGACGCATTACATATGAGCAGCTGGATTACAACATCAGTTAACTGCATGGGCTTTCAGAGCTCGTTAGAGTTCTAAACAAGGAGCCAGGCTACCAAAATTCATAGAGAAGATGCAGTAGAAAAGGTCCTAGATTGGAAAGTGATCGCCACAAAATGCAAAAGCAGTAGTATTAAATCCGGAGAGAGCACTAATTGCTTACCTGCATTTACAGAAGGTTAGCTGAAATCAAATTCTGATAATAAAATAAGTATACAATTAAATAATAAAAAAGACTGGCCCCAGTATTTCTACATGGCAGCCAATTTCTGTATCTCTCCCTGCAGTTTCTCTCTCTTACACATTTTCTGATGTCTGACCAAGTTCTGATCTTATAAAAGAATGCTTGTGATCTTCAAAGGTTTTAGCCTCCATTCACACAAGTTCGCCTACAGAAATCCTGTGTGAAGGTCAAAGGCAGGGACTACTTTTTCCTACTAGAAAATGTTGAAAGTTAAGCCACAATGGGAATAGAAAAACATTCTCTTGTAAAATAATCACCAGGCAAGTAGTTGTTATATAAACACCTTTGGCCTGAAATGCAGTAACAATAATTTTCAGATTCCACATCCTACTCTGTGAATCTGTTTCATTTCAGGAAGTAAAAGCACTTACTAAAACTTTTTCCAGACCACTGAAACTCCTCAATTTCAGAAGTTAGCACCTTGAAACAATAATTTATTACTATGTTGACTGCAATGCTGTTACCATGGTCCAAATGAAGACACAACTGGAAATATCAGGAGCTAACAGGGCTGTCTCAGCTCTTACCAAAGAGAGCACCAAACTATAGAGAAGTTACGAAATCCTGAGGGTGCAACTCCCATGACACCAAACAGCACTGTGGTGATAAAATGAAGGTTAAAAATAAAAAAGTTGGATTGGAAGGAGTCACTAAAAAAGTATTACAAATACCTTGACTCTTGAATTTCTGCAAGGTGTCAGGGTTTTCAACTATCTGTTGAAGAAAGACAGAGGTGGTGTAATTAGTGCAAGGGGCAGGGGGAATGTTATAGAAGTAATACTTTAACAGCAGAACTTTCTTAAATTCACATCCTCTATCTGTCTTGGGTTTTTTGTTAGGGTTTTTAAGTGAATCTTTTCCAAAACATTTTAAAAATTTCCTTAAGATCTGTTTTAACAGTCATTTAGATTTAAGGAAATTGCATCTCATTAGGTGAAAGCTTTGTAAGTCCTTAAGGGATTTCCTACACCTAAAACAACTCAGTAATTATTAGACATGTAAATTGCATTGAAAATAAGTAAGAGAAAAGCATAGTTTGGACTTCACAAACTATTAGAAAGCAAAATCGAGTATTAGAGAGTTTAGAAAATTGACAGTGTTAATGTTACAGTACCAACAGAATTAATGGCAGTCAGGAAATGGAAATGACCTCTTACATCCTTTGGTTCAGCTGTGGGTTCTTCCTATTGTGCACAACAGGGTCAAGCCAAATTCTCTCAAGCATCAATAACAAACTGCTAGGAACTAAACGCAGTTTTCACATGTTTTTACCTACTCCTCAGCTAAGAAAAGAACAAAATTGAACTTGCAGACCCAAAATGTTTCTGTTTGTTTGTTTGTTTGGGGTTTTTTTGGTAAATGCTTTGGCTAGTAAAGTGAACCTACTTAGCACCAACGGAAGACAAGTTTACTTAAACTGATTAATTCTTTTTGCAGTTGCTCGGCAGAATAAAAGCAATCTAGTCTAGTAATCCAAAACAGAAGTGATAATCTTAACCCACAACAGATGTAAGGAAAATAATCTACAACTACAGTCCTTAAAATTTCCTAATAAATAAAAACTGACATTCACAAATAGTACTTCTTTGACAATATACTATTATACAAAGCAGCACCAACAAATGTAAGAAGCCAATGTAATTCCACATGTACCCAGAACATTTACAGTAGAAAATGTGCTGGGATGTCATTCAAAGAGCTCTCATGGATTTTAATAATGAAATAAATAAAATTACATTTATTTTTTGCTAATAAAGAAAAAAAGAGTTTCATTAACTTAAATTTATCTTCTATTAAAAAAAAGTAGAAAAAACCCAACCCTCAATTATACATTCTTTAGTTGAGAATCTGTTTTCATTACATAAATATCTGTCATGCAAAAAGTTTTGGCAGAAGGATTTCAATAAACCTTAGAATAACAAGCAAACAAAATAAAAGAATGGAAAAGGCTGAGACAGCCTGATATCAGAACAAAATCTCTTTCGTTTAACGGAAGGGGAAAAAAAAACAAACCAGCCAACTAGAGCTGATAATATGAGAGCTCTGAGGCAGGCATAGTCAGAGTCCAAAAAAGCTTTTAAACAGGATTAATTGAGGAAGTGTCAAATAAAAGCCATAAGGCATTCAGAGGAACAAAACAGTATGCAGCCATGGACATGGAACCATTTGCTGATGCCAGAAGGCTCACCATGTTCTCTTGCCTTTGTCGTAACTGTAAAGTCAAGTCACTCAACATTTGGCTGAGGGTTGCCCGCACAGCGGTGTTAATGCTCCGCTGGTGACAGCTAGATACATATGTCTCAATGCAAACCTGATGAGGAAACAAGACAGTAGTACAAAGAGATCAACTCCCACTTACCAGGAACACATTTTAGGAGGATACCAAGGTCTCTTGCATGCAGATAGTCAGCCTTCCTTACTATTTCTTACTGCTTTATTAGCTCATTAGAAGTTTTTTGCAGTCTTGGTTGGAAAACCAAGTAAGCAGCATCTAGAAGCAGCCTGCAATTCATCAGTCTCATTGCTGCTGGAATGGTAGGGCAAAACTGGCAGTCTCCTGTCAAACCCAAGTGATTTTGGTACTTGTCTCACTTTGTACAGAACTCACTGAATGCTGCTTTGATTGTTCATCTCTTGATACTTATTGTAACTACCTCCCTGCGAGTCTGTCTACAACATAAACACCCTCCAATTCTTCAAGCTTGTTGCTTCTGATGTACAGGTATTTGCCTGTATTTATTCTACAATAATTATTATGTACTGTAACACATCTGAAAGCCTTTAAGGCCTTTCTTAATGCAGAAAATACAACAGCACTTTACCATAAATAACACAAACAATTGCCTTATAATAACTGTCAATCCAGCAGAGGGCTCCTCTTCTCAGAGATCCGATGGCAGACAAGGTGGCCATAGACGAACTCTAATGGAACATCCACTTCCCAACTCCATGCCCAGCTGCTGGCAGTTTTCTTTCAACATGCCCAGAGTTGTGCTTGACTTTTCCCCCAGGTGACATTGCACAAATGGCTGCCAAAGTGTCACACAGCTAGGATCCTTAACTACTAAGTAGATAAAAGTCTTGATGGAGCTCAGCATGCTTGTGACAGAACTGTACAACACAGTCTTTCTGAAGAAGCAGTTTTCGTCCTTTGTCCTGTCCTAAGCTTTATCATTTACAATGATCACAAGAGTCCCCCAAATCCAAACCAAGCAACCAAAAAAAGAAAAAAAAAAGTAAATGACTCTCCACATACTTCTATATTTTTCAGTTTTAGTGGTTTTATTCTGCCATTGTTTAGATATATAGTAAGAACTGTAAATATAAATTTAACTAGCTGTGAAAAAGTATTCAAAAACATAAATATGTAGTGTAAAATATAAGGAGTATACATAAATGCATCTGGTGTACAACTTTGAATGAGAAGGATATTATAGGATGTAAAGTCATTTTTATAGTTCCCTAATGAGGATGAGTTTTTGAGAGGGAAAAATTAAAGTGATCTGATTACATAGTCTGATCAATACTGACACAGGCACACAGACAAGACTCTTGATTGTTTCTAACTCCCATTGAAATGAAAACAAGCTGTCAATAGGTCAGTGATGAAGATGTTCTCATAAGTTGGCCTGGACCAATTTTGCCCATCATTCAACTATCACTTGAACACAAAATAACCCTGAAAGCCTGTTAATCGCATACAGCCCTTCACAGAGGCCAAACCATTCCAGTGCTGCTGAGATCATTCTTTCTGAGCTGTAAGCCTTTTTCTAGAGTACCTGAATTAATGAAATACCATTCTTAGAGGTAGGCTGACTTTCTGGAAAGAGCATGGTTGATATCTTCTTCTCTCCCCTCCCCATGCAAGCTAATAAGCAAACAACACTGTCCACTTGAGTTGCAATCTTACAGAAGGCCTGTGTTCTAAATGGCTGGGCAAGGTACCTTTTGAAAAGCCACTGATGAAGAAGCAGCAGTAAAAATGCGAGAGCTCAGGGTTCCAAAGAGCTCTGCAATGGATATTTTGATCATTTCATGCATTCGGGGACTTCCAGCTCTATGGCATGCAAAACACAACTAAGAGCAAAACACAGGAGGGTTAGCTAATGAAACACAACAGAGTTACACAAAATAAACCTCCAGAAGGCACACTGGAGCAACAAACAGACGCATAAAAACAAGCAATAGCATCAACTAAATTTTCCTGCAGGTGTTTAGGCAAGCATGGGAAGGTATACAGGGCAAGATTTAATCTATTTTCAATAGTACTAATCTATTTTCTATGTTATTAATACTTAGGGCACAAATTATAGTACTCTTCATGTTGGATGTTCCTTAATTTGAAGCTGATAAGGTTCAGAAAGATTTCGAGTGCCATTGTTTTGTACACATGAATTGCAAACGATCAGGCAGTGCTAAATGGCCCGGCTGTAGCTTTGTTTGTCAGAGACAGTCTTTAGGGAGTTCCACCAGTAATGAAGGCAGCACCTTTCCAATCCTGCAGTGGCTCTACTTGTTACAGAGCGCAGGTAGGAAAACTACGGGACTGACTTGGAAAGAAATGTTAAATAGCATGGGCACTGCAACAGAAAGCTCCTCTCTGCCACCTTTCCCTTACAGCAAGTCAGAAGGTTAACCAAATGTTGAACTGAGAAATGATTTTCTGGCATAGTGATGCCAGCTGTTAAAGTCTTTGCCTTACCTAAAGCCTGGGCAGGAGGAACCTGGGGAAGCATGTATGTGCCTGGTAGGATTTGCTATTTAGAAAGACCTAGGCTATTTAGAAAAGCCTGAGGCAGTATTTTCTCAAGAAGTGTGGAGAAAATAACTGTACACCCAAACACTCCAAAGAGAGGCAAGCACAGTCTGTATTACTGCTTATTCCAATTCACTGAAGGAAAGGAGTTTTGCTTGCTTTGCTGGTACATCTCATCATACATTGGAGTCTTGTTCACCATAAAAGAAAAGAACTATCATTGTCCTAATTTCTATCAGTACACTAGCAAAGCTTTTTAAATACCAGATTGGCCTTCTGAGAATAAAAGTGAAGTGCAACTACCAAAACCAGCAGAATTTCATATCAATCTGTGGAAGACAACTGCCAATTTTCAAAATGGTTTTGATGAATAACAACCCTGTTGCTTACAGAGAGAACAGAAAATATTATTTCTGATTATTTCTACAGTTTATAGCACACAGACCATGATTGATAGAGCATTTCCCCCCAGTCTCAGGTAGTGCTCTTAAAGACTGAAAGCTGAAGGCTCAGAATCATTAAATGCTTTTGCCAGCCAGCACTTTGTTTAATCTCAAGCTCTTTACCTACAGCAAAGAGATGCACTAAGTTGAATTCATCAGCTTTTGTCTCGCATGTTAGGAAGTCTGTGAGAAATGTGAGAAAAACTGCAGTAGGAGAAATGATCTGTATTTTTTTTTAGTGTGTGACACTGACATAGACGGTTTAGTAGAAATTAAAAAATCGTGGCTTGCTTTAAGTAGCAGTTCAGTTCATCCCTGCTGCAGCATCTACAGATGGAGCTTACAAAGACCTCCAAAAATAGCCACACCTTATGGTCTCACCTAGAACAAGAGAAACCAAAATCTAAACTGTGCTAATCTAGAACGATTACTTATTTTTTTAAATTTGGTATATATTATATACGTGAACTATTTATGTTGTATCCTTGCCTTTCAAAGCTCTTCTTTCTTTTACAAAATGGAAGTAATTCTCTTTGGTTCCCTGTTATCCCTACAACTCCTTTCTCAGCTTCCAATAAGATAAGGCAAGGTCAGTTTTACTCTTAAATTCAGAAAATACTGTAACTTCCAGCTAAAGTAAACTATTTTCACTTGGGATTTTTGTTTTTTACAAAAGCCCCCACCCCAAATACCCAAAACTGAGAAGGAATATGTCTCTAAATGTCTACAGACACTTGGGAATGTAAGACATAACATTTACATTCCTTCATGGACACTAGCTCTGCTCATACCACAATAACAATGTAATTTTAGAATACATTCTGCACACAGCAGTGTGTGTTGCACAGGAGGATTAAGTGTTCCTGTGCATCTTCTCTAACCTGAACAAATAGCCCATGGCTTGCAACACACTGTTCTAAAAATATCACCCACCTACAAAGGCTCACTTAATATGCCTGCAGGTATGTTCTTCTACAACCAAGGCTCATTTACAATTTAATTCAGACTAAAATCTAATGGAATAAAGGGAGTAGAATCCAATGGATCTAGAGGCACTATAAATGTTTTAGTTGGATGTGTCAAGAAAGAGATACACACAAGGAACATTGAGGCACTTGGGCTAATGTGGCACACTATGGCTTATACACTTCCTTTGAGGAAACTTCATTAGCTTTAGAGTTGCAGCCAGTAAGAAATCAGCACGCTGCTGTTTTATGAAGAACTCAAGAAAATTTTTCTATTGCAAAAAGCAAAATAAAGTAAATATGAGAAGTAGTAAGTGTGCAATGCTGTAATATACAATTATCAGTCAACTTCCAAGACTGCCTTCCCATGAAAGCCCAAACCTGCCCAACTTGCAACTATTTCTTCACATTAGACATGAGGTAATACCAGTCCTAAAGATGGTAGACATATTTTAGACTGGTTCAGTTTCAGGTTACATATGGAAGACACACTCTAGGTAGTAGGGAAAGGTTAAGTGACACAAGCTGTGGTATAACAGAGGCACTTACCTCAGCAATCTTCAACACTGAACTCCCATTCAGCTCAAAGGTGGAGGTATATGTTATACAGAGCAAGACCTTGCATCAAAAGAGAAGAAATGAAAAAAGTTAAGTTTCAGCCATTATTGACTCTCCTTCCCACCCATGTGCTTCTATCCATAACTCCTTCCAATTTTGAGAACAGCATCAGAAGCTTCTTAGCACTGTGTGTTACTGGGATAGAGGAAATTCTCCTGTGAAGCTGCATCTGTTGGCCCCAGAGGCACTACCCAGTGGATTATTTATTGCTGTCTCCTACATATGACCACCAAAAGGAAGACAATCCAGTGATCAATTCTGGCCTTGGACCCCTATTCATATTTTAACCACAAGCTTTGCATGATTTATAATCCATCCTTCCATTCATTTCTATCAATATAATAAAAGAGGAAGGAAAAATGTATACAATGCATGTTATTACTTAAGTGGAACAGATACATAAGTATTATGTGAAACAAGCCCTTAATTACTGCCTGAGGATATGCCAGAACAGTGTATTTCCAGTAAGTGTATTATAGTCGCTTGATAATGAGTAGCTTAAAAACAATCCATAAGCCTCAATTCATGAAGGGAGGCTTGTCCTGTCCTGGATTCAGCAGAAGGAATAAGACACTAAAAGACCTTGAAGAGAAGGGGAGTAAGAATGTGATGTGAACCACCAGGGTAAATGAGTGAGTGAGCCAATGGGGTGAGAGGTGCTGTGGTGTGATGCCTTTTGTGTCTGGAGATGTCTTCCCTCTCTCCTGTCTTCCTTTCCAATCTCTCCTGCTTCACAGAAGACAGAGTCTCAGCTACTCCTCTCTCTCCTTCAAAACATAAAATTCCTCCAGCACCAGAATTTATGTTTGGCTTGGTCTGAAATAGTATGAGTTTCTTGGGATAAGTGTACTAGCAAATATCAATCACATTAACACTAATGTATTGGTCTCTACAACTTCTCAGCCCCACTCAGAATTACTGTTCTCTGCATCACAAGGAAGTTTGAGGTATCAGATAAGTCAACATTACTGGCTGTTAACTAGAAGCAAAGTACAGTCTATCGACAGGCAAGTGTGACATTTTCCTGAAGGAGGACATAAATAATCTGTTTTGCATTTTGAGAGTCATACAGCAAAGTTTCTATACATTGAAATGCACTGCACCTCTACAAATGTTTTTCTTAGCCTGTATTTCTCTACAGGATGGCACACCTTACTCCAAGATTGTAGGGTTTTCTGTTTGTTTGTTTGCACTTTTGTTTTGTAAATAAAATACCAATATGGAGCTTGATCCTGTTCTTACAGAAGATGATTTTACTCCAAAAAGTATTCCAAGTAAACCATTGTATAATGGCAATTTTACAGTTTTCTGCATATGTTATCTTGACTTGACTCTCAGTCCTTCATATATAGAAGAACACTAGAGGTAGAGACAACAAAAAAGGGCACTCTACTCCTACAAATGACAATGGTCCTGCACTAGAAACTTTTTTTAGATACTTAGCATTTCTCTTTGGAGCAAAGCAAAGTTTCTGACCCAAATTCCTTCTCCATGGTTTCTTTATTCTTTGAAATGGACAACATAGATTTTCTTAAAAGTGTTATACAGCCCACCTCAATATTACAAGGAGAGATAGAAGCTACTGAGCACTTGAACTTGCCAGAGAAAGCAATCTAATTCTAACCACAAACAACTAAGAATGCTGTACTTTGCATTTCTTGATAGGAAGTCCACAAATTTCTCTGCAATCCATAACATTTACTGGTACATGCACAAGTGCCAGTGAAAAGGAACTGTGGTACTTCTCTTCCTGTCCCCAGAGCAAATTCTATACAAAACCAGAAAAGTAGACAGTCAATTACAAAAACTCTCAATAATCTCATTTGGCTAATAAGTACATAAGTTATAAGGGCCATTATTTCCATTTGCTGCTCAGTCCATATGTGCAAAATTTAAAATTTTGAAGCTAAACAATTTTGTTTAGCACTAACTGGATTCTTAACTACTGGCCAGCCTCACAGTCAGTTGTGGTGCCTCACTTTCTCAACTATTAATCACCCTGAAATTTTTATTGACATTTCTAATAGCTGTGAGAGCTCAGCAGCTGGCTAAAAATTTATATTCAGTACTTAAGGAAAAACTGATTTGTGCCCTCCAGACACTGCTGTGTAAAACACAGGTGTAGAACACAGTTCCTAAACCCAGAGACAGACAAGTACTACCTCCCACCAACAAATCTCTTCTTATCACACTAAGAACCATGATGGACATCCATGACTAATCCTATTCAGTAGTTTGTGTGTCCTGATTTTCCCTACTTGTAAAACCTTATTTACTTCATGTGATTTTCTGCTCTCTTGTCCCATCTTGGCTTTGTAGGATGTGTTACTACCTAATGCTTTCCACAGAACAAAACCCAGATGCCAATACACTACAATTTGTGGAAGGACACACCAGTTCAGGCACTCTTTTAAGCCTTTGCTCTTCAAAATCTCTTTTTTCCCTTCTTTTCTTTTTATTAATTTCCATCTTTTATAGAACTGAACTGTGAAAAGTTAGTGCACATATATATATTCCTTTCTATAACAAATGCCAAAAATCTGCATGTAACATGGGAATGACAGAAACATCAGAGATCAAGCTTAGTAAGGAAGTGATGATCAAAACTTCGCTATGAAGCAGAGGAGAATTTCAGCAAAAAGACCATTAAGTTTTGACTGCTACTCTTTGTAAAAAATACGATCTGGGAACCCACTAGCTGGAGAAAGGGCATATGAGCTGATGCAATCAAATGACAGAAGCACAAGTTATCAGCCAGTATATTTTTGGCTTTACTCCACTGCTACCACTTTCCCTCACAAATCATTTGTAAGTTGTGAAACACCGTCTCTGACCAATACACAAGACTGCTCTCAGCTATGATTTCCATCAGTGCTGCTGCAGGGCTCATTTACAGTCTTGGCAATGATCCAAACACTTAACTTGCATGTTTTCCCATTTATGTGGAACAAACAGGAAGACGGCAGGCTCCTCTTTTAAATTACTGGATGAAAAATGGGACTAAAACCAAACAAACAAAATCAAACTTAATCATTCAGATCCACTGAAAACACTGAGTCTCCAGACAGGATATCCCCATAAACTGCCTAACTACTCATGACACTTAATCAATCTGCATTTTGAGAAAATTAAAGAAAAGAAAGATAGAGGTTTTTTTGGGCAATGACATGTTTTTGCAACCACTGGTATGGAAAACAAAGGCAAAACTACAATGCAGTTCCTAACAACTAGAAAATAATTCCAGTCAAAAATAAAATTGAAAATCAGCTTTTACTGATTGGTATGGACTCTAAACCGCATTTTGTTTCTTTCTCTTATTTTTTTTTTAAGAAGGAACTTACATGACTGTAGAGATAGTTTCAAAGTCACACAACTTCCAGGATTTTTAAATTGGCTTGCATTATCTTGCAAATGCCCAATGAGATCGCATTTCCATAAATGATTTATTCATAATGAAAGTATTTATTTTAATTACTGTTGAAGCTCTGACTGTCATGGAACAAGAAACATAATTCCTGCTCCCTGAAGTCCCAGGATACAGTCCCAAATCTAGTATAAGAGCACATGTGTAGTTTTCACAATAAATAGAAACAAAACCAAAAAATTCTGCTTCTGATGCCACAGTGAAGGTCAATTGAAACAAAATGTACAGGATTTGAAGTAGAATGTAATTACCCTGACATTGCTATGTCTGTCCATCCTGTGCCATGTGCTCTAGGATGCCTCCGCTTGAGCAGGGAGATTGGACCAGATGACCACTGTAGTCCCTTACAACCTTACCTATTCTGTGATTCTGTGTGATTCCATACTTTAAGAGAGAGTATTCCAAGCCAGGTTGGATAGGGCTTTGGACAACCTGGTCTAGTGGAAGATGTCCCTGTCCATGGCAGGGGCATTGGAACTAGATAAACTTTAAGGTTCCTTTCAACCCAAACCATTTTGTGGCCTCTTGAAGAGGAAAAAGGTGGGAATGTTTTTAGATTGTAAGGTTACCTAGCATTGCTAGCCAAGTTCCTTAAGTGTTTAGTATGTGTCTGTAGTACAAAGCAATTCTCACATTGAAGAGCTTATGGTGGAGGCACAAGAAATAAATTCAGTGTGTAAGAAAGCAAGCAGTACCCCCAAGAAAGAGAGAAAAGGTTCAAAACTTTACAATCTACAAGGAAAACAATTTTGCAACCATCTCTAATCCCTTTGTGGGATTTGTAGAAGTCGTCTTTCCTGACTCATTTTACTTGTAGGCTTGTACACTTGGATGCAATGTGTGTCAGATGATTCTCAAATCCTGCTCCTTGGAGGATAATCCTGACAGGAAGGACAGCCCTTTACCTCATTCAGTAGTTTGACATTTAAAGTCACCCAGTATTTCTGCAAAACAGTTTGGACAGGAGGTGTTCTCCTATTTGTCAAAGTAACTGCTAACCTGCTCACATTGCACTCTCAGGCCTTGAAGGAAAACAAGGGCAAGAGAAACAAAGTGTATTAACAAGGTCATGTACACTGTGTCGCCATGTGTCACTGTACCAAACAGCAGATTTTAATTATGGAGAGAGAGGAGAGTGTGTCTGCTATGAATCAGTAAACCCATAAATGCTGCTCAGCATTATGAATGTACCAGGGCTTCAGACACAAGGACTGTATCTGGTACAGGAGAACCTCACGCATCCTCAGTAATGACATGCTGAGTACTCTGAGAAGACAATGCCCATTTAGTTCACTGGATTAAAACAGAACTGCTGCTGAACACTATTAATGGTGCTATGAAGCCAAGCAAAACTTCTGCTTATGTAGTACAGTTGTAGAAGTGAAAGAAATTATTCAAATCTTAATAGATGCTTAACAGTTTTTGTCAACACTTACAGGTGCTTTTATCTTCAGAATTTCAACAATTAAAGGCAGGGAAAAACAAAGAAAAAGGCTAACTAGCAGTACTAGGATGACATTTCCCCCTTCACAGGTTACATCCTATTTAGGTATACTGCATTACTTTACAAATTATAATATACAAATTATAATATACAAATCTGAGTAAAACAAAAGTGAAAAAGGACAAATACCAAACTGGAAAACATCAACAAAAAGTTTAAAGAGTTCTCAAATAAAAATGAAGTTTCACACATCAATTACCAAAATTATTCAAAAGGATGTCAACACATGGATGTAAGTAGAGCCAGAGCTGTCAAGAAAAAAAGAACTGGTGTCTACCCTGGGTGGAAAATTCTGACATTTATTCTTGACAACAAGAGAATTTTTTGGGCAGGGGAGAGGGAAGATAACGCCCTTGCTCTCAGATAATGCAAAACTGTAACAGAGAAATGTCCTGCATAGCAACGTACTTTACAACAGCTGATTTAAATCTACTGTTTCAAGTCACTACATTAATTGGCAAGAAGTTAGCCTGAAGACAACCTAAGAACTGGTGGCCTGCAGCCTGTCTGGCCAGCCAGAGGATTTTACCCTATCCCAGACCATATCCTGACCTCCATCCAGGAAATGATATTTAAAAGCCAGATAAGCTGGGTTTTGTGGTTGCACCACCAACCGCTATGTCACATAGTTTCTCCATCTTTGTCCTCTTACAAGAGATGTGAGGAGCTCCAGGGCAGACGGCCCAAGGAGCTGGCTGGCAGTGTCAGAACAGCATATTGGGACACAAGTTCTCTCCTCATCTGCCCCAGGACCAGATGGTGCTAACAGCTACGGTCACAGCGGCCCTAATCATGGGATGTTCATAAGCAGAGAAGGTCTAAACTGGGTGCATCTGTCCACAGCTCTGGCACACTTGCAGTATGGGTGAAATCGCAAAAGCTATGGCAAGTGACCCTTTTGTGTCACCATTGTGTGGCCACTTTGGCTGGCAGAACTTGGCACTGTCACCACCAGTAATGTCTGGCAGCAGACAAAAGACTAAAAAGCCATACGTGAAAGTCAAAGAGTTTCTATATTTGGGGTTCTGATCAAATAATGTCTTTGCAATTCATTTTCTTAATGGTTAAGTGAACTCCAGGTTCTTGGTATGTGTGTCAGACTAAAAAAAGTTTGTAAGAACTTGTACTTCCACACTGGATAGGTGTGAGATTACACTTTAAAGAGCTAGGGACTTGCTATTTTTTGGTCAATGCCAATGATTTTGATTATGCCACACCAAATGTGACAGTTCCAATGTGACAGAATGAGCATGTTTTGTATCTGAAAACACCTTCTCACTGCTCTGAGACAGCTAAAATTTTTGCACTAGGATTTCTTCAGGCAAGAAACTAAGCCTACTTTTCTATCCTGCAAATCTTTTAAGCTGACCAACCCTCTGCTTGTATTTTCAAAATTACACATCTGACCAAACCTACAGAGGTTGTTCAGGGATAGAATTCAAGCACAGAAAGGTTGTGAGGAAAAGCGATGGATCCTGGAAAGAGGTTTCATTATTGAGATACTGTGTTCACTACTGACTGGTTTAGGCAGCTAGCATCCAGCATCCATTTGGCCACATTCAGGCCATTACCACTGTTATTCTTTTGGATTCCTTAAGGTGAGAGCTCTGCTATTTTATTCAAGACCGATTTTGGCTACCATGACCAGGCACCTAAGAACCAGGGGAGTTCTTTAATCACAGTGCTAGGAGCTTACCATAGTTCTAATTAACTGAGGAAAGGATGAGCTTATCTTGAAGCACACGAGGTAAGTCATTCAATCCATTAGAATTAACCTGGTTACTTATAACTAAGCACATGAATAAAATGACTTTGGAAAATAACCAGAAAGAAGTAAAATGAGACAAGCAAACCCAAGAGGGTCTGGATTTGTAGTTGGCCTACATTACAAAAATTTAACTTACGAAAAGGCTAAGCAGTAAGAACTCTATATAGCTTTCTCAGCAGGACTGATCTTAGAAAAAAAATCTTATTTGCATGACACTCTGCAAGTCTTTACAGAATCCCCCCTTTAACAGAGCAGATGCTAGTACACCTCTGAATTACAGACTGGACAAAAGTGAGTTATTACTTATTGCAGCTCATACCAGGCACCACTGTGACAAGAACTACCTTCAGGCAAAACTTTCCTCTACAAATATTCAGCATTTTAATTTTTTTCTTTTTAATAGAAATTTTAAGCCAGCTCTGAATTAAAGCATGCAACTGAAGTTGCATAATTGTTTTTATTTTTACTTTATTCAAAGCATAGTCTGTCTCTGCTCAGAAGATGACTGGGCTGCAATTTACCTTGCAAGGGATATTGAAAAATGTTTGCAACAATGCGGTGCATAAAATATACTGAGAGGAAAAAACAGTCTCTAGTTCCCAAATTCTATATTAATTAAAATGCATAGATAAACAGCAAGTAACACAAATTGGGTTGCTGTTTCCCATCCTGATAATGACAGTCTCTCCTCTCCATCACCACTGAGAAGTTATATTTTCACTGTTGCACCAATGAATTCTTCTTTTTAACAGGCACTGAAATCACTGTCTTTATATCTATATAAAACTATTATATACGCTGTGCCTCAAAGAGGCAGGGAACAACGTAGTTTACATATAGCTTTAAATGCAAGTTGTTTTAGTCGGCCGTTTGATTTTGCAGTTCAAGACAAAGCAGAACAGTTGTAAATTCCATTCCACTAAGCATAAACATATTGTATGTGGAAAAATACATTTCATAAACATTAATCTTAAAACAATGAGAATATATGTATCCGAGAGAGCTCATAAGTGATTATCTCATTTATTAATATTCAAGAAAATGGTGTAGAATAGAATCACCCACAGAGACTGGGATTGTACAGTTGTGTCATGTCAGTATTTTGGAGCCACCTCTCCAATACATAAGTTGTTCTCTGTCTTGGAGGGCCAAGGACCTGCTCAACAGCAACAAAGTTCTTGAGAAGTTTTCTGAAATAATTAACCGTAAGTTTTGCTTGGTTGGTCAAGCACAGTCCAGCTTCATTCAATATTTGCACCAGATCAGGACTACCTCCCTGAACCTGTAACAACATGGTTGTACAGACCCTAAAACAGGTCAACTATAACTGTTATAAAAACTAAGGAAAAAAAAAAATGTTGCTAAGCTTTCTCTGGCTCCTTGTAGACTTTCAACAGTGACCTTCTCAAGTGACTAATTTGACACTGTAACTGGAGCCCTAACAATTTAATTAGTTACTACAGATTATAAATTAATAAAAAACTAGGAGATGACTCTTAGCACTCAAAGAATCACTTTGCACCTTTAAAGCATTATGGTAGCAATCTTGGAAAGAACAGTTGCTAATACCCAACCTAAAGACAATCTGTCCTTACACAAAGAAAATTTTACTACAGAACTCTAAGTAAGATCTCAGCTCTGAATATATCCAAAATGAAAACTGAAATCACAAAAAGAGCTGTCTAGTCTTATTACTGGAGAGCTCCCAAATGCTGTATTAATGGATCAGTGAAAAGACAAAGAGAAAAGATTGCCTTGACACAGCAGATTTAGCAAGGGTTCATTAAACCTCATTCACAGACCAAAAAGACTTCTGGCTGACTCCTCACTGAAAGCTTACAGAAGAAAAACCATAAAAAATTTGCCCATAGGCAAGAAAAACACCTAATCCACAAACAAATGCAAGGATACAAATACTGGGAAAAAACTAATCTTTCCTAAATGAAACTGCTGTTCACTATGGATAATAGTTAAATAATGGGAACTATAAGAGTTTTCCCTCTAAAGCTACTTTGGAAGACTATTTTTTAGTTTCAAAGCAATCCTCAAGTCTATTCAAAAACCACCACAACTAAGGTAGCTGCAACTCAACCATGTGAAGTCTTCTCAGATGTAATAAGAAACAAAGCTTGGAATCTTCACTGACAGAAACACAGTATATATTCATAACATGTCCAGTGTATCACCATTAATTAGAACAGTGAAATAAAGAACAAGCATTTGGAAAAATATCAAATCCAAGAACTGCGTTTCTTTCACAAGTGGTCATTATTCTCTTTCTTGCTTGAAAATTTCTGTCCTGGAAGCTCTAAATTTCCTGGGAAATCTGGACACAGACTGAACTGAAAGGCATTGAATGATGATATGATAAGGCTGTCTCTGTGACTGAAGAAAGCAAAAGAACACAGTAGAAAGGGAAATTTTACATCATCAATCACACCTTTGTCCTAAGAGCAACTTTCTTACTTCAGTACCCATTATATTACAGTGTATCTGGTTTATCTGGAGAACTTGTTTCTGTGTAAGGACTCATGTAGCAATTTGCAATTCTTCATTAAACATTTTTTGTTGTTACCTGAGTATAATGTTATCACAGTCAGAGAGAAGTACAGCATTATCAAGAAGGTGGTGAACTCATAAATGAAAGTGACTATAAAATACATGAGAATAAAGGAAAAAGAAAAAAAGAAGAAGAACACCCCAAGTGTGCCTGCTGTTTAGTATTCCTTCCATACTTCCCAATTCCCCAATATTTGGTTTCAGCTGCTTGGGTGCCACAGCTACATTCAAAGCTTAGAGGTAGGTCTTCCAGGAGCCTTTCCTGGAGGGATAGCATTTTAGGGTCAGAGCTAGTGACGAAAAATTACCAAAAACTCATAGAGAAAGTAAATATCACAGAATTGCTGAGGTTTGAAGTGACTGCAATCCAGAGATTCAGCTATAGATTAGATTTCCAGTTTTCTTTTCCGCTGCTGATCTGACAATATTTGACAGTGCTTTTGTCAATACTATGTGCAATTAGACCTTTGCTTGGAGGAATACATAAAGTAGAAGTGCTTCCGCCATTTTAAAACCATCTGAAGCCAGAATTTAAAGGCATCAAGATGGGGGGGAAAAGTCAGGATTCCCCTGACTCCACAACTGAACTCAAAAGCAAGTATTAATTTTCAGTTTTTCAGAACATGTCCCCTTTCTGCTGCAGACTATCTGTAGCTTGTTAGTCTAGTGCTTAACGTCAATAAAATGTCTCCACCCGTCAATGTGAGATACACCCTTGCATTTCACTCAATTATAACATGGAACCACATCACAGCACAAAATTTTTCCCACTTCTGAGCAGCCCCACTGCATGATCATGTTCATCCGAGGAAAGTGCTAAATTACTGTTCCCCTGATTTTTTCTATGCATCTGCAGCTGTAGAAATGAAACAGTGAGTCACTTTGGTATCTCACTGATAAAACATTGCATTTGACTAGTGATCAATATATCTCTTCCCTCCTACACGAATATTCTAAAGGAAATATAAAAGCATAAACATTTAATTATTCCATTTGTAACTGAAGTCATTGATGCATAACAAAACCATCAGGAAGGTACTGTATGATGGTATGATTTTTCCTTTCTACCGATACACCCAGCTGAGGATAGTAAGACACAAACTGGTAACACATATTAGAAGGCTTTTCAGTCTTATAGTAACAAGGATGACAACAGCAAAGAATACTACTAAAGTAGCCTTGTGTCAGATACACTATTCCCTCTAGTCACACTTTCTGAATTATCTGGTTCCTCGGTATCTCTTAATATAAATTAAAGCACCTAAATAACCTCACTTCAGTCCCTGGTGTGAAAATACTAATAAATCTCTACCATAAAATACATCAGAGATAAAGAGAATACACGGAGTGGGTAGCAATTGAGATATTCTAAAGAAATATTTTGCTTAGCAGTTAAATAACATACAAGTCTGAATGCAAAATTTATTCACCCTGACAGCTTGCTTTGATATGTGGAAAATCAAATCCAGTTAGCACACCTGTGTTTGTTATTCATGCCCATTCATGTCAAAGAGAAACCACAGCCTCCCCCTCTTCCTCACTGAAAAGACCACTGCCTTTTTTGGGCATAAAAGTGCTGTTGACATAAGAATTACCCAGTGCTTAGCAATTATTATGGTGTCCTGCAAGAAAAATGAACAAGGACTTCAGAGTATCACTTCTATTCTGGAAATTCAAGGGAGGATTTTCCCCATATAACTATTCTACATGAAAAACCTAAATAGAAAGGCACAATCCCCAGCTGGTAATCAGAAGAAGAACAGAGTCAAGCCAAGCTTAAGCAAAGGTAAGAGGTACCTCACCTAGCACAGAAGAGAGAGATAATGGAAGAGGGGAAGGCTTTGAGTTCATCTTGACAGTTGCATTTGGGCAGTATAAATCTTCCCTGGCTGCCCAGGACGCACTCCTGCACAGTCCCCAGTCCTGGCCTTTAAGTCAGAATGCCATCAGAGTGCTGGTTTTGTGATCTTTCAATCAAGCAATCTGCAGAGCACTCCATGACACTCACCCTTAAAAATCATGAGGATTTGGTACCTAGTCACAAATTAGTCAATGCCCTTCCATTTTTACAACAGAGGCCCTGTTTGTTTGGTTTTTTCAGTTCCAGAAGAGATCCAGGTTGCTGAAGTCAGGCTCGCTGGGGTAGACAGTGGGCTGGCCTTGACTGGTCATGCAGGAGACATCAACTTAAGGCCGTGGGAAGCAGGATGTTGAGAGGGAAAACATCTAGCTAGGTTTTGGTGAGAAAAAAAGGATTATGGGAGTAGTCATGTTGATCAGGTGATTCCATATTAGGCAACGCATCTCGTTCTTGTCTATGATTGGTTTGTAACACTTGTTATATAAGGTTATTTTTGAGTTCACATTGATGATTGGTTCCTTGCCCTCAGATGTAACCCTAGAGATGGTTAAGCTTACCCTATTGTTATGTCTTTGGAGATTGTCCTGTATGCCCTTTGTTGTTTTGCTCATTATCAAAGTTTACTTTTCCAGGCTACTCCATTATTCCTGTCTCTATTTCATTTGCCACCCCTGGCTGGTCTGGTTCTGAGGTCGCAATGCTGACACGACACCACCTAGCATTTATTGTCCTCTCCATTTATTTACAGCAATCATTACAGCTACCCATGCCATTCCTGTCTAAGGATGGCCCTTCACAACACTTGACATGCTCCAAAAGTGCGTGAAGCAAGGCAACAAAGTGCCCTTGCACCTCTTTCCTGTGTTCTTCCTTTCATTGCCCATTTCAACATGCAGTCATCTGAATGTAAAAAGCATCTTTACAGAATGCTCTCCTCAGCTAACCAGATCCCTTCACACTTTCATCTGTAATACAGGTGAGTCACAAAAAACCATTACATAAATACCCAAAACATTTTTTTTGATAGTATGTGAAGTGTAAATTTCTGGTATACTCTTATTGGGAACAGCAGGAGATACTTTGGATAGGATTTAAAAAAACCCCAAACACACTTAGGTGATTTTAGCAACTAATAGTGAATTCTGTACTCCTGCATATCTACCTTCACACTGATTTTGCATGACTTTTACTTTTGTGTCATCTTTGATTGTTACATTCTTAATATCTGTGAGACCGGTGCAGCAAGTCACAAAGAATCAGGCTGGCACCACAGATGACACTTTTACACAAACCTGTTCACGCTCGTGTGTAATACCCATCTGTACTAGATAAGGACGTATTTTATCTCCCCCAGATGGAATAACAGTCTAATGTACAATCATAAACTGTCTTGAGGACACATTTTAGCAGATCCAGGGACATAAACACATTGCTGAGATCAGCTGCTAGAAATCTCCCTCCTTCCCCCCCAAGGGCTTTAGCCATTCATCAGGCCTGTGTTAGCTAACAACATTTTCAAGTGTTCCACTGGCATCTGTAACCTTCAGGTCACAATCTGAAGATTGTCTGCGTGATTTGACTGTCAGGCAAGGCTCAGATCTAATGCATCTGAGTTTTAACTGTCCTGATCACAATATGTTTTGGCCCTTTGGCCTCTTGAAATATTTAAATCAAAATAGAATTTTTCTTTGCTCTCAGAATGTAAAGTAGATGAGGTAGCCTGATTTTTACCACACACACATTTTGTTCAGAAAAGGATTTGCACATCAAAATTTCACTCAGTGAAATTAAGACTACATTCTCTTTTCTCTTTTGCACTTAAACTGGAATGGAACATGTTTTTATAATTTAAAAAAAAAGCATACATAAATACAGGGTTTTGGCTTGGGTTTTCTGTGGTTTGATGTTTTGAAATTATTTTTGCTTCTCACATGCCATGACAACTTGACAAGATATTTACTCAGAACTGTAGCAAAACACAGTGTTCACATTCTTTTTAGTGTGGGGGCTTTGCCTCGCAGATGTACATTAAGGATTTCAAAGAAACTGTGCATGCAGATTCTGAATCTGTAACACCCAAGAATGTAAAAAAAGCAACTGGCAAAAAATCACCGCATTCCAAGAGGAACCTGTTGGTTCAGTATTGCAAATACTTAATTCTTCCCCTTTCCCTCTGTAGAGACAAAAGGTAGGAAGGAGTTGTTCCAGGTTGGGAATGCAGATCAGGGTGTCATCAGTTAAGCCTGGGGCAGAAAAAAAAAGCCTGCTGCCATAAAACAGGTAACAGTCCACACAACTACTACTCCCTTGTTTTGTTGCTAGGTTCACCCCTCTGCACATTCTGACACTGTGTGCAGATTCCACCTCCAGTGGTGAAGAGTACAGCTCATAGAGAGCAGTTTCAGAGTGGATAACTATATTCATCAGACTAAAGATGTCACATGGAAGAAACAAAAATAACTAATCTATGCACTCTGAAATAAAGGATAGTCAAGGACTAGATCCAAATATATCAGCACTAGGTATAAGAAACATGCAAAAAGGACCACCAGGTTTGTTCCAAAATGGTTTCAGCCAATGATCAGCTATAGCACCACAAACCCTGCAGCGCAAACTTTACACCCAAACATCTGAAAACTGTCCACCATCATCTTGCTTTGTACAAATAATACAGGTATTGCCAATACTGATATAGAAAAGCAACTTCTAAGTCATAAAACCAACACGATCACAGGGCAAGGAATTTTGGTATCGCCTCCCCCCCAAAACAGTACCTCCTGGCAGCTGAGTTTCCTAGCATGCACACAGAGGAATGCTAGAGTATTCCTAGAAATGGAAGTTCTGACAGAGTATACAAAGCAATAATTTCCCTTATGCACTGGTCCAGGGACATTTTGATGCCTAAACAAATCATGTTCCGTCATTAGAATTTTACAAAGAGAAAATACAACTTACAAATTACACAGCATCTATGCACACACAATACAAAATTACAAGTGTGCACAGTCCACCTCATGACCACTAAAGCCCAATATCAAACTTCCAGATCCACAAGTCATTTATCTGTGCCCTCCCATGGAGGAAATTGATTGTCCTGCTTAAGTTTGCTAAAACTGGAACCACCAGTATTCTGAATCTTAATGTAAACTATCTCCTATTTAATCCAAGGAAACACAAAATAGAAATGAAAACAACTGACATCTGCCAGTAGGAAAAGGAAATCAGATACTGTCCTAAAATGAAGAATTTCAAGTCAACAGCCATTTTATTTGCTAACCCCAGCATTCAGTCATTCAGCCTCTGTTGCAAGCACTGACGTGTGTGAAACACTAACCTTCATCACTTCAACTTGCAGGTCTTCATTGAGCGAAGGAGTCACTTTGACAGCATTCAGCATCTGATTAAGCAACTGTTTCTCATCTGAGTCTGTTTCCACGGATACAAACCTCTCATCAGACAGCAGCTTCTGCAGAGACAAAATAGCAATGTACATGTTGAGATGGAAGCTGTCTCTGCAAAGTACTGCACCTAAACATATTATAGTGCTTGGCACTATGGTGGTTAGGCTTTCTGTGTAAAATTTTCAAATTAATCCAATAATACAAAATATAAGAAAAACGGCAAAACCAGGAGATCTGTGTCATGTGAGCTGCCATTCTAGTATCAACTTTGCCCATCCCACTTCCCCAGTGACTAGAAGAAAGCAGACATCAGTAATTGATAAATCACTTCAAATAACGTCCTCAGCAAAACCTCACAATATTTTAGAAGCTGGGAGAGACTGAACCTTTGCAACCCCTCAGACCGTCAAAACATCAAAAACAAATAAAAAAACAAACAAAAACCCAACAAACAAACAAACAAACCCCAACAAAACAAAAAAAACCCCACTTGGGTAGTATCCTGGCATTAAACTAGTGCTATCAGATCTCCTCCCCAATAGGAGATAGTCACCAAAAGTGTACAGAGCACAAATGCTGTGGAGGTGGCACTTCTGATGGCTGGCAAGATGTGTTTTGTGTCATACAGAAGTTGACCATCAATGGATATAATCAAGTCCTCAGATGAAGAGTAAAGTTAACAAGTGACTAACACAATTACACACAAAAACCAACCCAAGCTGAGGTGATACCAAAATTCCTTGTCCTGACATTGGGTTGGTTGAACTGAATTCAGTACAGACTGACTGAACTTCAGACTGAATATTTTAGACTGATCAGATTTACTTTGCCTAGTATCTCAGAAACTATCTCCTGGCATCCTCAATGGCACTATTTCCTTGGAGTTCTACCAAGAATATCTCTTCCATATAGTCTATAACCATCTTCATGGGTGTCTCTTATGAGTGGCAGGCATCCTGCAGGAGATGCGTCCACACAAGTTTCTTCCCAGCTCCTGTCTTCTCAGAAGATCCCAAAACAGGGCAAAACTAGCTTGCCTTAGATCCCAGGAACACAAGCTTGCTCTGTCCTAGTAGAGACTTCGAGCAGCCCACTTCCCTCTCTACATTCTGCATCACTTTTGTGCTGATGCTCATCCTCAGCTTCAACCTTGCAGTGTATTTCACTGGTTCACTTCTTATTTTCTATGCTTGTACTGGTTTTGGCTGGGATAGTGTCAATTTTCTTCATAGGAGCTCAAAGACTGCTGTGTTTTGGATATTTGACCAAAACAGCACTGATAACACACCCATGTTTTGCTATTGCTGAGCAGAGCTTAGGCAGCATCAAGGCTGCCTGTTTCTCACACTGGTTCCCCAGCAAGTAGGCTGGGAGTGCAGAAGAATTTGGCAGGGGACTTGGCTGGGACAGTTGACCCCAGTGTGACCAATGGGGTAACCCAAAACATATGACACTGTGCTCAGCAACAACAGCTGGGCAAAGAAGGAGGAAGTGGAGGGCACACAGACATTCAGAGTTAAGGCATTTGTCTTCCAACATAACTGTTACACATGATGGAGCCCTGCTTTCCTAGAGATGGCTGAACACTTGCTGCTCCATGGGAAGTGATGAATGAATTCCACATATTCTTATTGCATATGCAGCTTTGCTTTTGCTATTAAACTTTGTCTTAGCCCACAGCTGTCCTCACTTTTACCCTTTTGATTCTCTGTCCCATACCTCTCAGAGGGAAAGAGTGAGTGGGTAAAGCTGAACTGCCAGACAGGGTTTAACTCACAACGTTTTAAAGCATTTCCCACATACCAGAATATCAAGTGTTTTAGCACTGTACAGCCTGATGAGATTTAACTCAATCTGCAATGAAAATAATGGGGTTTTCCATACAATGAAGAATGTTTAGTTCAGCATGGGAGATATGGAGCTGTTGGAGAGAGTCCAGGGAAGGTCTGCTAAGATGACAAAGGGCCTGGAGCATCTCTTATGAGGAAAGGCTGAGAGCCGGGACTGTTTAGACTGGAGAAGAAAAGGCTCAGGGAGGATCTCACCACCATATATAAATATCTGAAGACTGTTTGCAAAGAGAACAGACAGGAACTTTTCAGTGGTGCCCACTGACAGGACAAGAAGCTCTGGGCACAAACTGAAACACAGAAGGTTTACTGCAAACACCAGGAAAAAAATTATTTTAAGGGTGATCAAGCACAGGTTGTCCAGAGAGGTTGTGGTATCTCTAGACCTGGAGGCACCTCTTTTCCAGTCTAAACAGTCCCAGCTCTCAGTCCTTCCTCATAAGAGAGATGCTCCACTCCCTTTGTTATCTTAGCAGCTCTTCCCTTCTACAAACACACCGTGCCCCAATATGGGGAACTCTCTAACCAAGTGTCTGATACCTCATATACTGGATTAAGTGAATTCGAGCATTTCACTTACATCTTTATATTCCCAGAACAACTTCATTCTGGCCCTCCAAGGGAAAAAAATCTTTTTTGGATAACAGACTTTACGCCCCAGCAGTGTGCCAGCCTTTTCCACAACTAGCATCCCCCTAGAGATAAGCATTTACCAACTTGTACTCATTTATCCAACTAAAAAACCTGTAAACTGCCTTAGTTTTTATACTGTCAAACCCAGGAGAGTCTTTTTGTTGCTTGTGCTGCACTGCTGTTCTCTTTTGCAATTTCATAGACCTCCAAATCAGATGCTGTTTCTACCATTTTTTTTCAGTGTACAAAAAACCCAGAAAAGTGCCCACGCACAAAAAACACAGGTCCCAGATCCTCTATTAACATCTCCATCTTCCAAGCACTGCTGTCCTCTTTTCTAATCAAAGAAAACAGCAAGTCTCAGCTTAATTTCTAAGATGCTTAGCAGTGGCAAACTTTTCTGGGAAAAGCACAGGGCCCACAAGGAAGACTACATCTACATTTCAATGTTAAAATCCAGGACCTCCCACCTATCTGCAAAACATTTTTAGCTTCTACAAAATCACCAGCCTTTACTTACATCCTAACTTCTGAACAGAAATGTGAACATTATTGTTAGGTTCATCTGAGGACAGATGCTTTTTCTGTAGTATTTTTCAAAAGAAAAGCTTAGATTTTCATGACACCCACTGCCTGCCAACATACTCCCACTCTAAACCCATACCTGCATCCCTGCTAGAGCCTGTTGGGCCAGCTTCATGCTCTTTGATTCCAGAGCCAGTTGAAGAGGAAGGAGACACTTCTCCCTAGGGAAAATTAAAAAAAAAAAGTGAGAGGGAAAAACGGAACTAAAATTGGTATTCAAGTAACATTCCAGAAGAGCTGTATCAGTTTCAGAAAGATCATGCTTGCATATAGCAGCCAAAGATAATTTCCCAATTCTGTGAAGCACTCTTACCCTCTAAAGAAAGCTGGCATATTTCTTTACACATGTCTAATCCAGAAAGCACCTTTAAGTGCTTTTACATTGTGACTTATACTCCCTCTGTTAAAGCGAGGAGAACTCGCATTTGAAATCAGCAGATCAACAGGTGCCAAAACAAGGTACCTGTGCATTAACTGGTACTCCATCAGCCAGACACAAACAGGAAAAAAAGAAGGAAAAAGATTACTACAGTGTACAGAACTAACTGAAGGATGCTAAAAACTGATGGTTATTTGGACCTGCATCTCTTCTGGGCAGAACACCACATTTTTTTTAAACTTTCTACAGATTTTTGCAGCAGCATATAAACACTTTGGGCATTATTACTACAGAATGAATTTATTCCCACATTAAGGTGGAAGGAGAGGGGAAAATGAAGAAAGCCATAAGCCACTGGAGTGGATCCAGTTCAGTTTCATGATAATGAAGACAGGTGGGAGCTCCTATGGTTTATGTGTAGCTACCCCGCACATCAGCATGTTGCCTGCCATCTGTCATCACATACTGCAATGAGCAGAGAACAATGAGAGCTTTGATACATGTCCCAAAAAGAAGAGCAAAAAATGACAAACAGGAGGATGGAAATTAGAACAGATTCAATTAGCTGAACTTCCCATCCTTGCTAAAAATGTTTAACAGAAAATCTAATTAAGGTTGCTGCAGACTGTGTTCCCACTTTATTCTTGGAGAAAACGAATTGCCATTGTGTCATTTCCTGTTCTTGTTACACACTCAGTCAATTAGCCTTTAGCATTTCCATGCTACAGCTATGAAACATCTGCAGACATATCTTACAAAGTTTGACTAGCTTGAGCACCTTTCATACTTCAGTTCAACCTACATTTAAATGCTTCATCTGATAGCATGAGAACATGAAGGACAAAACAGATAATCCTCAAGCAGAACAGGATAGAAACATGTAAATTAACACAGGCCCTTCTAACGTCTTAAGAATTCAGTTCAATAAGACAGATTGGAATTACCTCAGTGGATTTTGGTGTGAAGTAAGGGAATGAGGTTTTCTCTTATATCTTGCAGCCCTTCTATAATTCCACTCTGCTTTGAGCAGACCCCCACCACAGGATTTCATTGCTTACTGCTCTGCCTGCAGTTCTGCATGGTTAAGTGACAATTCATGCAGGTTTTGCAGTACTACACATGTAAGGTATTTTACATAACTGAAGTTCTCAGAATAAACTGATGCACAACAATACACTTCAAAACATGTTTAAGAACATTCTCCACTTACATAATATACAGAAAGTAGTTTCACACTGTAACTCTTAAGTATCCATACTGTTGCATGCTGGTGTGGACATACATATACACAGTTTGAGGCACAAATACCAACTTAACCCTGACTGAAACACATCAAGCACAACACAGAGGGAGAATGAAAGGAACACCTTTGACTTGGAAGAGAGGAAGCTGCCTGCCAGGACTAGCAAAAAAGCTCAGCAGCACGAACCAAGTGCATAATCCAGGGCCAGTACCTCCCAGAGCACAGGCTGTCCCTCCTGAGGTACCCCACCCCACGACTGTCAACTTTGGCAAGTGCAGAATGAGTGATGAGAACACACAGCCTTTATATTCAGCACACCAGGCTACAATGACCTTTCTAGCTGTCCAAGCTTGCTGTGGCTCATCAACCTATCATCTCACCTCTTTCCCTGCAGGTCTGGAATAAAGGATGCTATGGCAGGTCAGTCAAAACAGACTGCCAGAAAGGTCCGAGCAAGACAAATTACTATTGTAAGTAGAGAGATCATAAAAATCTTTCTATTCTCATTGTAACGACAAAAAAAGCCTTTAGTGAGAAAAGAATAATGGCTCATTAATTCACTCTCATGATAAAAACCCTAATGAAGATAGGAAATTGCCTAATCTTAGTTCCTTGTTGTTAGTGCCTGGAACACAGTCTCACAGCTCATCTTCCCCTCCTTGACTTAGGGAATGGGGCATGATAAATGAAACATTTTTCCCTTCATGCAAATGGTGATAATCTTATTATTTTTAATCCCATTTCTGAAAATTAAAGATTAAAAATAAGACAGCTCCCTGCATTATCTTCCTGCTGAAAATTACATAGGAGAAGCAAAATTCAGAACCTCAAGGCCTTATCAGCATGCAGTTTGCATTCCATAGAATAATTCACAGCCCTGTCAAAGAACAGATAAGAATTTGATTCACCGCTATTGCCATTTTCTGATACACTGTTTATTAGGCAGGATAACAGTCATAGCCAAAGTCTGACATTTTTTAGTCTGAGTAACCAACAATTGAAAAGATTTTCTCTGTCTTGGCTGCTTAAAAAGGACAGAGTAGGACAGTGTAATAGTATTAGCATCACTTACTCAAGCAGAAGAGTTGGCCATGATGAGAAAATAATTGGTAGAGATGAATTCTCAGAATTCTGCAAGTACCCACAGCTGCTATCCTTAAGTAAACCAAACAGAAGCAAACACTGTCCTTGCACAAAAAGGAATGATTTAATTTACATAAAACAAATTCTAGTGTTGTATATATGAACACATGCACATATAAAAATAGAAACATAAATATTTTTTCCTGTACTGGTTTAGAGAATGCTGATAAAAGATTCCACCAACAAGTTTAGGCATAATGGAAGTATTTAAAACCTGGACAAGGAGCATGGAATAAATGCATCATTTTTCAAGTAACAGCTCTTCAATAAGAAGGAAGATTTAAGTCCTTGTTCACATTCTAGAGAAATGATTACTGCAGAAGTATGATCTTACAAAGAGAATTACAGTCAAGCTAAGGTTGGAGAGACGTTTGGAATCCACTGTATATAAATACAGAGCAAGTTCTCCCACCTTCACAACGCAGGAAGTCAAACCAGATGATTACAACAGACCCCTCCAGCACTAGAATTTGCACCTCTATGCAAGTATGTTAATAGTACTTAGAGACATAGTAGAGCAATAGGATAAGAGAGAAAATCTGAAGCCTTCTAGTTAGAACCCTCCTTTTCAAGAAAAAAATAACCAATTATCTTTATGACACCAAGCCACTACAAGATGATCACACACTGTTAGACAACTTTGGTGCTACCATGCTACGTTACAATGAACAAGCACTCAGTGTTGCAGTTCACAGGTCCTGGAAAAAAAAACAACATTTGGGAGACTGTTGCCAAACTATGTAGACATAAATGCTGACTTGCATCAACAGGGTCAGGATTTTACTCCAGTTACTCACAAGCATAGGCACTTGTGGGCATGTTTCCCATATCACGAGATTTGCCTCATATATTTGCACATATCAGGTGAGCTCCCACCTCTACTAATAACTAAAGAAATTGCAGTTTCTGGCTCAAGGCATTTTCATTTTTCTGCCTCACCACTTGCATCTTATTTTTAAAAAAAATCTCATTCTTTCCTTCCTACAGAGCACAAAACTCTTTGCTTTTATCCAGTTACAATGGAAAGGCTTCTTCTCTGACTTAAGGTTAACCCTCCTTTTCTTTCCATATCCTATTTTCTCACCTCAGCTGCTGAGAGATCAACTCTGAGTTTCATCCAACTCAGTACTTAATTTTTCCTTCCTCTTTTTTTCATATATTCCCTCTTCCCTTCAATCCTTTCGCTTTTCAAACCCAGACAGTCTTCATCCAACAGTTAAATAAGCCTGCCTTTGCAGGGAAATATGAGTTGCTTATCAGATGCTGTTTAATGACACAGGGGAAAAAAAGTGCAGAATAATGCTTAAATGTAATTTCACACAGTTTCCGAGCTAGAACTTTAATAATTCTTTTTTCAACCTGGAACCTTGAATGAGATTGCAATTCAAAACTGCTTGGTATTAAAGAAGTGACAATAATGGTATTTCTAATCTTTTTTATTTACATCCTTTCTAAGATAAATGAATTTGCCACTACAGAAGCAGCATAGCTCTACTCATGGGAAAGGCAAACATAAGCAACTTAATCTTCCAGCCAACCCAGTGCAGCCAAGACCACAGAATTCATACAATCGTAATTAAGTAGCTCAGCACAGTCACTCTAGCCAGAGAGCACTTCTCAGGCCATTTGCCTCCTTGCTAAACTATCTAATAACATCTTGATTTTAACAGAAACACAAAGTTCCTAGATAGAAACTTGTTGTCAAGATGAAAACAAAACGGAACAACAACAAAAAAAACCCCATAAGCACAAGGTGTACCTTTACTTGCAAGGACAGGAAGAGAGACATCAAAAGATTCTACACAATATTAAACTATGATGGACAAGGCCAAAATAATAATCAGATGCTTCCAGTGTCCAAAGCTCTAGTGTAATCTCTCTCTGATATGTTATCATTGTTTTCCCTGGAACATCCATCCCCACAGATATTTGCCCTTTGTGCCCGAAGTAACAGGAACTCTTAAGGAACCATCTGATAACACATGAAAACCTCACCAGATCTTAACTATAAAGCAATCTGTAGCCTTCAGGTGATTTTGTGGATTATTATTTGAATTAGAGTATGAAGATGAGGTGACAAACTGAATTTGCTCAGCCTACAATTTTGAAAGCTTATCAAACTATTCCATGAAACCTCTCTTCCTTATATTTGGTAAGTCTGGAAGGGAAGCTAAAGATCTGTCTAGTGAAAGCATTTTTGTTTCAAACTTTAAGTACAAAATAACAAAAAGTGTTTTATGAGAATTAAGCTTCCATCAGGAGAAGTTTAACAATGCTGGGAGAAGGTAAGGCTGAGGGAACAGAAAAAGAGACACAGAGGTATTATCACACAGACATCCTGCAAATTACCTTATTTTCTCTACTGCAGCTGTGAGTTACAGAAATCAGATGAAGCAATAGGAGAATGAGGTATATCTCTGGTCATTACTAGTTACATTTTGAAGGTCAATGCTGTAATCTGCAATGCCATTCGACTTTCACAGCAGTTCAGTGCTAAATCTTGACAGACCTAAGGGACAGATGCTAAAAATAGCCCCATGTTTGCAATGCATTACGTAATTTTATACTCACTGCACTTCAGCATATTCAGTTTCTTAAGCAAACAAACATTCAAGGAAATGAAAGGTAGTGAATTTCCTGCAGCTTTGTTACTTTTCACAGAACGTAAATAAAGGAAATGTGAGAAAATACTTTCATTATTCCCACCCACCCCTTCATTTTCAAAACAAAGAAAACTTATGACTTGCACAGCATCACACAAAGACCAGAGCAGACTAAAGCACCATTTAGCAGGAAAACAGTCCTCTCAGCTTCAGTGTCACCCCTCTTCCCACCCCCAACCATATTTCATTCTCTCAGGCAATTATCAAAAGCCTTCACTATGTTCTCATTTCTTCTCTTCTGCAAGGACTGAAAGTGATCAAATGTTTAAAACAAACACACACACTGCGATCCCATTATCATCCTTAGATCCTTAGGTCAATAGTTCAGCTGCATTTGTTGCCACAAGTCAGACGAACAGTTAAAACTAAGGCTGGTCTCACCCCCAGCCCCACCCAGTTGCTCCCTACTCCCATTCTACCAGCTCCCATGAAGAAAATTACCTTCAGCCCAGGCAAGACTAGTTCACTGTGGGCTTTTGTCACAAAAGTAGAATGAATTTTTAGAAGAGTCTATAAAAGGAACAAAGACCCAAGGCAGTGGTGATTATTGTGGTTCACTAATACAAAGAACATCAGGAAAGGCAGAAAGTTAGCTTTAAAAAGAAGCAAGCACTGCTCTTCAAAAAAACCCACCACTAATACTAAGGAAAAAACCTCACTCAAACTGACAGTAAGAGTAACAGAAACCATGTGTCGTTTTTCATAACAATGCTAAACCTTGCTCAATATAGTCAAGAGTCACAACCCAGCTAACAGGTTTTCAGGCACTCCTGAGGCTGACCCTACATATCCCTTTCCCTTTCCTCCCCAGCTACCATCTTTTGGGGTCCCAGAATAGATGCAAAGTATTGCTGAGATAAAAATACCTGCCTGTTAGACAAGAAATAGGGCCACTTACATATCCCAGATTAAACATGCAGATTGATCCAAATACTGTATCAGTGGCACATTGCGTTTCTAAACACTAATTTCCTTCCCTCATCTACTCCTCAACATTAGAACCAAAAATCCAAAATTTTAACTCAAGACCAGTGCATATACACTATTCAAAACACCAAATGGTCTACATAAGTGCCCCCAAAAGTCTGGATCCAGGCTGTACTCTGCCAGCATGGGAGATGCAGGTCAGTAATCCACACTGTCACTAGAAACTCTTCTCGGCCAGCTGCCTGCCAGGGAACTCATAATTCACATGCTTAATGGCAGATAGTGACCATGTAATGGTTGAGCAGCATGAGTCACATCCAGCAGTCACATCCAGGAAGAAAGCACAGGAGCACCTAATGCCAGGTGGTTGTGGCAGCAAGAGCAGGAAACAAATTATTAAAAAAAAAAAAAAAAAAAGAGTAAAATAGAGAGAGATACACTAAAACCACTCCCCAGAAAAAAACTCCCTCAGAGACAACCATTCCTCCCTTCCTACTCCTTACTTCTGTTCAGGGGATCTGCTATGTATCAGCTTTTCTAGCCACTCTCCCAGGTGAAAGAAACTAACAGAAAACATGAACAAAATTAAGAGATGGAAGAAGATAAAAACGATGAAATCACATCATTTCTTCACAATACAGAAGGTGAAATGCATCCCAAGGCTCAAGATTCTGTACATGGATGAATTACTTGCAAAGCTAAGTGGATTGAAAGTCTCTATAGCATTGCTTGTTTGGTGATGATCACACCACAATTACTGCTTTTATTATTTGTTGAGCACATGTAAGGCAAAATGTGTGAGCATGTGTTGTTTTATTTAAGAGATTATAAACTGCATACTTCTCAAGAAGTATGTCAGATGCTAATCTAGAGATAAAAAAAAAAAGAGTAGAACTACCACTTTCATATCCAAATGTCTTCATCCCCAAATGTCCATGACTACAAAAAAAGTCCACAAACTGCCCTCAAAAGCTACCACCAACATGATTAGTACTGGGACACAAGCAGGAAGAGACAGAACTGGACGTGAACTCGTTATTACACAGGACCCTGCTCTTCACTGACTTCTGACTTTCCAGCTGAAATCCCTCAAAATACTGATCACTTTTAAAAGGCCAGTCCAAAATATAAGAGGGATTTTAGTGGGTTGACTGACTGGATGCTGGGCTCCCATCAAAGCCACTCTGTCACTCCTCTCCACAACTGGACAGGGGAGAGAAAATGTAATGAAGGGTTCATGGTTTGAGATAGGGACAGAGAGAGATCACTCTCCAGATACTGCCACAGACAAAACTGACCCAAATTAGAGACACTAATTCCATTTATTATTACCAAAACCAGAGCAGGATAACGAGAAATAAAATAAGACCTAAACACCTTCCCCCTCAGTGACATAGGGAGGCAGAGAATGTGGGTTATGGTCACTTCATCACAAAGGAGTCACAACCTGCTTCAACATGAGTCCTCCACAAGGATGCAAGTCCTACCAGGAAACCTGCTCCATCATAGCCTCCTCTGTTCATGAATCTACGGGTGCCTGCCAGGAACCTGCTCCAGCATGGACCTCCCACAGGCTCACAGCCTCCTCTCAGGCATCCACCTGCTCCAGTGTGAGTCTCCTCCACAGGCTGCAGGTGGATCTCTGTGCCCCATAGACCTCTGTAGGCTGCAGGGGCACAGCTGCTTCTCCATGGTCTGCACCATGGGCAGATCCTGAGGAATCTGAGTTCAGGCACCTGGAGCACCTCCTCCTTCTTCTTCACTGACCTTGGTGTCTGCAGAGTTGTTCCTCTCACATATTCTCACCCCGCTCTTCTCTGGAAGCAGCTACATCTGCCAAACAACTTTTTTTCTTCTTCTTAAATATATTATCACTACGGGGTTGCCACCATTTCTGACTGCCCCAGATTTGGCATGGGGCACTTCTGTCTTGAAGCCAGCAGGCATTGGTTCTGCTGGACATGGGGGAAGCTTCTGGCAGCTTCTCACAAAAGCCACCCCTGTAGCCCCCCTGCTACCAAAACCTGGCCATGCAAACCCAATTCACATTTCTTCCAAAAAGAAAGCCCCTTCAGAATCCAAACCAACCTCTTCTTTTCAGCAAAGTCTGTGCTGATAGCAAGTGATTAAGTTTTACATAGCCTATAAGGCATGACTTAATGACAAAATAAATTCCAAGAAACTCTGGCAATCCCAAGTTTTTTCAAAGCAGTATGTGACTGGCAACTGCTATCTAGCCTCTTATTTTATTCTCTGATATGTAGATAATCCTCCTGAGTATTAAACTGCTCCAATCAAACATTCTTTTTCAAAGCTCATTTTCTTGTGTCTGTTCAGTTACCTCTTATAGCTCATATTTCAGCCTCTAAAATCACAAGCCAAGAAGAGAGCCTTGTTCAGTGTATAGTGCTGGCCTTAGGGGAGAATTTGCCATCCTGGAAATACTGAAGTGAATATAGCCCAGCTGAGTAGCAAACAAGTGTTTGTTGGCAGACAACATTAAGGTCCCTTAAGCTATCGTCCATGTCACCAGTTCCCCAATTAAAACACAAGCACATCCATTTCTCTTATCTAATTCATTATCTATAAGTCAGCCACCCAGCCTCCTTATGCACTTAGTATATATCCAATCTTCACAACTCATATTCAGAGACAAATATCGTGGTACTGGACAGATAACAAGAGGCCAGTTGCCAATGGGTTTTGTGACTCTCCCCTCTCAAGAATTCATGGAACATCTACAGCAAAGCCTTGAACCAATTTACAGCCATTTCCATCTTGATCCACTTTAATCTTTGTTACTCACACCCTTGGCCAATACTCTGATCACAAGTTAAAAGAACTGAAAAATCACATACATACTCCTATCTAAAGGCAAAGCAGACAAGACTCCGTGGGAGACTGTATTTGTTGGAGATTTGTATTTCTTTAGGAAGTGAGACATTTAAATAATGCCCCTCACTAGAATCAATATGCAAAGTCATTAACAGGGATTTTGATTCATAAGTCCAATTAACATCAAAGGAAATTTAACAGCAAAATACTCTCATCTAGCTCCCTGAAGATATATCCAGATCTCTATCAAACTAATTAAAGAATTACATTCCAGACTGGATGGTCAGTCACTGGGACTCCCTTGGGGCAAAAGGTGCTCCCAAACATAGCAGGCATGTGCTATCCAAACTGCTACCAGACAACTGCTGGAAACAGCTCCCATGCAAATGCTACAGCTGAAGCCTCCAATTAATTGCACAGACATCAGGCAACTGTAATGTGGTCTGCCTCATGTTCAGTAACACAAGATGAAACTATGGATTGGTCAGAAACAACATAGAACACAGAAGTCATCTACCCCAATGCTACAGGGTGGCAAGTACCTAGCTGATACAATACATGTCAAAAATCCCTTGAACTCAAATGGTTACAGTCTGAGGAAAGCAGAGATACCTTGTCCTCCCCACTCTCACACTAGGGCCACAATTTTACAAAAGACAACTTCACGAAGAACCTCTACTCATCCAGAACTGGGGTGTCAGAAGCAGAAAATGGCTTTTTATTTTATAAGTAAAAAAGAAGTGAATATACAGTTTACACATTCTCATTCTTGTGAGCAGCCTTCATTCTTCAGTTCTAGAAGGAAAAGAACCTAAGTGTGAAGTGTAGGTTAAGATTCCAACTGAATGAGCAGCCAGAGGCTGATCTGTGTTACAGCAGCTGATACAACCCGTACCTGATGCAGGATGAAAGCAGAAAAGAGGCACAGCCAGGACATCTCCATCCTGTATCTTGGCTGTGTTTCTGGTCACAGTCATTGCTCTACTTCCAAGACTATTATTTTCCAGTATTAGGAACCAAGCCATCATGGTGCTGCTTTTTAACAAACACCAAGCAAAGAACTTTTATATCATTTGCATGTTGTGCAGGCAGACTCCAGACCTTAAGATGTGGTCCAGTGTGGTGCTCTGGAGCCTGGAAGTACCTTGTTATCAGAGAGTGAAGGGTAAGTTTAGCAATAGCTCCTACACTATCTAAGGCTGTGTGGCTGAGCCTTACCAAGGACCCCACAACAAATGCTTTTGTCCAAATCCTCTTGTGTACCTTTCATTCTCCAAAACATCCAGTAAAAATGAGTGTATTGCTACTGACAGGTCTGACATTATGAGCTTATTTAATCACAGCTACACCTGCAAAGGTGTTAGATTTATTTTAAAAGATTGGGATTTACAGTAGAAAAAACACCCCAACTAAATACATACACCATTAAGAACACTGGAGGAAGAAGAGAGAAGGACCTCTCTGTAAAGAGGTAGTAAGAAAGTGAAAAAGGAAGAAATGTAGTAACAGCTAGCTAACTAATTCATAGCGAATGACAACAGCACTTAAAGGCAGAGACCACGCACCATATTAAAGATAGAGGCTGATAAATGGGAAGGTGAAGAGCCAAATTTTCTCTGGCCACAGTGTCAAGTAAACATAATTCTAATGGGCCTATTGAGAATTAGTCATCCAGCTGTTTCCATCCTGTGCTGGAAATGCATTGTGTCTGGCACGGGTCATGTCAGACCAGTGCTACATCCATCCTCCATTTGATTTGAGGCCTCTTGTGGTCTGCAACTGACAGGATTTTAGAGTGGCAAAAGAACTGCTCCTATTCTTTCCCTGTTTGGTGGCTGCTCTGGAATAACTAGCTATTCAACTCCTAACTTTCCTGGAAAAGCATATATGAAAGGAGCAGCAGGGAATAATGAGGTGATCAAAACACTCCCAGGAGAGTAATATTGTAGGAAAAAAAGTCCCCTCTGTCAGCAGCTCACAGTGGATATCTAAGAGGACATCTACAGTGGATATCTACAGGACAGGCCAAACATATAGCAACATTCCTACATATTCCTTTATAAACTCAATCACCTCTGACTGAAGTACTTCTGAATAAGAAGGGTACCTGTGCATCTGATAGATTTCAATCAATATCTCATGGATTTGTTGAAGTGGTTTTTGCATGCATGCAACCTTTCACCATCCACTACACTCTTTAACAAGGCAAGCCTAAGCAATTCACATCTTAACTATTAAGATGTGTGAAAGAACATGCTTCTGTTTTAAACAGTGCACTTGCTAGTTTCCTTTGATGATCCCTAATGGTTTTGTCAGAAAGGACAGTGAATAATTTTGCCTATTTACCTACTCCATAACAATAACAATTTCCAAAACGAGATTTAAAATATCTAGACAAATGAGGGCCATGACACCTCTCCCATTTTATATGTGTACAAATGGAGGTGGGAAGAAGGTTCACTCAAGATAAATCTAGCAGGCTAAAGGGAGAAGTAGGCATAGAAACTGTATTAGTTTAGCTCCTAGCCACTGTCCTAGCTATATGATGATATAACTTTTTAGTTTCTAGAATATTTATTTTCAGCAACAAAACCTGATTTAGATTTGAAAGAATGCAAGCACACTGAGAAGAACTAAGAAGCATCATTGCTTATTTTGAAAGATGGAATTTAGCAGGAAAACTCTTTAGACCATAAGAGAGTTCTCCTTTCTAACCAATGTCACCACTATACATACCCATGCCCATTTTAACACATTCCCTTACACTTCATTCAGGGCCAAAGGCCAAGGACTCATCAGAAAATGATCTACTACTACCAGCCTAGACAGGTGTATCTACAAACTATACAAATCACATAGATGCAGCCCGCTCCTCTGTCTACCTCACTTTTAATTCAAAATCTTTGCTTCAATTTTACGAATACTCACAAGCCCTACAGAACTCAAATTCAATGTTCTTACCTCAGCTGATATGGAGGTATCTTGATAGCAGCATCAGGAGACTCCAAGGTTTCTATATAATTAAAGGAAACAACAGGGCTTTTAAAAGAAACGCCTAAGTTCAACCACAGTTAATATATCTGGCTACAGTCCTCAAGCAAAAGATCCTAAAGTTTACACCTACTCCAGCTGACAGAACAACAACCACTGCTGTTCTGAGTTGCCAAAGCTTTGCATAAATCTGTCAGGACATTGCATGCCCAATGGGAATGCATCAAATACCATCTTTTCTCTTTCACTTATCAGCACTTCGGCAGCACATCCACTAAAACTGGAACAGTAGAGATGATACTCACATGGCTGCTGTGCAAGACTAACGGGCAATTAACGAAGCAATCCATGCAACATCAAGATGAAAGGCCAGTAATAAGACAGCAACAGGTCTGATATGCCACAGAATGTTGTAGACGTGTATGGATGAAAAACAAAAAACTAAAGCAATTGAAAGCATCATAATTATGCTGATTTAAATTACGGGTCTTGATGATCAGTGTTCCAGGTTGTTAATGTCAAAAAATACTTCAAGCCACAAAAAATCTCTGAAAATGGGCGGATGCTAAAATGTACCTGAGTTTATACTCCCTTGAAAGATTAACTCATTACACTGATCATTATATTGCAAGGATGAAAGAGCTCACGTAAACCAATAAAACAAAACTTCTATCTTTTAAAACAGATTCCCGAACATAAGCCAGCGTAAAAGCTGTTCTGCATGTTTTTTTACTGGGGGGGGGGCTTTAAAGGAAAAGACAGCACCTACAAAACATACACGGAAACTGCAGCTACCGATGCCCGTATATCTGCCTCGCAAGAGCCAGAAGCACATCCTGGCGGTGGGGAAGCCGAGAGACGCGGATGCTCTCCGGGACCGGCAGCAGGTGCCACGGCCCCTTCCAGCAGCGGGGAGCTCCCGGGTATTTTGAACGGCCCAGGTGCTCCGGTCCCTTCCCAGCCGCTGGGGGCTCAGCGGCCGGCGCAGAACAAGTTTGTTGAGGTCTCCCTGCCCCCTCCGTTACAAAACCTCTCCGTCGGCGGCTCCTGCCCCGCTCCGCTCCCCGCGCTCCTTACCGATGGCCCAGGTGCAGCTCTCCTTGATGGCCCTGTGCTTGCTCCCCGACGCCTCCTTCTGCAGCTTTCGCAGGATTTCTTCCATCTTGGCTCCCCCGGGATCCTCGCCTAACCGCGAGGGAAGAGGAGAGGTGACGAGGAAGAGGAGGACGAGGGAGGAGGAGGAGGGCGCGGGCGGCGGAGCGGTGCCGGGCTGTCCCCGCCGCGGCAGTGCCTACGCGGGAGCGGAGCGCAGCACCCCGCTGCCGCCCCGCTGCCGCTGATGAATCACGCCGAGCTCCATGGCGGGGACACGTCAGTTGTTGCCGCTGCGGAGTCCCTCCTCCTCCTCTCCTCCTCCTCCTCTCCCACCCCGGGCAGGCCCCGCTGGCGCAGCGGGGCTGGGGCGGGCCTGGCCCTGGCCCTGCCCGCGGGAGCGGAGGGACTCCCTTCCCGGCGCTGGGGTTGGAGGAGCCGCGGGGCAGAGCGGAGCCGGCGCCGCCGGAGCCGGGCCCTGCGGCGGCAGCAGCCCCGGGGGAGGCGGGCAGGCGGGTCGCCATGGCGACCGGCGGGTGGGGGGCGCCGGCGGCCCCGGCCTGCCTGCCGCGGGCAGCGGGAGGCGGGCGCTGGGCGTGCGCTCGGGGCCCGCAGCTCCGGCCGGGGCTGCTGCTGTGCCGCTGAGCACAGCCCGGGTCTGCGGGGCAGGTTCCCGCTGCCCGGCTCTCCGCTCCCGGCGGTGCTGCCGCAGAGCAGCCCCGCTGTCCCGCAGCGCCCTGCGGAGCACCCGCGCCGGGCCGGACGCAGGTAGCCCGGCCAGCGCACCGGCGTGAGTGCCGGCGCTGGGTATACCCTGAAACGAGTGGGGTCAAATAGATGGCTGTGAGATCTGTGCCTTTCTCCTTAGCTGGCAAGTGCGGAACGTCACGACTTAAGCTACCTGTCTGTGCCTTCACAGGAACGCACACCTTAATGTCCCCAACAAGGCAGCGTACAGGAGAAAGAGCAGCCACCCCACTAGCTCAGACCTTGCTCCTTACACCCAGAACGTTTCCTACCCACCAAGCCTCCTACCTTCTTCAGTTTGCTGTTTCCCTGCCTTATCTCTAGTTTATCTGCTGCTTGCCCTTTTTGTGACTGCATCCCTTAATTGAGTGTTACAACGTCCTCGTCTTCTTGCAGAATCTCTCTTAAAAGAGACAAGAAAGCAAGCAGACAATGAAAAAAAAAAAAATGACAGCAGATAAGAAAGGCATTCCAGGTGGCAGCTGGCAGTATTAGCGGTTATGTCTCCTACTGCTAATTGGAAGAGGACCAATAGTGAATTACTAGGCAGGATATTGGCACCTGGTGAATCAACCGTACCATTTCCCATAGGATATTGGGCTTTCAAAGGCTGTCCCTTGTCCAAATACTTACAAGGGCTCGTCCTGTGTTCAGACATATAATGAATGCATAATCCATAGTTGCCTTTTAAGGCCACAGTGTAAAAGTCCTGTCAGAAAAGAAAAGGATTTAAAATAATGCCAGAAAGGTCTAGAGGTGCATAGATTGTTGCTGGAGGTGAAAAGGTGTAGCCTATTGCTACAACACTAAGAATTAAAATAACCAACCAAACACAAAAAGCCCAACAACAACAACCAACCAACTAACAAACAAAAATCTCTAACCAAAAACCCCCAACCTTTAACTGAAATATCATTTCTCTTCCAACTTCAGGCCAAAAACCAACCTCTTAGAAACTGAAAGTAGTTTCCCAAAGTTTCTTATCTCTGACTGTGCTCTGCCACCTTCCTTGGAATGAAAAATCTGGTGATAGTTAGTGGTTGGGATTGTCAGGGCACTATGATGCTGTAAGTCAAGGCTCAAGTTGAAGTGATAATGAATTGTTTCCCACCCATGTGGGAAACACATGTATTCTGTGTTGTGCTTAATGGAAATGAGCATGAGGGTCAGTTTCTGGCTTTCCAAGGCTTTGTTTTTGTTTTTCCTGGAGGGAAAACAACAAAAAGAACTATGATGGTGATTTAGGTATTTTTAATGTAGAAATTACGTACCAGAGTTCATTTGGACCTCTGGAACATTAAAAAATAAATATGTATCCATAGGTAGTAAATAATTAATTGCTTATTTTCAGGGAACCACTGATGAAACCGAATTAATTTTTAATTTCAGATTATTTCTTGCTATATGCACCATGAACTTACTGGTTAATTTCTCTGTAGTCTCTACAGGAAGGCCTTTGCAGCTGGCATCTTCATCAGAACTATAGTGTTTTTCATAGACGCTCAGTGTCACTGAACCAAGATTTGTATTCATTTGGGTTTCACTCGTTGTCCAGTGTGTTCAAGCAAAACAGATTCTATGTTGCTAAACACTTTATCGCAGTAGTAATGTCATCAACTTTTAAGAAACAAAGGTCATGTTCAGGCTCCTTAGAGCTTCTTAAGGCCTGCCAGTAAGATTATGCAGAAGGAGAAACAAGTGAGCCATGATGACTCTTCCCGAGCGTGTATGTCAGAACACCACGAGTCAGTTTGCTGAAACTTTTCACTTGAGGCCCTCCATTTCCTTATGGACAGGAGTCCATCAGTTGTTGAGTCTGTTGTCTATATACTCACATAAATACACAGTAACCATGTCCTGCTGGAAGTCACTCCATGAATAAGCTTTGCTTATGGAGGAGGTCATATTTAATCATGTGCTCTGAAAGAGTCCTAAAATGTCACAATATCTGGAAGTCCAGCTACAGAGTGGGGATGATGGCAATGAAGGCTCCTCTCTTCTGCCATGAAGAGAAAATTAAGCTTTCTATGGTCATCCTTACAGCTCATAAATCCTCTTTGTTTTGTCCTGGCTGTGCAAAGCAGCCTTCTACAGTAGTAGAGGCTATCTAGAAATCAGTGCTCTTGATGCCCTGTGCAGCTGAAGCCTGGTCCGACTTGAAGTCAGAAGGCTCCTATGCAGATCTGGTATCTGCACGATGCAGTGGTCACATATCACTAAGAAGCAGTGGCAGATGTGCAGTATGCTTTTGTAGCTCTCATCTGGCAGTGCCAGTGCTATTGATCTTTTTTGCATTATGTGAATACTGATTATATCCCCAGATACATTCACAGCTCTGAGCACAGCCAAGGAGTGTGTAAGCAAAGCCAAGCTGCTCAAGATACCTGGAGTAATAGAGCTGTGTTAGTACAATTCTCTGTCCAGGCTAGTAAGGAGCATTTGCTTGATTTCAAAGATTTCCATGCTACTATGTCTCTGTGCCTTCTAGTAGCCAAGGAAGGCAATGTGGTCCTATCTTTAATCTTTTCTGATAGCATAAGCCATACCCCCCATGCACATACCTGCCCTGTAATTCTAGTCTTTGGGAACATAAGAAAGAATTGAAAAGTAGAGTGGAAAAGTGTGAGACAGGCATGTTAGACTGCGAGATAATCACAGATCTAATCTATTAGTCATTATCACCCATGTATTACCTGTGCTTTGGCCATTTTAACAATATGGTAAACAATATGGTAAAAATCTTGATAAAGATCTCCTTGTATACTGCAGATGCTGGAAAGTGTGGACCCAAGAAATGGGCTGTGTCCCTGAGAACTTCTTACAAATTCAATTACAAAATGCTAATTCCCTCTAATGACAGGAAAACCCCTTGGTTCCATAGTTCAAAAATTATGCTTAGCCTGATTTTTCAAAATTCCTCCTCCCAGAGGCACCCCTATAACTGGACTGAGCAGCAGTCAGAAGCATGGGCTCTGTTTTGCTCAGAAAGCTCTGTACATGTGACTCCCATTATGAAGGAAATATTGCTAAAAAATTTGAAGTGAAGAGAGGAGCTGTAGCTGGACCATGGGCTCATCATCACCTTTGTGACACCTCATAGCAGATGGAGGTACCCTTTCTTCTCTCTCCCAGAGGGCATCAAGACTCAGACTAGCAAGACCCTTGTCAGGATTTCTGTTTTGGTTGTCTAGACTGTAAGCACACCACTGATGGTGGGGTGGCATCTGTCATTGTTTGCCTGATTACACAGCGAGTTACCAGAGGCTGGAGCTGAGGGCTCAATGAAGTCCTTCCTGAGCTGCTGCTGCTGCTTTCTGCACCCTTCAAAGTATGACCTTTCTGAGCATGGTAAAGCACATTAAGCACCAGTGCTGCTCAGTTCAGAATTACAGAGCTAGGGAGAAAAAACCTCCAGAGTGGGAGCTGTAAATAAAGCCAGCATATATTCAGAACTGTCTTTTCAGCCTCACAGCATTTATTCTGTGGAGAACAGTTGAAGCAAGTATAAAATCTTCAGATCCATGCCAGGGCAGAAATATGAGACAAGACTGCCTTCATTGAAGATAGATTTTCTGCAAAGACAGACAAAAACCAAAAATCACTGTAGCTATCTTCAATTTACCATAATCTTTTCATCCCTGCAGAGTTGCCGAGGCAGTTGAGGAAGGCATCAGGGACAGCTATTCTGGGCCACATCAAGGTCGTTTTTACCTAGCAGTTGTATTTGTGACAGAAGTTAGTTGGACATTCTTAAAGGAAGGGCAGAAAAAGTATAGTGCCCTTCCCTATGCTAAACTCTCCCAGTTTCTGTCAAATTGCAGACTAGGCACTTCCTGAGACAATGGTTTTATCTTCATAAATAATACCTGGCAGATTTTTCTTCTGGGAATGTACCTAATTCCTTTTGAAACTTTTTTATGCTTTTGACCTGCACAACCACCCTCTGGCAGTGAGTTCTACAGCCAAGTTGTGTGCAAAGAAAAGAAATTTTTTTGACCAGTTTTATCTTCTTTTTGCTCAGGTTTTTGAAGTTACCTATCTTTTGTGCTTTGAGAAGCACTGCATAAGCATCCCCTCTTTTCTCCCCATCATTCGTGATTCATTATGGATTGAACATGTTCTCCCTTAGCTTTTTATTCCAGTCTACAGTGGACCATTTTATCTAAATTTTATCCCCAAATTGGTCATTCTCCCAAAATTTGGTCATTCTGACTGCCCTTCTCTGTACTGATCCTAGTTCTTCTCTACCCTGACATACAAGAGTTTGTGATGAAGAGTGAGTAGTGCATGGGAAAAGGTGGTATGAAGATTTGAACTATAAAAGCCCTCTTGCTTCCATCAGACTCCACTGAAAAGGCTTCAAGGGACAAGAAAATTACAAGTAACTGTGGAGTTAGCCTTAATATCACAAGAGTTTCAAGTCAGTCAGAAAACTAAACTTCAGAGGACTCCTTGTGTCCCACTTTTCTCCCCTAATCCAGAGGATTCCCCTAGTATTAATCTGTGGAAAGAAAGCTTAAAAGTGCAGTCTGTTCCAAAGCTGAATACAAAAGGGTTGTATCATCTGGCCATCATATATTTGGAATATGCAAAATGGACAAACCCAAACTCTCTGAAGCTGTCTCTGAAATGCGACTGAGCTGGTAACTCGTCATGTAACTGTTTGTAATGTAGGTCACTGAAAGTTACAAATGTATCACACATATTTGTGTTCATAACCTGCTTTGAAATCTGTTGTGGCCTTTCCTCATTATGGGGAAACAAGGACATCATCACATCTGCAGCTGTCAGAGGCTTGTGTTACAAAGTCAAGAAAGGTCAGTAAGGTCTAACTAAATACATCCCTACTGGCCAGGAATGGACTGTGATTTGCACCGCCTGTTTAGTGTTAAGCATAAAAATACATGAGTCGAAGTACTAGAAATACTCCTAGAAAAGCTAGATATTATACAAGTTTTCAACTTACTACACTCTTTTTGAAATAGATAAATTGATTTTCCCACCATTATTACGTATTTTAAGGCAGGACCACTCCCTGACAAATCCCTGAATTTGTTAAGTGTGGTGCAAAGTAAAAAGAAACACAAAAGGACAGGTTAAATAGATGTTTAATAATGTTAATGTGTAGATTCTGTTCTGCCACAGATAGATCAATCTGAAATGAATTCCCTGGTTTCAGGGCAACGCTCTCAGGTTTACAATGCAATAGTAGCAAAATTCAATTCAGAGCCTTCTTTTTATGCAGTCATATAATACTCAATATAAACACAAGAAAAAAAAAATCTCCTCCCTCTCCATGCTGCTCCCTAACTCTCTGAAATATAGTTTGACTCTGTTAGTCAATGGTTCTTATTTTTCTGGCTTTAAAGACCAACTTAAAAGATTTAAAAGATCCAGTCTCCAAAAGCTCTTCCAAAGGGTGTAAGGATCTTTTACACCCCATTTACTCTTGTCCCTGCAGACACTAGTTTTCATCTCAAAGGTATCACAGAACCATGGAATCAATTAGCTTGGAAAAGACTATTAATTACTTACACATCTCCCTCAGTCACCTGACTAGGCACAGGACTAGTTCTCTGAATTTGACTTAAATTGAATATTAGCAGTAAAGTTGACCTGTAAGTAGACCTGTGGTGTAGTCACATGTTTGGAAGCTTTCTTGGAATGTTCTTCAAGAGACCAGTTTGCTATAAACTGACTGATGATCTTGTATGTTGAGTGATGTCCTTTTATGTTTCACTACTAGTATTAATCAACATGAAATCAATGCTCAGATTGTTATTGGCATGTACTTTCTGGAGGTATAATCAGAGGGAGTAGAGCACTCAGCTTCCACCTTGCTGGGAGTAGACAGTAATTGCCTCTAAGTCATGATCTGAAAATCCAATGCTAAGTGATATTGAACCACACAAAAGTTCTTATTAAAGCAACAGTCACAAGCACCCAGGCTTGTGGACTTGAGGGAGAGCACCACTATCCAAATGTATAATTTTTGAAAGCTTCTCGTACATTAAATGAAAAATCAAGCAGAAATATAGTGTTTCCCAACATGTATTTTGAAAAGAGAATTCAAGGAATGGCATTCTGGACTTCTGTGTTTAAATTTCAGTGGTTTCCAGATCAAATATACTCAGTCTATAAATGAAAAACATTGGGGGAAAACAGATCTAGTAACCAAAGCTACAGGTTCATCTAGTTTCTAGTAGTCAAACTGGACTGCTTGTTATCTACAGTCTACTATAGGGCAAGCAAAAAGAAAAAAATGAATTTTTTTTGAGGTTATTAAAATTATTAAAAGCTAGTCCTTTAAAGAACAAAGACTATTTTTAGGGATAGAGCACAATTGGTTTGATCTTAAATATGCCTACAAATACTCTTGCTTTCTGTACTACTGTAAGTCTCACTGATTTCGTTAGTACGTGACTGGTCCTGTGCAACTCTTTTCCCTCATGTTTTATTGAAACAATTGCAACCAGGAGAACTGTGTGATTTTGGGTCTCTATGATATGAAAAGAGAGCAGCTTTTCTACCATAGCCCTTTACTTTTGCAATGTGCTCTCTCACATTTGATCTGTAAGAATGGATAAAAAATAGTTACCTTACTGAACGTGTGTAAGCTGATCTGCTGAAATTTGTACACATTTGGACAAGTTTTTGACATGTAGCAAAAAGCATAACCCAGATACGTAAGCCAATCTTACATTTTGTTTTAATTCTTCATGACAACAAACAGGGACATCTTCTCAAATAAAGGTTATCAGATTGTATTAAAATTGGCCAAACATTATCTGCTCTCTTTGTCTAGAAATGGTGAAACTAATCTGATTGAAATGCAAAGCGATCACCTCTGCTCCCATCCAGATGGAAGATTTCAGCCCCAGTTCGTATTTGATAAAGTGGGTGAGAATGAGATAGTACTGTGGCAGTTGCCAGGTAACCTTGAGGTAGTGCCACCTGTAATGCCAGCCAACTTTATAAATGACATATGTATTACAGATACAATATTGATTTTATGTAGTTACATGTAATTAGTAATGAGAAAATTGTTCATTTCATTTGCTGTGCCTTTTCCGATCTTTGTGGAAGTTGAAAACATTATCTTCTTAAATACCAAGGATCTACTTTGAATAATTTCTTCATTTGGGAACAAATTAATTGTTTCCCAGGCCAAGGGTAAGCTGATCTTTATGGTGCAGAAGAACAGAGCATCATTGACCCATTAATGAATAGTGATGTAGATATCAGAATAAGAGGATTTAGTCATGTTGCTTTAGCCATGATTTATAAGTACAAAGTATATGAAATACAATTTTTTTAAAAAAAAATTAAACACTATAGTTCCATTTGTTTCCATTCAGCCTTGTGCAAGATATTTTAAGCTAGTTTACTGTTATTTGCCATGGAATGAAGACTCTTCTTCCTACCAGCACTATAGGGAAAGGCTTTCCCTTCAGAACTGGAAGCAAATCCTGCATCCACTATAACCCTTCCCAATACACAAGTAAACATACCTCACATATTCCATGCAGTTGTTGGATGCTTCAGTGTATGTACACACATTTGACCCTCTGAGGAGAGCAGCAGCAATTCCTATATTTTTTCCTTCCTTCCTTGCTTCTTAAAGGCTGTTCCTGTAAATTGCAGTTAGCCGCTGTAGCATTTGCAAGGCTGTGGGCACACCCCAATGTACTTTACTGCTTGAGATGCCAACAACATAAAAAGTTATTAAGGATACTCTTTATATAAAGCTCACATAATTTCACATAAATACATTTGAACGTTAGTGGAGTCAGGCCAGGTTCAAGAAAATTCCAGCTCAGCAGAAAAATTACTGTGTTGTGTGTGAACTGTTTTCCTTGTGATTGGTGTCGGAATCATGAGAAAGAACATCTTCAGTGCAAGCTGCATTGTTGGTGGAGCATATACAGACAGTTAAATCACTTTTATCTCCTTGATGTTCTTGTGATTTGTTCTTTTTGTTTGGTTGGTGTAGGATTTTTCCATTTACAATTGGTGGCAGAGCAGATGGCAAAGGTTTATCTTGGTGTAATATGTCCATAAAATAAGCAAAGCTGTCAGTGAGCCTTGTTTCCAGCAGGCCTATTCCACTTTTAGAAGGATTTTTCTTCCACTGGAATCAACCTCAAAAATATAATTTTAAGAAGAAACTAGTAGCTCTACTAGGAGCAAAATTCAACAGTTCTCAGGTCCTCTCTATATTCTCTGTAGAACTTCTCCTTTAGGAGAGGAAAGCAATACTTTGGATTTCTCTCCTCCACAAGGCAGTGTTTTTCAGTGAAACTTGTAGGAACTCTCCAGTTTTGCTGTTTCTACGCTTCTATCATTAAAAGGTGTTTTGGGGAAGGAGGGAGTGGCAGGAAGCTGGCAAAATCATAGAGACATCAGTCCTGCATGAGTTCATGACTTGATTAACCAAGTCACATGATTAAGTGCAGCTTCATTAAGTTCTCCTCAAGTTAAAAAAAACCCAACAAACCAAAAAACCCGCAAAAAAAAACCCTCAAACCCCCACACCCTTAGATTTTTGCACACACTGGTGCTAATTAGCTCACCTTTTGAGCTAATTCCTAAATATCTTCTGAAGTTGTAACTTCAGAAGTTATTTCTGTTGTTATTTCTGCTGCCAGGTATGCCGAGTCTGTGCCAACACGACCAACCTTGCACAGATAGACAGCAAAGACAGGCTTTACCCCAAAACAATATTTGAACGGGAAACACAGGTAAAACAAACTTTAATGCTGCTTATTTCTTAGCTCAAGAAATTATGAAATGGACTACTTAAAAGATTTGCCAAAGGCCACACACCACGTCTGAGGAAGAGCTGTCTGAGGCAGAGCTGTGGACAGATAACTTCTGAGCCACAGTTCATCCTTCCTTTTCAGAGGACTACCATGTCGGAACATATTATTCAAAGCTGCTAACAAGTCTGGCTAGCTGTTTTTATAAGAAATGAAGGAGTGGCAGTTGGCAAAAGGTGATAATAGCACTGGGCAGCAAAGATTGTAACTGCCTGTGCCATACACTGTATTGTACATTTTATCTTTAAATGCTTCCTTAGAGAAGTGCAAACAAGAATACAAAGGAAATGGAAATCTGACACCTGCTTATAATTTATAATACTCATTATATTTTTGGGACAGCTATCCTTGGCAAGGTAACTTATTTTATTTATAGGCAGGAGCTGCTCATGATTTGCATGGTAATGCATTAACATCTGCAAAGACTATAAATTAGGCTCCAGCTCATTACAGCAATGCCATTGTCCTACTTGCCAGTATGTAATCTGATCCCAAATGTTTCAGATGTCCACAAAATAAAACCAGCCTGAGGGAAGAACTTCACTGTTGCAGTATGAGCACACCAAAAAAATCTTCCTCCCCCGCAAAAAAAAGAAAATAACACAAAATGACTGGATGGGAGGAAACTGCTAAGTATTTCAAAAATATAAGCCCCAAAGCCTAACACTCAAGAAACTGGAACACTGTTGCCATGTTTTAAGGCGATTATGCCAGTTCAGCCAAAACAATGAATTTATTGCAGCATTTTAAAGGGTTCCAAATAAAAGCAGCTTCATAGAAGATTAAGTCACTTACTTGGCTGTGCATTATGATTTTATCCTAATGTGTCATACTTGAGCACTTGAGTATTTGTATTACTATTACTGCTTCAAGTCTGGTTGTGCACAGCTATCTGAAACAGCTGCTGATGTCCTTTATTTTGGTGAACCTTATAAAGACAGTCCCTACTTCCAGGTAGTCAAGAGTTTACAATTATGTCAAGATTTTGCTCCTTCATTAAGCCAGCAAAAAGATGAAATACAGCATAGACAAAGCAGGCTCATACAACACATATCCCCTCCCATCCAGATATGCAGACGCCTCCTATGTTAATTCACTTTGTTAAAGGTCACTGGATGATAAAAGATTGCTGGTACCCTAGGTTCAGCTTCTGAAATATCTCCGGCTCAGCTTTGCTATGGTGGGTATTAAGAAGAGGGCTCTCCACCAAACTTGGATAAATGCTGGTTCACTCTTGTAACTCCCATCTGGCACCTGAACATACCCATCCTTAAAAAAGAGAAAACTGAAACCCTTGCAATCACAGGCTCTACCCACATTGTTGGAAAGGTCTTTTAACAGGGTGACAAAGCTGCTGTCAGCAAGCTCTCACCCACTGCCCAGACTTGTTTCTGCATTACCCTACTGCTTACCTCCTCTGGCTTTTTCATCTCTTCCTTCCAACCCCTCCACCTACTCTTCCTTGGCTGTAGAGTCCTCAAAACCTCTCTTCTTTGCTGGCCCAATCTTACAGATAAATGACTGCAAATGAGGAGAAGGCCTGAAATAAAAGAGCTTCAACTGAAGTTTCAGAGTGGGAGGGGGAAAGGCACAGGTCATTGCACAAGTGTGATGTTGGATTCAGGATCCTGGTGTGCCTGCATGCAGGATGTGCACCAGTATATTACATTTCTTTATTGAATTCTGGTTGATAATAATGGCTGGTTATTTATTTGTTTGTTTGTTTATTTATTTATTTATTTATTTACTGTAGCTCTCTTGTTTGTCTCAGTAGGTGAGAGAGCAGCAGAAAAACAGGGCTCTGCATGAGTCATAACCCAGAAAAAGCTCTGCTGAGAATACAGCTCACACTCTTCTGCAGTGTAGCCCAGGTGATAAGCATCAGTGTTGCTGTCCTCTCCATGTTGTCAGTCTCATATTGCCATGAATGATAATATTCACTGTGCTGTAGTCTAATATTCCCTGTGATGTATTCAAATGGAGCTATAGGGACAGGTAGTTAAGAGACATCTCCATTTCATTTTTCTTCTTTTCCATACTAACATGAGAAAAAAGAAATGCAGCATAAAGAAAAATAAATACTTGTTTAGAACAAACATAAAAATAAAAGGTGTTACTTCCAAATCAAGGATTTGACCTCACTTCTGTTCAGCTGTACTTTTGATCTTGCGAAGAATTGCACAAGGCTAGATCCAGCTATGGGCCCAGAGAGGATTTATACATCTCTGCTGCATATCCCACTGCATGAGTGGGCAGTAACCATGTATGAGCCACAGCCCTGCCATCCCTGCAGCTAGCTGGCAGATCTTTCTTTTAAATATAGGACAGTTCTAGTGAACTCCATGGGACTTTCCTAGCAAAGGGCTGGGCACAGAATGAGGGAACAAGAAAAGAAGGCCTGGTGTTATCCCTGAAATCTTCAGTTCCAGCACATTTTTAAAGGCAGCCTTGCTGCTCACAGTGGGAGTCAGGCTGCTCAGTGCTGAGTCCAGAATGAAATTCTCACAGAGGATCCCTGGAGTGGTCGCTACTGGATGTGGATGACTACACACATCCAGGGTGCTCTGAGTGTGCCAAGCTGAGGATGGCAGCAAGCACTGATCTGGATACCTCTCCTCCTGACATCTGTCTCACCCAGAAACTGAAGATCATTTGGGGCTGCTGAAGTGCCAACCATGTGCAGCCCTGCATGTCTCACAGAGAGCGAGCAAGCTCTGACTGTCCTTGGAGCTGCCCTCTTAGGCTGAATTTTTGCACTGGTCCTTCATTTCCCATGCTGGCCTCCTCCTGGCCTTCATCATACTGTACAAACAGACTCTGGGTAGTTGAAAGAGATTCCTCAGTATTTGAGTAGTTTATCAATGCTTCCCATGTTTAATGTGCTTCTATTCCCAGGAGAATGGAGTGTGGGATGCAGTGGGTGTTGGTGTTTAGATACTGCACTAAAAAGTATAGTGTCTGTGGTTACACAGAGCTGATTCCTGTCCTGTTTCTAATTGCATTCACTCTCTAAACATGGCATAATCTCCTTTACAATAATATGTGTGGGAAAAAAAAATCTTAGCATTTTTGTTCAGACCACCTGTGATAAAGACCCCTTTTCTTTTTCCTCTGCCTATTGTGCTTTAAACTTTTAGTCAACCTACATTTTTAACCTAGTTTCTTCATGCTTTGTACTACTGAAATCCAAGGAATTATTTCTTCACAAATGGTGGCAAAAAAAGCATGCAAAGACTAGAAACAAGCATGCTGTAAAGTAAACTTAAAAACATACATTTTCCTCTGTGTGTATTTAGCAGTTTCCATCTTTGCCATATGTTCTTTTCCTCATCATTTTGCCTTTTAGATTGTTCTTTAACACTTGCTTGTTTTCTTGCTTCTACAACAGAAGGGGAATTGATCTTTCATTTGTTCCGCAAATATTCCTTATTGTCTCAGGTTTTATTGCCCCATCTGTTATTGAGTGATCAATTAAAGTCTCTTGTGGTCTCACTTTTCCAACTGATCACACTATACCACAGACTATATTTCAATGTAATTGCTACCTACTGTATGATGTGTAAACGAGAGAGAGAGAGGAGCAAAAAGAGGAGGGTATTTTTCCCCTGCCTACCATTCCTCTCTTTCTATGTAAGCACATATCTTCAGTGCTTACTTTTTATCAATGAGAGCATTTAAACTAAATCCCTCATCTCCACTCTTCTGTACATGGGTCCAATGCTTGTACGTCAGTGTTTGCTACTACAAAGCACAAAATTATATACAAAATACTCTCCCCAACACTTGAGGGAAACAGGTAGGTACTGTCACATTTCATGAGCTAAAGCACTTCCCTGCAAGCCTCCCCAAAACAGAAACTTCTCTCTCCAAGCAGTATTTCCCTGTTCTCTCTCTTCCATCTCCCAGCCTTTTCTTACTGCTCTCAATACTTACTCTTGATCATGTATGTGCTAACTCTGTGTGTAGTTTTAAAATTACTTCTCCCATATTTTTAGGCATTTACAACACCATGTTCTGCACAATCCTGTTTCATCTTTCAGTACTCAACTCTCTCACAGCAAGGAGCTCTAGAAAGACACGCTTTTTAAATTAGAGGTACAGCTTGGTTTCTGCAAGGGGAAGCTAAACCCCACAAATGTGATCAAACTGGTGTGAAGAAGGTGAGTTGTCTGCAGCAGGAGAAAGAGATGGAAATTTCTACTCTCTGTCCAGCACAATGGGAGAGAAAACTCAGAATTATAACTATTTAAACTATTGCTTTTCTTAATAATAGAACAAAGTGGGTCATTGCCGGGGAGAAACATGGAAGCAGCTCCTGGTGGAACCAGACTTGGCAGAAATTGCGTCAGAAGCAGCACCCCCGATTTGCCCCTGAAAATAATGACTCAAAGTATTGATGTTCATGCATGCTGTGTTAATCCAGCGTCATATCCGCATGTGCTGCTAATTTAGAGTTGTGATCCCTCATTTGAGTATGTGCTTAAAGACCAGACTGTCTCTCAGAAATAAGGCCTCAGTGAACTGAGCTATTGGATGAGTCATTTATAAAAGCTAAATGGAGACTTGAATGCGGAGCTGTACAATCAAACATACTCTGTCAAATTTCAGATGTGCAGGTGGTGATTAAGATTATCCCAAAATCTCCTGATGTCACTCCTGGGAACCAAGCTGCTGTTTCACAAGAGCTAACTGTGCTGAGGCTGGAAAGAACAAAAATGGTGATTCTACAATGCTGTGTGGGCAGGTCTGAGATGCACATGGCTTTTACAGAGAAGAAGGAGGAATGGAGACAAGAAATACAGATTGATGGAAGCAAATGCAAATGTTGGTGGAAAGAAAAACTGTACATATATCACACCAGTTTTTCCATGAGATTTTGGAATGAAAAACTCTCAGAAATATGGAGTTAAACACACACACACATATATATATGTAAAATTTCAGTGCTGAATGGACAGCAGTACAGGGGCTTCCATCTCCCTAAATGAACTCAAACCCATGGGATGGAAGGCAATGCCACACTCCCACTGGAAGGCATAAAGGTTCTAGGCTCTGCCTTGCACACAGCTGTAGTGCAGGTGTTTGGGTAGGAGCTGGCCTGGGTGATCTTCCATCATCAGTGGTGAGACAATCAGACATTTCACTTCAGCATCAGTCTAAAACATCTGAGTGGGAGGAACTCCACTTTAGGTCCTTGGCCTGCAGTTTCAGGGGAGATAAGCACCTAAAACCCAGAGAATCATAGACTCATTTAGGCTGGAAAAAACTGTGTGAGCATTAAGTCCAGCCATTAACCCAGCACTGCCAAGTCCACCAATAAACTGTTTCCCCAAGTGACATATCTACTTATCTTTTAAATACCTCCAGAACTGGTGACTCAACCACTTTCCTGAGCATTGTATTCTAATGATTGACAATGCTTTCCATGAAAAATTTTTTCCTAATAGCCAATCTAATCCTCCCCTGATGCAACTTGAGGGCTTTTCCTTTTGTTCTGTCACTTGATACCTGGGAGAAGAGGCTGACTCCCACCTGGCTACACTCTTCTTTCAGGGAGTTGTAAAGAGCAATAAGGTCACCCCTGACCCTCCTTTTCTCCAGGATAAACAATCCCAGCTCTCTCAGCTGCTCCTCGTAGGACTTACGCTCTAGACCCTTCGCCAATATCACTGCCCTTCTCTGGATTTGCTCCAGCACCTCAGTGTCCTTCTTGTAATGAGGGGCCCAGAACTCAAAGCAGGATTTGAAGTGTGGCCTCACCAGTGCCGAGTACAAGGGGACAATCCCTGCCCTGGTTCTGCTGGTCACATTATTCCTGATGCAGACCAGGATGCCATTGGCCTTCTGGCCGACCTGTCTTGTTGACAGTGGAGCAGAAATAAGGATGGCTGAGAGTGCCCTGCTGAGTGTGGCCAAGCTGCTCAGGAGGCTCTGGGGTGCTGGGGGGAGGGTCCCAGGACATGAGAAACCTCTCAAAGGCAGGGGATTCTGGAAGGAGGCCACCCTGTCCCATGGATAGCATTCCCTATCGCAGCTTTCCTGAGGTGTCACTACCCCAGGATCCCATTCCCTATCGCAGCTTTCCCCACATGTCTCTGCCCCAGGATCCCATTCCCTATCGCAGCTTTCCCGAGGTTTCTCCTGCCCCAGGATCCCATTCCCTATCACAGCTTTCCCGAGGTTTCTCCTGCCCCAGGATCCCATTCCCTATGGCAGCTTTCCCCAGGTATCTCTGCCCCAGGATCCCATTCCCTATCGCAGCTTTCCCCAGTGTCTCTGCCCCAGGATCCCATTCCCTATGGCAGCTTTCCCCAGTGTCTCTGCCCCAGGATCCCATTCCCTATCACAGCTTTCCCCACGTGTCACTGTCCCAGGATCCCATTCCCTATGGCAGCTTTCCCCAGGTATCTCTGCCCCAGGATCCCATTCCCTATGGCAGCTTTCCCCAGTGTCTCTGCCCCAGGATCCCATTCCCTATCACAGCTTTCCCCAGGTGTCTCCTGCCCCCTGGCGGCAGAGGCACCCCGGCCCCGCCCCGCTGTCGCCAGGCACCCGCGGCGCTGCGTTTAAATAAAAGTGTCAGCGCAGGGGAAATCTCAGGTCTCTAGGGGAGCTTAAATGAAAAAAGATTTCCAGCTTTGCATCTGATATGGCCCAAATGTGATGTTTTCCAAGACACATCTTCTCTTGATTTATCAGATGTGAATACAAAAGTCACAATAAACGCAAGCATGCTGCTCTGCAAGAACTAATAAATCTTCCCCGTTCTTGAATAAACAGAAGTTTATCTTGAAAGAAACAAAGTTAAAAGCCAGTGAAACCCTCTGGCCTCTCAAGCATAAGTACACACTGTTCCTTGGGTTTTCCTGGAGGGGTGGTTCAAGTAATAGCAGCTTTAGGAAAAACCGTTCACACACTGCACCAAGCTCTTATTCCTACAGGATTAGTTCCAGTGTTAGCCAGGCAATTGCTAGCATTTTGTAACATCACACATGAAGATGGCCAGTTTGCAACCTTGCAAAAGGGCTTATGAACAAAATTGAAATCAATAAGGAGGTGAAGGATGACACAGTTCTTTATTTGATGTTTTCTTTTCTTACATTTTGGAAATGCAAATGAGAAGATGAGGCAAAGGAGGAAAAGTTGCATCAACATGTCCATAGAACTTAGTTGTCTGGAAACCCTCATAATTCTGTGGGTATGATCTAAGTGAGCCTGACGCCTTTAGAGAGCTTTGGGGTAAAATCCCTGCCATCTGGGATTCTGCCATTTCCTTTACTAGAAGTGGAATTTCACCTGAAGTGCAACTTCAGGCCAATAGAGAGACCTTTGCACAATCTAAATGCAGAAAACTGGAGTTAGCAAGCACACGGGCACCTTTATGAATGTATGGCAACCATAGGCACCGCATGCATAGAAGAAGGACTCTTTATTACCTTTTTATTTCTAAGATTTTAGGTCATCTCAGGCTGATGGAGTCACACAAGTTGTCCCTTGCAGGAATGAGAAAGGGTTAGTCACACCTTTGCAGGCTGAACTGTTGCCCTAGTAATTCCATTAGGCTTTTGAAGTAGGCTCCACAGCACATCAATTGCAGAGAGCCAGCTTATTTCTTCTATGCCAGCCCCAGAGGAGTCTGTAGTGTAAACTGAGTTCAGTTAAGGGCTACTGACAAGAGCTGGTCAGAAAAATTGGTTTCTTATAAATTTACATAATGTCAGCTTTTGAGCACGCAAGAGGAAATTGAAGTTAGATCTGATGGAGTAGTTGTGGGTTATACAAAGTACATCCCATGCCTATCCTGTTTTATAGGTTGAATGACTATCCTATTTAGGTGACGTTAATTAGGTGGCTGTGATGCCCGAAGAGAGATTAAGTAGAATTGGGGCATTTGGACAGGGAGGAAAGTGAGCATAAGACGCTTCTGAAGGACAACACCCATGAATTACAGAAGAATTGGATTTAGAACAGATACTCAATCTGTGGACACTTTTTTTCTGAATTTTTTTTTAATCTGAGAGTTAAACAGGCTAGAAAAAAAACAGCCAGGTAAAATGGATAAAGGAAAGGTACCCCATCCCTGAGGGGGCTCTTGCAGGGCAGAGGGCTGCCCTTGGCACTGTGTTATCTACTATGTGTCCCACTCCCCTCCACTCACCCCAAATGCACTCTTGGCAACCAGCCTGCAGATTCCCACTGGTATATTTCAAAGCCTGTGAGAGCCCAGCCATACCTGTCTGGGCTGGAGTTGATCCCTGACCTTCTCTCAGTGCTACTTGGTTTTCTCAGATAGCTGGGTGAATGATTGCCAGCACCAGTAAATTATTTACTCCCTGTAAAGCACCGCCTGCTAGAGAGGCATATCCCTTGTTACACCACAGAGAAAATATATTTCTATAGGGCCACAAAGATTATGGAATGAATTTATAATTTGCATAAAAAATAAAGGTAAGGGTAGTGGTGGTGAAAAAAAGCTTGTGATTCTTTTTAACATGGCCAAAGATAAAACTGGGGAAACTGTTCTTATTTTCATACTTACAGAACACGTAGCTGTGTTCACACCTGAAGATAATGTACATTTGGCAGTGCAGCTTGGTCCAGAAGGCCCGGCTACATTCAGGTGGGTTTGGTGTTTAGGAAAGCACTTGTTTATTTTGTAACGTATTAGGGCATCTTTCCCTCATAATGAAAGCACTACTTGTTTTTCATGTGTGTATCATTGCAGCTCCACAGAGCTGACTCCTACCATCTGGTCTCTGGAAGATGTGGGTTATACAGCCCAGAGGTGAGAAAAGCTGCATATGTTGCTGGATCTGCCTCTTTTGCTGCAGGAGGGACTGGTTTATTAGTTCCCTAGATCTCTTTACTAATAAATAGAAGCATCATTGGGACTGAAGGCAGACAACTTCATTGACTGTGTTATAGGCCCTCACTCATACAGAATGGAATCTTTGGTGTGCTATCTTTTAACTTCAGCTGGACTTCCTAGTTGTTACAAGGCCAAGTATTTAAAAAGAAAAGATGGCATTTCTTTCTTCATGGTGTCACTGGGAGTAGGAGGATAGGCCATAGGCAACACTAATGCCACTAATGCCAGAGGTGAGCTTGGAGGCTGCCCTCGTATCTTCTCATCACACCACTGCAGCATCTGGGCACTAAGGCACTCCAGGTGTAGGACAGCCTTGGGAAACCAAGTAATGCAATTACTAAAAATCGGAGGCAGCTCTATACTCCTGTCTGAACTGGGGGAACTCTCTTGACCATGTAATGAAGACAGAACTTTCCTGAGTGGTGCATTTCTACTCTTTTTCTTGAAAAATTGATAAAATTTACTCTCACTTCTCTTCCAATAGCTCTCAATTTCTGTGCTGAAGAAAATACTTTCTGCATCTCCTTCTGAGGTTACCTGAGTGCTGATAGTGAGACTGCTGGAAAATCACTGCTCAGCACTGCACAAATGAAGTTCTGTTGTAGTGACAAAAAGAGAGGATCATAGTGCCCAGCTCTGCCATTAGTTCTCTGCTATGCAAAACCTGTGTGCTGATGACATAGGCTTGCAAGGAGTTCTGGCAAATTTTATTTACAGCTCTACTTTATTATGAATTTGGAATGAAATCTGAACAGTGGGAATGAACACCAAAAGGATGTTGAGAGAAAACTCCTTATGATTTGAGGTACTCTGCCTGAGATTTTTGTAACTTGCCTATAGTGATATCATCTTATTGATTTTAGCATCACAATCCATTCCCTAATATTTGCCAGCAATCAAACCTCAGATGAGGTTGACCATCCCCCCTCACAGGACACCTCCCATGAACATCTTTTGAGGAATTGGTATTGTGCACAGTTTGATTTTATGTGACATAGCTGTGACAAAATCCAGTTCGATGCAGTCCAATAGGAACTCACACACTCCCATTCTCCATGGAGCCCATGTAATCCCCCATACCCACTATTATTTTCAGTCCTTCAGATCTCAGAGATTTGTCTTCCTAATGTCCTCTTTGGTGAGGCCTAGAAGCTGCTCCAAGACTCAATCTTGTGTGAGTTGTGTGCCCAAACCACACGCTCCTCTAGTCCTGTCATGGGCATGTGTCTGCTCAGACAATGAGTTTGCTTTGGTGCTGGACTGTGGGATGACACAATGGGATATGTAGAGATCTTATTGTGGAGAAGTGCTTCTCCCATGACCAAAATTTTGGAAGTCCATTCATGTCATGTGACAGGGAAGCATTAATTTTGGTCATCTGGCATCTTGGTGTGCATTTCCAGACATGGAATGGGAAAGGATCGGGGCGGATGGGTCCTGAGTACCACTGCAGGGCTTTGTCCAGTGCCCAGAACAGCCTCCTTGGGAGTCAAAGCACAACTGCAATGAAACACTCATCAGATGGCCATTAGGAAACATGTTTTGTTTAATGCTGAACATGTGAAACAAGGAAATGATGGTTTCCTCGTTAATAATGTCATATTCCCATCCTCATATGACACCTTTCTTTAAGGTGTCTCTTTTTCTCTCAACCGCAAAAGCAACTTTTTGAAACCATTTGGTACCTGAAGTGGCTAACAACGTCAGTGTTGGGCAATGCTGGTCGATCTATCCAGTGATCAGAGAGGAGGATGATGATCTCCAGCCCCCAGGAGGAAGGCAGGGCTCGTGGAACCCCGAGAACCGCAGGTTTTTTCGCCGTGGTCGCGTTTTCGTGGTGTCTGGGCCACGACGGCGGAGCGGCAGCGGGTGCGGGAGGGTGGCGGACAGCGAGAGAAGTGCGAGGGTGAGCCCGGGCGGGCCGGGCGAGGGGCCGGGGCCGAGCGGGGCTGGCGGGGGCCGGTCCGAGCGGAGCGGGCTGGACCCCGCTCCCTCCGCCGCTCTCCGCCGGCCCCACCGGTCGGGGCCGCCGGCGGCGGCAGGCTTAGTCAGAGGAATGTGGGTGGGACTGCCTCCTCCTCGGCGCCTTAAAACTCCGCTCGGACCGGCACAGTCGCAGTCTCCCGTCCCGGCGGAGCGTCCCCGCCGCACCACACCCGCGACGCCCGGGCTCGCTGGGCGCGCCGCCGGCCGGGCACGATGGTGGTGTGCGGCCTCGCCTGCTGGAGGTGCAGGTGGCTCCTGCCCCTGCTGCTGGGCCTGGCCATCATCATGGGCATCATCGCCCTGGCGGGCCGGGGCTGGCTGGAGTCCGAGTCGGAGCCCTACGTGCAGCAAGCGTCGCTGTGGGAGAGCTGCACTCGGGGCGAGGAGGACCTCAACTGGAGCTGCGAATCCCTCATGGACTACGGTGAGTGGGAAGCCCTCCGAAGGACCCGGGGCATTGGGTGCCAAGGCTATTGACTTCCCCTAACTCTGTTGTGGACCAGCTGCTTTCTGGAATGGAGTTTCCCTGTAGAACCAGTATCCATGCTGTTTTGGGGCTTAAACCAGCACCGAAACACAGGACTAGACTGCTCCAGAGAGATCTTTTTTTATCAGTGAAAAGCCGAGGTCTTGATATTTTGGGCTTTTCTGAAGTTATTTTACAACCAAAGTAAGATAGCAACTGGCTCCAAGTCTGTTTGCTTCCCCCGAACACTCATCGGGCTGCAGTGCCACAGCCTTACCTGGCACCAGGCAGCTCCCTCCCTGGGAGGAGTGCCTTGATTTAACCCTCCTGGCCAAGGGAGTGCAGCTTTTAAAATGCCTCCTGATCTGCAGCTTAAAATGGTCTGAAGAGGGTTCGCAGGCAGAAAAAAAAATGCTCTTTCCTTTGTACCTTTCTGTTGCACTGGGGCCTAAATCAGGGATAAGTGTGCCTCTGTTTTAACTTGCTTAGCTGCTTCTGTATCTGGCATCGCCACTGTAACATTCTTACTGCGCACTCTCAGTTTCAGGTCTTTTGAGGGACTTTTTGTTTTATTGCTAGAACACGTGGGTCTGATTACATCTGCTTTCTCCTCAAACAAAATATTTCTGGACAAATAAGCAGACCCGCCTTAAGATCCTGGATGAGGGCTCTTTAGGGACTGGGGGGCTGGAAGGGTGTGTTTCAGCTGGGAGAGCTGGGACTGTTTCCCTGTGCAGATCCCTTGCTGCCTGAGCACGGCAGACTCACTTCCAGAAGCTTTTCATTGCAACACTCACGCACAAGCTAAATCCTGAATACACTGTAAGAGAAGTGGCTTCGTTTCTCAGTCGGGTGATGACTTTGGGCTTTACTGCAGGTGGAAGAAATCTGGCTAGTGAGATGAAAATATCCATCTCCCTCATTAGACAGAGAAGAAAAGCTAGCGCAGAGTTGCTGAAATTTGCATTACACAGCGAAAAAGTGCTAATACAGTACAGCTGCTGGAATTTGTTTTCTCCTGTAGTGACACTGCTTCACACGTCCCTGAGTACTGATGGGTGTGTGCTTTGTGTCAGCCCTCAGCATTGTGGGACAAAAGTAATTTTCTGCATTTTTTTCCTAGTTAACAGGCTGACACAGAAGAACAGTATCCTTGACTTCACTTGTTTAAGCCTTGGCTTATTCAAACTAGAACTTATTTAAATCCTTGGCCTATTTATATGAATTTGCCTGTTCTCAAATTTTCATAACATCAATGACATTTCAGTGCCACTGTCTACTCAAATAGTATTTACATCTCGAGACAGGATGTAACACATGAGTTCAGGTTTGATTTGTTTTGTTTTCTTTTCTTGTATGCTAATGCAACTACCGTCAAAATAGGTGAGTGCATTTACAAAGGAAAAAAATGCCTAGCAGGCATTTATAGCACTGCTGCAGGAAAATAAAGGTTAACTAAATGAGATGCATAACTTGTGTTTTGCATAGAATAGTTGCTGTGCACTAACCATCCTGAACTTCTCCTGATGAAATGAAGACTTCAGAGTGGATCCCCATTAACAGATTGTTGCATTAGACAAATTCTTAATTGAGCAGTGGCATATGTATGAGGAAGAGGAAGAAAAAAAAAGCAGACGAGTCACTTATTTTAAATGAGGGGAAAGGGGCAGGAAAAGACAACAAAGATTTGCAAATAGAAGTGTCTTCTAAATTGCATAGCTCCTTAATGCACGTTGGCAAATACCACATGAGAGGGAAGAAGTGAAAGGGAAAAAGAAGAGTAAGGTGTCATGTGGTAGGGAGTTAGGGAAGTGATTTTGTATAGACTTCCGTACTGGTTTGTGTCTGAGAAGTGCCCTGGCTGGCAGCATCTGTGTATTATCAAAATGTTGCAATGCAGAAGTGCTGTAGTGCACTAGAATATGACTCAAGATGACTTAGTGTAGATCATTGCAGGATTTAACTGTTGACTGTGTGTTTAAAACATATCAGCAAGCCATCAGTTATGACAAAGATTATTTGCACTGTGTAACTTGGAAAGGATGATTGCCTTTATAGTGATGAGTTTGTAAGTTTAGGAGCAATATTTATGGGTGGCTGTGCCCTCCTGCTTCTGAATGACTGGTCCCAGTGACTTTGCTTTGAATTGACACTGTAAAAGGTGGGTGTGTACATGTGCAGTAAAGGTAACTCCATTAGGTTAACTCTTTCTTATATTCCTTACTGCCTGTTGGTATTCATTAAGTACATACCAGCCAACAAAGAAAAAGGGAAGCATTCTTCTGGATCCTTAGTATGTGCCAAAAAAGAAAAACAAAAAAAATCCCAAAAAAACCCCACAACCAAAACCAAACCAAAACAAAACCAATAAAAAAACAATACCAAAGAAACCCCAAAACAAAAACAAAACCAAAAAAACCCACCAAAAACCAAAGGAAAAAAAAAGGGAAAGGAATCAAAAAAGGTGGAACCTAGAAGTAGGAGCCCAACCTTTGTGAATCATGTTTCACTGCAGCTGTGCCACTGTACCTATGTCCCTAGAGGCATGGACTTTGATACCACAGATTATTGGTGAAACTGAGTGCATGTGGAAACTTCACTGAGGGGCCAGGCAAATAAAGAAGGAATGCTAGGTGTATGCTCACCTTTTCAGTACACCTCTTTTCAGGCACGCTTTTGTCTGATTTACAAATGCCAGGATGCATTAAAGACAAACTAACATCGTTTAAAGTGTCAGGCAAGTGCAGGCAGTCAGGAAATGCTAATGGGAAAGGTGTAGCAGTTGGTGTCTCTGCCTACACCCAGAAAACACTTATGGCAACTTCCTGGTAAAAGATCCCAGTAAAATGTGAGGCTGATGTCTCTGCCGGCGCACTTTGCTTGCTCCTGAGCAGGCACGCTTCTGCTGCTAATGATCCAGAGACCAGAAGTTGGAAATGTGTAGGATTGTGCCTCTCCTCAGCTCTCAGCTGAAGCCAAGTTTGTACTAGAAGGCTTGTATTTAATGTTTTGGTAGTTTAGCAATTGCTTTTCCTGCACTCCTAAAGCCAAAACAGATTGTGATTCCCTGTATTATTTTCCAACCTGCCCTCCCAGCAAACCTTTGATTCTGAGCTCCTCTATGCTCATGGTGGGTGTGCACATAGCTTCCACTCACCAGTCATGTTACCATGGATGCTTGCACAATATCTGAGCAAGAAAGTAGTGCTGACACTGCTCTTGTGCTTTCAGTCCACCACTCCTTTATTACATCAAAAAAGGGAGGTATTTTTGGACATTCTGTGTAATGGGCTCTTGAGGCCAAACAGGGATTGCTACTGCCATTTATATACACAAGAATATTACAGCTACATTGCAAAAAACACGGCCATCTCTGCAGGTCATGATAAAACTTCCATTTATTCATCAGCTAACAAACTAGCTTCAGTTCTAGTTCTAGAAGTGAATGAACAAAGATGAGAGTCTTGTTACTTCAAATCCTGTAGCAGTTCATCTTCCCGCTAGACTATTTTCACAGCACTTTTATTGATTTCTAAAGGGAAATCTAGATTTAAATATCTTAGACTATAGAAATTCCACCTCCTCTCTGATGAGGCTGAGGCATGGCCACATGAGATCAGGAAATCCACTTAATGCTAAGGCACTGCTGCTTGCTTTCTTTTAATTTCATCATATTACTGGTGCTCGTCATTAACATTTAGTAATCGTGACCCCTCCTAGTTATTTGCATGATAACATTTGCAGCTTAGCTCCTTCCCATAGTAATTGTTAATGTAATGTAATGCTATGTAATAAAACTCTTAATCCTTCCTAATAATTACAGCTTCTGAATAGTTGGTTTTTTTAATGTTCTTTCAACACCATCTAATTGATAAATACTTTTCTGCTGATTAGATGCAAAGAACTTGACTATTCTTTGATGCCAAGCTGACCTGGAAACACTAATACCCCCAACTACTTCCCTGCTTTTCTGCTCTCCTGCCCTTCTGCCTTTCTGTGTATGCAGCTCCAAATGACTGTGGTGTTCTTGGTTGATTTCATAAACAGATGTCATATTTATGTTTATTTTGCACATGAAATACTCTCTTTGCCAAATGAATGGGTCGGTGAATTATCTATTTTTATTGAAAAGCTTAAATTCTGGCTAAATATCTTATGATTACAAGGTATTTTGATCATAAGCCAGGTGGAAACTGGGGCTAATCTGTCATTCTCTGACTGTGAGCAGATCTCTCCAGCTCTTAGGGCAGCAAACATTAAGAGGGTAAACCTGCACCTCTCCTCTCCTGGCAGCTGGGAGCTGTTCTTTCAGAAAGACAGGAGAGCTGTGTGCCTGTGGGGACTCGATCAGCTCTCAGAAGCCTTTAGGAGGAAAAGGAGCAGGGAAAGCCTGATTTGATAGGTGTGAGGATGAGAGAAATTCTTCATGGACAAACGACAATTTCATTTTCAGCCCCACAGCAACCCCTCTGCTGAAAACTCCCTGTTGGTGGGGGTGGCAACAAGTCATGTAGATAAGGAACATCCCAAGGCTGCACCCAATACTCAGGAAAGGTGCACCCTCCCACCCCAATCTCTTCCATCAGTCATTTATTAAAAGACTTATATATATATATATATACACACACACACACACAATGTAAGAGAAATCTAAAAAATTAACTGTAAGTCCAGAGGTTTTTGCTGCTTTTCCTGTGATTCCCACAGGGGATCAGGTGTCTGGCTGATAGTTCAGTGGCTGACTACACTCGTCCAGCTCACTCATCTAGTGCTGTGGGCAGCACCTATGACTCAGTTTTAACAGGTCTTGTCAGCATCAACCTGCTACTAAGTGCTGTTGGAAAAGATAATCCAGCAAGAGAAAGAGAGGAAGGTGCTGGGTCACCAGCACTGAGCTCTGTCACACATGAGCACAAAACTCACTGAGTTTCATAATGATGATGCCTACTGCTGCCTTGTTTCTGAAGACTTGAAGCAAAGCTGAGCTTGCTATTAATCTTCCTGCCAAGATATCTCCTGCAGCTATTGTGTTGTCATTTTCTTATTGGCAGAGACAAGAAAATAAATCACAATGAGCAGAGCCAGGGCTGACCTGTATCCAAAAGCTTATTACAATTGTAAAGACAGTACAGATGATATGAAGATGGCAGAGAGAGCACTGTGAGCATTCTGCCTTGTACTTCTCCAGGTTTGTGTTGCACTAAACCTCAAGTTGTATAACATGCAGATGTATTTGAGTTTACAACCTAAATTTTATCAAACAGATGGCAGATTTGTCTTCCTACACCTTGTCAGCATAAATAATGCATCTGAAAGGGAATATGCTACGGTAACTAAGTGTTCCTTCTTGTTGTGCTTTTTTTTTTCTTAATAGGGCAAATATTGATAAAAAGCTTGCCTAAATCATCTAGTCTGAATTGGTTTTGTTGGGCTCACTGTGTCTGATGGTTACATATCCCTTTATATTAGTTATCACTAAAGAAATCCTATTGTGGAGACTATATTCAATACCTGCATCAGGTATGACAGAAAATATTTTGTATGAAAAGATTTTATCAAACCACTGATGTAGCTCTAATCTCCAGACACTCATCAGTCTCCTCCCTGCTTCTTCCCCTCAGCATTCCCTCAGGGAAGGGGTATGAGACATGCACAACTAGCTGAAGAAGAAGAAATCTGAGAAGCTTTTACCGTCTTGAGTAGCTCCAGGAAGGGAGAGGAGAAAGAAAAACTTTTCCTTTTCTTTTCTGTGTCAGTTTTATTGTCTCCAGGAAGCAGTGGTGGTGCTTGGGAGTTTTGGCAGAGATTTGGCTGATCGGTACCTGCTGTATTTTACTTTTACTGTTGGATTAGAAGAGGAAGAAACCAGTTCAAACAGATCTAATTAAAATAGCTGTAAAACAGTGCTTTGCTTTCAGATAGCAAATTCCAGAGAAAGAATAGAGACTACAGTAAAAGCAGGATATCTCCAAAGTCACTTCAGCCCTTGGAATGGACAACTATGATGAAAGAGAGGTTTTTTAAAATGTTCTGACCTAGATCTCACTGGCCTCTTTATTCCTACATTAGAGGGAGCTCAGGATCCAGCCCTACCTCTGTCTGAGTGTGTGAAAGTAGAAACCCACAATATGTGTATGTGGGAATTGAACTGTGATGACGGCTGACTGGAAAACAAAGCACTAGCCAGTATGGTTTAACCCTTGTGGGCAGGTATCCTGCCTCCAGGGCAGGAACACCCTTGCTTGTAGTTGTTTGAACTGGGCTCACCTAAATTACTTGGTTTCTGAAGAGGATGAGGTGTGTTACTGCTGAAGTAGAATTGCTGGCTGTTTTTCTAGGAGGTTTTCCTGCCATTGTTGCCTTGGCCCTGGCCTGTGGTGGGTGAGTTCTGGATGCTGGTGCTGCTCTGTCAGAATGCAGCCGCTTGCTTCACGCCTGAGCCTCTCCAGCATGCAGTAGCTTGAAATTGTAGCTGGATACACCCTGTTCCAGCAAATGTCAAAGTAATGATTCAAAGAAGACTCCTCGACTTTTAACTCAGATTTTGTTGTTTCTCCTCCACCTGCTACATTTTGGCTGTGAATAGATACTTATTTTCAAGAACTTTCTTTTGGTCATCTTTTCAGCTATTGCTGGTTTATTTCTTTTCGGTCACACTTCTTTTGCTCCACATGCTCCAATCTTGTCATAAACAAATAGAAGTTTTATGCAGGCAGCACTGTCATTTCCCAGCAGTTGTCTCCTGTGGTGGTACTCTCTTGTCTGCTTTCACACTTCCCTATGTATGGAAGTGGTTTTGTAAACTTGCATATCAAACAGGAGCAGTAATGATAAAAGGGCATTGTCAGGAGTTGTTTGCCCTATCTGCTCAGATGTCTGTGAGTGTCTTACACAGATATGGAGTTTGAAGGTATCATCTCTATTCTATGCTGCACTCCGTCCTCCTTTTCAGCATGACAAGTTAGCAGGCAGGGAGTCCTGTGCTGCTCCAGCAGTGATGGTGCCTCCCTGCTCTCCAGCTTGTGTGCTTTGCAGGCAGTTGCTTTTCAATAAAAATAATTTTTTTAAAAACCCAAAGAGCTGCAATGACCTACAGGAGAGTACTGCTGTGTGTAATACCTTTCTTGTTTACTCTTCAAGGATGGGGGAGAGCAGCAGCTGCCACATACCTCGTTGGCTTTGTGATCCTGGTCATCTGTTTTGCCCTTGCAGTCATCGCGTTCTCCATCGAGATCCTCCGCTTCAACTTTGTGAGAGGAATTGGAGGCCTGCTCTTTGTTGTTGGTAAGGCTGGGCACAAAGATAAGGTCATTTTAGATGTGAAACAGGCATCAGCAGAAAAACATGCTAGATGGAGCCTCCCTTACGAAATTAGCTGTCTTTGTCTGGTTTATGACTCATTTTCATAGGGAACTAGGGAAGGTTGAGTTGCTCTCTGAAAGCATAATGGGTAGGGAAGCTCCAGTGGCCTTTGTCAGTTGTCACTTTCCCAAAAGCACTACATGGGGACACCCAACACCTTTGACCCTGCATGTCACATGCTAAGACTTACAAGGAGCTGAGAGCCCTGGGTGCTTCCCACCTTTGTGATGGGAGGAGGAGGTACGGGAGGTAACAGGCTCGGCAGGGTTCCCAGTGCTGGCTGTGGGACAGGGCTGGTCACGGCATGCAGGGGTGTGCCTTAGCAACCTGGCAATGGCAGCTGAGATGCTGCAGCCACATGGGCATGGGGATCTGCCTGGGACAGACCTCATGTACATCTGTAACAATGCAGATCTGACTGCAGGCCTAAAGCTAATCCTTACATAACTTAAGTATGCACTTATCTCCAAGTACCTTTTCTTAATGGGAACCATAATATGTTCACTGTAACTTACTTCTTTTTCTTTCTTTTCTCTCCCTAGCTGCATTCCAGATCATTGGCTTGGTCATTTACCCAGTGAAATTCACAGAAGACATTCCACTGACAGGAGATAACATGTTCAGCTGGGCCTATGGCTTTGGCTGGGCCAGCACTGTTGTTGTAATAGGTTGTGCTTTCTTCTTCTGCTGCCTCCCCAACTGGGAAGATGAAGTCCTGGGAAATATCAAGCCTATGGGTTACTACTCCTCCCCAGAGAGAGCACCATACTTAAATTGAAAGATTACGTCCAAGCACAGTCAACTGTCAAAACAGAGGAACAGCTCTGATGTACATTTGGTGTGATTGTACAAGACTGGAAAAAATCACCTTATTTTGCCAGAGTATTTCTTACTGCCCCTGGCAATAAATTAGGAAAAACATTGGCATCGTAAACCAAATAGCTTTTACCCAAAGTATTATTTATATATTCTCATGTCAATTCACTTTGGGTGGATAACTTGCTCTTTCCCCTCCCAATTAATTGAGTCATCTTTATTTTATTCAAATATTTTCTTATGAATATAGATGATAGTGTTTCAAGTGTAGAAAGGAAAAGGATAGATTTTTAAACAACCCATTAGTATGGCCTGCGAGATAGGTTGTTTTTTTTCACCTCTAACAAAATTGCTTTAAATGGAGCTAGGAAAAAACACAGCCTTCCTTTTTCTTCTGTCAAAGTCAGTCCCAAGAAAGAACCTTCCAGGATACTATCACAGTCACCTGCTGCCTAAAAGTCTTTTCTCATTCCTGTTACTGGACTGTTGTTGACTACTAGCTATTTGAATTAAGGAAAAAATAAAATTTATTTTCCACTAATTGGTGACATTGGACAAGGTGTCTTCCGAAGCCTGGAGCTGGTAGCTAATGTAACATTGGTGCATTTGTGGCCACAGCAGGACTTGTGATGGCATCACATATATATATGGATTCAGATGCTAAACTACATATATTTTTACATGGTATGTGCAGGATGCCGATTTAGAAAGTATCTTTGAGCAGAAACATAAACTATTCTATTTGTCTACCTTTCTAAAGTTGCAGTGTTTTAATTCTCAGTGTGCTTTGGAGGGAAATCTTAGCATAAGGTGCTTAAAAACCTCTGAAAGTTTCTAACATTGTAGGTACCTCAGAGTTCAGCAAACTTGGGCAGCTTTGTGAGTTAATAGGTGTAACAGGTAGTAAGGCAGTTCTGTGAGCAATTTACATATGCAAACTTCATGCAGACGTCCAGGTCAGAATAATGTGTCTGGCTCCTCTTTTGTGTTTCTGTTGCCAGCAATTCCAAATAAGTATTCCAGTGAGGCATAGCTGTGTCTGTGTTGGCCATGGACCTGCAGCATCTTACAGCAGATTTAATTATGATCTATGATCTTTATAAGGGCTTTGTTCAGCTGAGGAAGAAGTTCATTTTTTGAACTCCTCTTCCAGTTTGGGGAGAAGTAGCTTTAGCAAAGACAGACTGAGGAGGATACAGGTGATGTGGAAAGCAAATGCTGCATGTTACTCTGTGTTATTTCTTACTCTCATGAACCTGGTACTTAGGAGAGGGTAAGTGTGTGGGTATGTGTATTCATGCACATGTACAAAATAGAACTTAGAAAGCATTAACCAACAGATTGTAAAGCTAAAGTAATTTACAACTGATCTTTTCCAATGCCCTGTATTTCTTGTATTATATATTGTATGGCTTCCCATTTTGTAACACCTTTTTCAATTTGATAATGCTATATATTGCATGTGATCCTGTTTTAGAGAGGCTAGGTGATTACTGAAGGTCCCTTCTAGGTCTGTATTTTATAACTTTGCAGAGCATAAATGTCTGCAGACTTCAGAATTGTGTTATGAGCTCAGTTGTGGCATATGCAATCAATTGTATTTATGATTCTTGCTGAATAAGAGAGTTCTGTGACAAACGTGTCCTTTTTAATTTTTTTCCCCTTTTCTGTACAGTACTGGCTGGTGGGGAATACTGTGTAGACTTACTTTATCATAAGTAATGATAGTACTTCTAGTGAATTCAACACACAGCAGAGAATCTCAAGTCAGGAAAATCCTTGCACAACTAAACGTGGAAAGGAGAAAAACGTGTAAGAAAATGGACACCTTTCCTAATGACAGGGAAGATGTTATGGTAATAGGGTAATTAGGTTTAGCATAATCTAAGTTTTTTGTATGCTTTTTTATAAGCATTGGCATAACTTGTCAAAAGAGCACTCATGTAAAATAAACTTGGCTCTGAATGTTCTGGGAGGGGTAGAAGCATAAGCAGCATGTTACACAACTAAGATGTTCCAGAGAAAGCTATTGCAAATAGTTATTAATTACTTTCAAGTGATATTAATGTATGGAACACTCATTTCAAATGTGGTGGCTTAATTAAAAATGTTTTAACTGATGGTTGTAGAAACTTGGTGGTATTTGTGGTTTGTGGATTAATTTCATAAAATCAATCAAATAAGCCATTCTTTTCTTCTCTTAACTTGAATATCAGCATCCATAAAGTGTCAGGTTAATAAAATGAAGACCTCATGTCCAGGAGGCAGCAACTTCATTTTCCAGTCAAATAAGCTTCAGTATACACTGCAAAACATGTCTGTGCACTTTTCCTTGATGTGCCAGGCATGGAATGTTCTTTCCTAAGCCAAAACCTCTTAAGTGCATCACAACTTAAGGGGGAACTCTAAGCATTTTAAATACACAACTGTCTACAGGAGGTCTCACGAGTAGGAAGTCTGTACTTTATCAAACTCTTCCAAGTGTCTTTCCTACAATGATCAAGAAATTAAAATAGTGAAAAAAGATGGTGTACTCGCTTGCTATTTTTTAGTGGAAGGCTGCACTTCTCCCATGATTAGAAACCTTCCCACTTCTAAACCTCTAAGTTTATGCATGGCCCATATTATAGCCCTGTCCTAGTGGTGTTTTTAAAGAGAGCAATTCAGTCAGTCACTGCTGTCTTACACCAGCCTGTGGCTTCTGATTTCTGGAAAGACAGGTTCATCATTCTCCTGTTTTTTGTTTTTTTTTAATCTGTCCTCTTCCCTAAATGTCTTAATTTTAAAATTCATTTACTACCCTGGATTCTGGTGCCTTGCCTGTGGGTTTTTTTGGGTTTTGGTTCCATGTCTCTCCCTTTTTAATTGCTTCTGATTTAAAATAAACCAATAGGAAAAATATTTGGGGTCCTTCTAGATTTTCCTAAATGCTCTCCAAATAACTCCAGGGTTTCTATAATGCCCTTCTTTTGACATGAAGAAAATGTGTAGTCCTGTTTACCTACCAGTCTGAATTAAGCTGCAACCTAAATCTGTGCTCATTAAAATCACCTGAATATCTCCAGTGAGCTTCAGGCTGCAGAGTTGCTCCTTTCAATCCAGCTTGTGAGAAGAGTGAGCAGTTCAGGGGTATCTGAGCACATTTGGCCCGTGTCTCAGGAGGAGTTATGAGCAATCAAAAATGTGCATGACTGAGTGCTAGGGAAGACTAATTGACCTGAATGGGATGATTAATGCTTAAAGCTCATGGATATGGGAAACAGCTGCCACACCCCACTGGGATTTTGTATTTTTAGTTGACGTAACAAATGACTAATTTTTTAGACAATTCACTGACAAGATAGAATTCTAAAAGATTATTCACCTGACCTTTACATCCTGCATACAAGGGCTTTTGGACGTAGAATACATATATAAATCAAGGGAGTGTAGTAACAGATTTACAGGGAGGAGGGAGGATTGTTATGGTGATACGCACTCCAGAAACAAAAACAATTGCATGCTGAGAGAAAATGTTGCACACACACACACAAAGAGAGTTGCTGAGATCAATGAGCACTTACAAACTAATGATGAACCAAGCACACGTATCTATGGAAAAAAAAAATGCTCCAGGAGATGCACATTTGAGAGCTAAGGTACTGGTCCCACAATTCAGAGCAGTATGGAACAGCACCTTGAAAATACAGGTTAATCTGTGCCAGTAGGTGAAGTTGCACAGGTTTCTAAATGGACTTGGGAGATGATATTTACAACCAACATAAAGTTTAATAAAATCTGGAGGATGCATTTGTCAAAATTAGGGATGCTGAGTTTCTAAATTTGATTCCTTTTACAGGGGTTGGTACAGGAGTAGTGAAATCCATCTGCAGTGGGTTCACAGAGCCTAGTAAATGCCAGTGTTACTGCACAGGTGCAGCAGTTTATATGTGTAGGTCCCCCTTCCTGCATGTGTGTTGTGTGTTTATGGGGTAATTCCAATGACTCCATGATGCAGGTCTGCACTAGTACAGTAAGCAGCCTTTTGTCTGGGATTTCCTGGTGTTCTAAGGTGTGGGCAAAGTGGCACCAGCTCTGATCCTTAACATCTAGAAATTCCAAGCAAAAACCCAATGCCCTCGAATTTTGCCTACGTAAAATTACATTTAAATTACTTGAGAATTGTTAAAATAATCCAAAGGATTTTTTCATTAGGATATTTGAATGCATAAATTTAATAAGGCTCTATTTATAATAAAGACTAGAAGAACGCATACAGACATGCCTGGAGCTTTATAATATAAATATTACAGCTATGAACAATGTAAATAATAATTTGTGATAAGAACTATGCAGTATATAATATAATTAATAAATAAAAATTAATTATATTCCTCACAGGCTCATCTTTGCAGGATTGAATAACATGAGAAGAGTTGATATGGCTGCTGCTTTTTATTTATTCATGGGACATGCTATTTTTCACAGAGTTCTTTGCGGATATAGAATATTTTATAAGCATCAAAGTTTGCTAAGACTCAAAGTGATACATTGGAAATCAGTGTTCACTGAATTTGAGAGGCCCCAGAAAGGTTTGGAGTGAGCACTCAGATGAAACTGAACATAAAAGCCAGGCAAGTCCTGTCCTACACTGTGCTGCCCTGGGAAATGATCATGGATTGGAGTAGGCTGGTTTGATGGTCACAGTCCTGAACACACATGCAGGCATATGATTGGGGCAGGAGCTGACCTGTGGCCATTACAGTCCCTTTTCAGGAGATAGCCTATATTTAAGCTCTCTTTGTGTTAGCAATCCCTTACAACAGGACATAAGCAGACCTTACAATGAAAAGAATAATTTAGGTGAATTGTTATATATGAAAATTAACTGCTGACTTGAAACAGAAAGACAAAACAACTTGCAAAACAAAATTTGGGAAAATCATAATTGGCATTTGGTAATAAGACAATAAGTTGAAAATGTTGCTAGGAGACCTCTGTTTTAATTTTAGCCCTCTTGTCAAACCCATTTCACATCAAACATTTAAAACTGAAGACATAATTTCCATGTAACACGTTAGTTTCAGCAAAATTCTTCTTTTGGCTGGAGATTCTCAAAGTGAAAATTCTTGGCTGAAACCCCTTAAGACATGCTTAGCGTGCTTGTCATATCTGCAAATCTCAGAGTGTTTAAACAAGTAGCTATTCCCAACTGACCCATAAGGCAGAGAAGATAAAAGCCATTTCTTTGACAGAGAACTGTAAGTAGCAAGTCTGTGGCACCTGGGAATTACCTAAGTGAAGCTGATTTTATTCCTCTCCTAAGGCAATTGAGCTTTATGCTTTAAAAGGAGTTACTGTTATGATCCACTACAACAGGACAAGTATTTAGTTGGGTTACCTATGCCACAGAGAAATCCTGGAGCCCAACGCAAGTAGCTTAAGTAAAATTATCTCATATGTAGAACAGGACTGTGCTGTACCACCCTAACTGCTTACCCACAGGTTCATAAAATCCCTGTACAGAACATGCTATGATGCTTTCATTCTGTGATTCTGCATGCTCACTGGAGAGCTGGTGCTCCTGACACACACTCAAGGAAAATACAGACACTCACTACGGTTACGAGTGTCCAGAAACCATCTCAGCTCCTAACAGAGTAGTTGGTTTACAGGACACCCTTGATTTCAGCCTTTTGCCTGGAGAAGGGGGAGTTGACTGAAATGATTAAACTTCTACAGACCCTCTGTAGGAAATGCCTGGGGATTAAACTTTGCTCCAATATAGAGCTTATCATGTCCTTAAGCAAAAACTAGCTGACAATTAAATCCATGCTCAGGCACACAGAGTCTCTGCACTTTCCTACTCTTGTGTTTTCCTTAGTTGTGTTTTTCCAATACAGTCCTGAATTGCTCACGTAATGACAATCCTGCATGCTGCCCCATATTTGCATGTCAGGTGTTAAAACTTATTGGTTTGCACATGTAGCCTTGCTAAGGAGAAGAAGAAAGCCCTTTTAAGCCCAAGCCTTTGTCCTATCAAAGGAAGCCTGCTTTACTGACAAGAGCCAGACAGTGCTGCATGTGGAGCAGGCTTCAGAGGCCCTGCAGCAAGCTGGTCCTGGATGACTCTTACTAAAAATCTTAACAAATGTGGGAATTTTCCTCCAAGCTCAGCAGTCAGTGAACAGAGGAAGTATCCAACATCTGCAGAGCTTTCCTGTGCTGAGAGGGACAGATAGAGGAAAGCTTTTTCAAGTCCACAGTAGCAGGACTGAGCACCCACCATTCCCCAGATCATCATAAGCGTCATGGAAAAGTCACAGTGCCTGGCCACCACAGGAGAGTTCCTCAGAAAGGGTTGGTGTGGGCAAAACTACAAGACCTCAACTGTGTGCATTTTTGTAGGAGGGTGTTTTTGTTTTGCAAAGAAGTAATTTCAAGTCTTGTTCAGAATGTATTTCTACATGATGATTTCTACAATGATGTCTAAAGGTCTGTTTCTATATATGCTTGCTATGGATGACATATTAGTGACATAGAGAACACTATTGCTTTAATGCCCAGGGGATGCAGGGTACAGGGAGTGACAACAAGGAACAATTTGGCTGATTGAGTTGCATCACTGGGCTGGGGTTTTAACAATAACTCCAGTGCAGCCCTTTCCAAAGGGAAACAGAAAATTGGCATTATCAGCAAAAGAAAAGGACCTATGGTTGTAAATAAGTTAATAAAGATTGTAGTAATAATTATGAGATTTATGCTCTGAGTGACTTGTTTGATGTAAGGTGGCACACAAGAGAACAGATCATAAAACAATCTTAGCAAAGTTTTTTAAAATCCAGACTCTGGGGACGTTCTGTTTATAAGCAGTGTGAATATCAGAGAATGAAAATGTGCTTGCTGCAAAAGTCATGAACATGCAGCACAGCCAGTCAGCTTAGGCCAATGCAGTCATTTATACAGCTTAGCTGACCAGTCAGAGACTAGAGGTGAATGGAAATACACTACCAAGATTTCCACTAAGAAAAGATTTCCACTGCCAAGATTTCTTCCACTAAGAAAACCATTTGTGTCTTGGCTGAAAAAGGCATATTTTTATTTCTAACTCTAATACTGTAGAGTTGTTTATCAATATCCTCCCGCTTACTTGGTTACCTCAAGTAATAATGAAGATTCATTAGCAATATTTTTATGGGCAGAAAGTGCACTACAATCTAACAGTTTTAACATTGATAATACATCTTCATTTTTGATAGATGATGCTGCTCTTAGCCAGGAGGGTCCATCCACAGATATTGGAGAAGGAGAACAAGCATTTGCTTTCATGTAAACAGCCAGCTCATACATTGTAAAAGATGAAGCATGGTGAAGGTAAATCATCGCTCCGCTTAAAGTTTCCAATCATTTTTCCCTGTTTGCCATAGGAGTACCAGAATTGCATGAGATAGATACATCATTTTGTCATCTTTGGATGGATCTCCCTCCCTACTGTTGGAGATACCTCAAATTAGCCTTTTACTGAATGTAAAGATAGCTCGTAATTCTAAGTTACTTAAGGATGACAAAGGTGGGCAAGACACAGAAACATTCATGGTGACTGAACACTACTCACCTTTCTTTCACAACATGATAATATTCTCTATGGTATCACCTTGCAAATGCTAACATTTGTGACAGTATGCATTCATCCACAGGTGAGCTGTAATAGAAACTGATGACAAATCCTTCATTAAGTGCCTACCTGAAACATGGCTGAGCATTCTAAATTCAGAGAGGACCATTTTAGTCCTCAACAGACATTGGTTCTCAAATGCATGACAGCACTTGTCTTCATACTAGATTTCAGGTACAAAATTGCTTTAATTTGATTTGCCTATATCCTTATAAAGCTGTAATTTTGTGAAAGGTTGAAACTTGGAAAGAGGCTAGATACAGACAGCTGAGTGAAGGCTTGTCTACACTCTAGTGCCCCATTCACGAGTATTTCTGAAGCCATATTTTAAAAATCATTTATTTTCCAAACCTGGGTTCTGTCAAACTTTTGGATTCTGTTGTGTCCACTTCTACCTCAGCTGTGGCAACAGAAAGAACATGTATTTACAAACTTGGAGAACTTGCAGGTAATGGCATAGCATACTAAGGTTGGGCTTCAAATGATATTGGCTTTAATGTAAATATTTCTTTAAATCATTCATAACAATTGTATATTGCAGTGTTATAGAACAGGTACATAATATTTTAAGCATTAGGTTAATGATAACTGAATTTGTGGATAGCACAAATGTGGACTGCAATGGAAGATGCATTCTATTCTAAGGAAATGGTTGTTCTGTAAAGTTTAGTTTACAAAACAAAAGTGAGATTGTCCCTTATTTCCAACTCAAAACAGCAGCTGAAGTGTCTTCAGCAGCTGAAGTTTGCTGTAGCTTTCAGCAACATCCAAATTCAATGGCCAAAAGAGTAAAAATGTCTCCTGCTCTCACAGAGGCCTGCTGGATACCCCTGATGGACCTCTCACAGCCACAGGGATATTGGACTGTCTGTGCCACAGGGCAGCTGCTGGCAGGATGCTTCAGTTGGCCAGAATGAGATATAAAGCAGCCACACCACTGCTAATCTACCAGCAGGCAAGTGAGGTATCTGCTGAGAGATAAGGCATGGTGTCAAATTAACTTCTTCAAATTGAATTCTTCGTGGAGTTACTACTTCTTCATTGTGCTGCAGCTTATTGCTGTGGATGTTCCAGTTTGGTTCTCCACAAGCTCAATGCCTCTTCAGGCACAGGGTATCAGTACAATGTAAATTATTAATTTCTTTTATTTAGGCCATTATTGATTTATGGATATTAATTCAGAAAAACGCTGTGGAGTTTGCAGTTCACAAACAGTTCATAGCTGTCACATTGCACCATGAGAGCCGCAATATAATAAAAAATTTCTTTGAGTAAATGAGGTCAGTACTTGGACGCGGCCCCACCTGACAAAATCCACCATGAGAGGAAAGGATACTTTGCATCCTCTGGGCTTAACTGTTTCTCACACAAAGCAGCTTTGATGAAGGGCTGCAGCTGCTTCCAGATGTAATTGCAGTTGGGCCCTACCAAAACGCTAGGTTGTAGCACGTGTTAGTTCAAAGGGAGAGTGCAGGGAACACAGCAATATCGCTTCTGAGCTGACAGACAGAAAACTCTGCCCCACACTCAGCTGGGTGTCCTCCCAGGGCATAGCGAGGGGATGGCTCATCTCTGTCTTGCACTCTTTGCAGACACAGACAGGCTCTGACAGGCCCCAGGCAGCGCATGTACAGCCAGATCCACACTCAGGGAGGGTTTGTGAGGCTCAGTCAAATCAGAACTCGGGTTTTGTTCTCCCAGTAAGGCTATATCCACATCATACTATATTTTTCTTTTCCTCTGTACTTACGCTCCAAAAGGGGAAGAGCGGACAGTGACGTTCTTTATTGCCTTAGCTTTGTAACAGCTATGGGAATTTCTTTAATTGTAAAAAGTAAGGTGTGATTTTATTTTTAAATGGAGTCCTAGAAAGGCAGCTTACGGCTTACAGGTGGTAAGTTTCAGAAGCGTGCACCATGTCATGCAAACAATTCCCTCTCGTCTCTGCTTTCTCCTGCCATATGGCAGATCCCTTAGAAGATAGAAAGGTGCAAGCACAGCTGCTGGTGGAGATGTCAGGAAGGAAAGTGTTAAATGCTGAGAGTAAATATCTCCTAATTTGTTACCAAGTCATCAGGGCAGAGAAGATCTCACAGATAAACCCAGCCTCAAAGCTTCTCCCCAGCTCAACTGGTTATTGCTCAGCAGCAGCTCTTACTCATCCGAATCTAGGTGGAGCTCCTTCCCTCCATCCCTCCCTCCTTCCCTCCCTCCCTCTCTGCTGTGTCTGTCCTGGCTGCAAAGCTTTTCTCCAACATCTGCACACGCGTCCGTAGGTACCGGCACCGCCTTTCCAGGAGCTCTGCAGAGGCCCCCATTGCTTTGCGTCGCTGAGCCCGTGGCAGAGAGGGCCTTGTCCCGCCAGCCACCTGCCCTGAGCCATGGTGAAGTACGGCCTCGACTACACGCGCTGCAGATGGATCCTACCCCTGCTCCTGGGCATAGGAGTCATCTTCGGTATCATTGCCCTGGCGGGCAGGGGCTGGCTGGAGTCGCAGACCTTGCCCTACGTGCAGCGAGCGTCGCTATGGCAGAACTGCAGGAGGTCTGACCAGGGCGGGGATTGGAACTGCGAGTCCCTCATGGGCTACGGTAAGCGCCTACAGGGGTGGCGGGGAGCAGGCTCTGAGGGTCACATCCCCCGGGTCACCTTCCCACAGGTCTCCTAACAGTATCACCCAGTACCTGGCGTTTATATATGAAGCCACGGCCAATGGGACTGTCACTAAATACACCAAAGCTTTTGACTGACCGGGTGAAGAAATAAAATGTCCTCACACCCCTGTGCAGAAAAGAACCTAGAGGATTACATAATACATAAAACCCCACACATGGTATTGTACCGGTGCAGAAAATAGTACAGGATTTTCTTTCTCTCTCGGAAGAAGCTGGTAACCTCTTCTCATTAATCACTGCTTTTCAAAACTTAACGGCGACCAGTGATCAAACATCCAAACAACAAGTTGTGTGGGCAAGCCTGGCGTTAGTGTAACGAGCAGGTCTGAGTGCCAAAAAAGGGAGGTAAAAATGTAAGATGGTAGCAAGATATTCCCAGGGAGTGTCTGGCTACAGAATGCTGCCCTGAAACTGCTCTGGTAGGTGGGTCGTGTGAAAGAGTCTCCTTGTGATTATGAAAGAAAGCTTTAAAAGATGAAAGGATTTCTTGTTCGTACTAAGTTTTGGTGAAGTACGCTATTAAACATGTTGACCCAGGTGCAATCTTCAGCTTGAAAAGATGTAAACCACCAGTGTGGGGGAATAGCCCAAGAGAAGGGTCACTCTGGATGTGCTCTGTTTCTTTTTTATTTTTCCTTTTGTTTTTCTTTCTGTATATTTGCTATTGGCCATAGTTTGAAACAAGTAATTGTGAATGAAGGGCTGTTAGTTTGAGCTGGAAAGAAAGTTCAAGAGTCCTTACAATTTATGCTCATTCAAATTACAAGGAAGAACCTTTTCTCTAGGGCTCAGAATCTCAGCTCTTCTTGATAAAAAAATGACTAAAAGCACTTGCTGAAGCAATCTCAGGGATCATTTATTACAGTGTTTCAAAATTGTTCATGAAGGTTTATTGTATGCCATGAAACTCTACATTCTATGTACAAAATTTAGCTGTAATGAGTTAATTGCAGCAGGCCTCTGTGAGTGTAGGGCTCCAGGCATGACCAGCTCCACCGAGCATCACCATCCAGTCCTGCTATCAGGGCTCCAGCATCAACTCTGTGGCTGGGTGTAAGTCAAGTCAGCAAATTGGCCTCTGATACATGGCACTTGAGAGAAGGAGAAAGAACATGATGCTTAGAGGGCTTCTCAGTCCTGAGTTTCCTCCTAAGATTCCTGAAAAGCAAACTCTCCTCTTGATCCCCAGGTTAGGCTCTGCAGAATGCCATGAATGCCAGTTTTAACTGGACAGAACACACTGAGATGTTTCACCTTGCTTCTCTTGATAATACAAGAGAAATTTCTCCTTACTTCCAGGACCTAGATAAGCTGTTTGGCATTTCACTTCCTTCCTTATCCTGCCTCAGTCTGATGGCTTTAAATTCTGCAGTTGTATGCACAGTTTCCCTGGAAACTGGACAGCATCTACACACAAACCAGGGAGGTCATCCTCTGTGTGGATTGTCCTGCAACATCTGGGGTTACCATGAATCACATCCACAATAAGTCCAGCACTTTTAACACAAACATTGTGGACTTGGTACACACATGGAGAACATTATCCAGCAGGTGCATTGGAGAGTCCACTGACACTTCTGAAAGCATTAGAAATGCTGTTCGTGAGCTGCATGACTGCATTATGCCCTCAATAGGCATGCATCTATCACTTGAACTCTTCAAGGTGATTAAATACCCAGGAAGCCTAAGCAAATCCTCAAAATCCTCCTGGACAAAAAAATTCCTGGATATATCTGGCACAATGGAGTCACCTAGCCAGTGGGAGCATATGTGAAGGCCGTATGTAAACCAGGTATCCAAAGGCCTGGTAGGAGTGGGTTATGCTGCCAGGCTTCTGCCTTTGCCAGATTATGCCATTAAAATGCAGATCTTGCCCTTCATGGGGGTGAGTTATGCCTGACCCAGCAGAGGACTGTAGAGCTGATTGTTAAGGCTGCAAACTCATGTCACTCTACTGATCTTTTCCAGACCTTTCCCTCATACCCTTTCTCTCCAGAGGTGGGATGTGTTCAGATCCAATCCTGTTCTCCATTTTTCCTCTCCCAGTGATGTGGGGTTTGGATTTTTCTTTTGGACTCCCACCTTTTCTCATGCAGGGCAGAGGTGGCTAATGCTGGTCTTGGATTCCACCCAAAAAAACAGGCCATGAGAGTATCTCACTTGTGAGCATCCAGGTCTTGTGTTGTACCTGCCTTAGTGGTGAAGTAGAGAGTTTTAGTAGTTCTGGGATCACATTTATCTACTGTGCTCCAGAAAGGTCATGGAGAACAAGCATTCAGCATCATGTTTTGTGGGATGTTTAACTTTGTGCCAAGCTAAACACAGTGCTGGTTATACAAAGTGTAATTGGACACTTTCCTGAGCACAGACACAAAGATGTGATGCAAACGTGAAAGACGGGAATGTTTTACAGCCTTCCTGAGATGAGATCTCTTTCCTCCACTCTGTTCCCCAGTTTCCATCTTGTTTCTTCTGACCTTTACTCTCAGCTTCCCTGCCTAATCTGTCACTGGTTGGGTAGGTTCTGAAATCTGGCCCTCCTGCAGGGGTGGTTTCACTGATAAACATGATATGTATGTGTACCCCAGCAGCTGCCAGCAAATATTGTCAACATGACTTGGACAGTGTAGTTATCCTAATCCACTACAGTCATCTTCATCCTATCATAATTAGATATAATTGCAACATCCTTGCAAGTTGTTAATTATAATGTGCAAATTCAAATCAAATTCTGCACGTGCAATGTTTATAATTCCTCTTGAATCTTGGCTGTTAGGTTTAAGATATGTTTATACAGTTGGAAGGCAAAAACCCAACGCCATTTAGGTTGATTATATTGGAAGGGAAGAAGGTTGAATATTTCATTGGCTGCATCAGTGGAGTTTGGAGGTTTTGATTGATTTTTTTTTTCTTTTTCTTGGAAAGGCAGTGGAATAACTCCACAGGTGCACTTATCTTCTGTGAAAGCATCTGTTCACCTGTGGTCTTTTGCAAAGTTTATGAGCTCTGTGGAAAGTGAGAATATGAAGAGTTTATACACTCTGTTATCTTCTCCAAGACTTCAGATCGTCTGCTTTAAACATATGACATTCATGTAGACTTTATCTTTAGACTGTTGCTTTTCAAGCATATTTAGTTCAAATAAATAAAACTTTCTAGGAAAAAATATCCAGTGCATTAGGACACTTACTCAAAATGCACAGAATTTAGGCTGAGGGACTGAGATTCATTGCTCTTGCTTTTCATTGTTCTTGCACTTGAAAAAAACAAAGGGCTCAATCTTATGACATGCTTAAACATATATAAAGAAAGATTAAGACTTTTTGGATAGATAATGAGCAATATGGAATGTATTTCTGTGGGAGATGGCTGAGCTTACAAAGAAAATGCACAGGTTAAACCCCATCATGATGCTGGCACAGCACTCCTTTGTTTTTCTTGTTGCTTGGCTATATTACCTGTCTTGAACAAGGTGTGTCTTGCAGAGCTGAAACACTTCTTCTGTATGTAATTTATTCTCTGCAGGCTTTGAGGATGTTTAAACATGAGTAGGTAAATACATAATAAGCATAAATAATGTGGGAGGAAATAACTGATTTTATTAGTCTGAATGTGATGCACAAAGGGTGAAAAACTTGTGACTACACTTGTCCCATCTTATCTTCCACCCAGCCTTGCAGTTCTTCCATTTGCAAATGCTGCCATCAAAACAACTGAAATTTTAAAGCTGTAAGTGTGTGTTGAAGAGATCATATTATGTGCATAGCACAAACAGAGATCTTGGGGGAAAAAATCAGGAAAAGGCATTTCCATATGGCAAGTGGAATCCACATCTTCAGTTATTTTCACATCATAATATTCTATTATAGCCTTTTCCAGGGATGTGTGGAGGGATGCATGATTTTGCCATCTGGAAAGGACACCTTTGTGCAGCTTGTCTTCCAGGCAAATAATGGACAGCTATGTTATAGGTATCTATTTTTATTTTGGCCTATGAATATGAATGCAATACTGCAAGATAAGAAGGCTAGTATAGTATGATTATAATGAACAAAAACTACTTCAAATATGACAGCATATAAGTATGGCTACAGGCTAAGTGAAAGAAAGAAATGTCGCTAAAGTAGTATCCTTTTGAGAAAAGAAATATTCTGCATCCCCATTGATGAGTAGATATTTTCCCCCTGTTTTGCCTGTACCAGGCTTTGGTTTCTGGGGAATCTTTTGCTACAGCGAAGCACCATTTATTATCCCGGAGGAAGAACAAAATGGAAATCACTTACTAAAAATCCCCAAGTAAATATACAACAGCAAGGTTACATGGTGTGGTTGGGATCAGTTTCCAAAGTCTCTCTCTTGTTACTACACCTACCACTGGCCTTGCAGTGCTGGACACACAACTCTCCCTCTGGAAAACTGCCTTCTCCATCAGAGCAGTGACTCATCACACCCAGGGCACAGGACAGACCAGGCACCAAGTTTTGCCACTGCCACACTACCTATGTAAAACTGTTTTTCCTTCCCCCACGTTCCTGTCACGTCTGACAGCCAGCACCTAATCCCAGCATGGGGAAACCTTTACTTGCCCCAAGATAAAGCAAGCAGCCTGAGCAGAGTCACATGGGGATATTTTCAGAGGTACAGGATGGGATACCGGAGATGGAGGACAAACAAGGTATCCCAGTGGCTCTCTGGCATCTGAGGGTGTCTGGACATCAAAATAGAAATGAAGTAAACAAGTAACTGTGCTTTTGAAGTAGGGACCAAGTCACTGGGCCTCCATTGCAGATTTTTCCTGAAGACAAGGTTCTGCACTTAACAGCTTTTGGAATTTGGCAAAATCCAAGTAGATTTCCAAAAATGTCTTTGCAGCTGTGAAAGAGGCTGGGGAAGTTTCTGACCAGTTCAAGAGAGCCTGTGGGAGAGCCCAGGATGGAGCCCAGCTCTTCTCTCTGCATGGCCTGGATTAAAGGGCAAACCTCGACTCCTTTGACACAGGGTGAACTGAAAACGAAAGGCTGCTGCTGTTCCTGCTGTATTGTAGCACAAAATTGTTATATTTATGTAAAGTGATTGTCTGTAGTTTTAATGACAGTGTGTAGGGAAGCATATAATTTCCGAAGACATCATTCTCCTTAAAGTGTAATGTTAGCTGGGACTTACCAGTGAGAAATGAGATTACAAGGTTAGTTACTGAATAATGTAGAATACTCAATGATTATTCAAAGCTTGGAATGAGAAAAAAATACAGTCTCAAACATATTGCTAATGAAAAAATCACAACAGTGTTTGTAAGGAATGATGCAAGAAGGAAAGAAAAAATTTGATTTTCTCCCAGCTTGTAGGAGACACTCCATTGTTTCTTGGAGTGAAAAAGAAGGGAATCTAGGGCAAAGCATTTAATTACCATGGCCATTTTTATTTCTTATCGTCAATTGCTAGTGTGCTTTCCCTTGTAGTTCTAGAGTTTGTACTTTTATAATTTCAGTGGCAGATTCATTTAATCAGATTCTTTCCTAAATAATAGTTATGCTCTTGAGCAATTAACTCTCTAGAGAGCAATTGTACATGTAATCCCACTGTTTATTATCCAGCCTTCCCTTAATAATTATGGTTTGATTATGTGAAAAAATAGCAGTCATGTGGAACATTCTCATCTGCCCCTCAGGAGATATGAGCTCCTGGTGCTGAGGATTTTGAGAAGATCCTCAACACTTTGCAATTTCAGGCACTGGAGTCCTGGAAAAAGGATTCCATTCACTTACACAGGAGGCATCTCTGCTGACAGCATGTGGAAACTTGTGGCCAAACTCTCAATCCTGTTCACCTCATCTGTTCCTCTAATTTATTGAGGTAATCTGATACAGCATGGTCATAATAATATCTCCATAGTCTGAACAGTGATAAGGGCTGCAAGATGTGTTTCAAATTCCACCGTAGGTTTAAACTGATTACTGAAGTGGAAAGGTGTTACACAGCAAAAGAAACAAAACTCTCAGAACATTCATTCTTTTACATTTCTGTATCACTTCTCACTGGCAGCTTGTGCTGTTCTGAGACACCTCAAACACACTGACTCAGTGAGCATTGTAATGCCATGTTTCTTCTTTGTCAAGTACCATTACAAAATAACTCATTGCTGACAATAGCCTGTGTTCCAGAGCTATCTGGCTTCTAGTACTAAACAGTACTAATAGTACTAATGGTACTAAATAACACTTCCCTTCAGCCCTGCTGAATTACTAATCTGAAACTGGATACATCTAATGTCACCTACTGTGCTGACATATGCATGCTGTGCCCAAACCAGGCACCCCCAAAATAAGAAGTTTCTATGCAACTCATTTAACAATCTCATCAGCAGTAAGCAGCAAGGGACAAAGATTTTCAGGATGCATTGTAAAAGCTGTTTCATTAAAAAGAAGAGTAAATGAATTCAATATATTTTTATGACCACAAAGCCCGACTTCTGCTTATATGCTGGGGGTTTTGTTTTGCAAATAGTAAAATTTTGCTTCTACCACAAAAGCAGATCCAGGTTCACAGCTGCTGTCTGTTAGTGGGAAATTCCCTAGTGCAAAAGGTGATTTTCATCAAGGTTTCAGAACAAAGTTTGCTCACAGCATGAAAACTGCAGATCAAGAGTGACAACAATTCTTGGTGCACACGGAAATAAGATGTAAATGCACTGTTCATTAATCCCAAATGACTCTGGGAATATAAAACTTAAAAAGAACTTTTTTTTAAAAGGTTCCACTCTACTGTTTTGATTAAAAGTCCTAGTTCATAGCCTGTGTTATCATGGAAATCGATGCTGTTTAATTCACATTAAATATTTCAACCCACTCAGGGGTAATTAGGGAGCAGGTACATCTTGCTATTCTTATTAACTGAGCTTATGTAAATGAACCGATTAATCAATACCTTACCTGTTCTATTTACCTGACCCTCCCAAACCCCATGTACACATCCAAGTATAAGTAATCCTACTTTAATTTAAAATAAATAGGAAAAAATAGGAGGAAAAAAATGTTTTAGCATTTAAATGTATGAGCCTGAGCTTTAATCCTGAGATTTTCTTAGTGTGTGCAACTGCTTCTGAAGATAATGTGAGATAGGGGTACTCCCTGACTCTCTCATGAGCAAACCTTTAATTTTGAAGGCACTATGTGTGCATTATATTTAATAGCTAACTTACTCCCTTGGTGCTCCCTTTGATGATGGCTCTACACCTTCTGCCCCTTCTGCCTTCCCAGCACTAAGTAAGCATCAGGGAGCAGCCCTCATTAATACAAGATTAGCAGAAGCCAGCTTCTAAGTCAAGCTTGTACATGCCTGAGCTTACGATGAGATGAATTTGAACCACTCCCTCAAGACATAACTGCTCCTCCCCTCAAATTCAAGTCAGAATAGCTCCTAAGTTTAATTGCTTGCCTCAGTAAGAAAGGAGGATTGCAGATTGCATAAAGGTTTTGCTTGTGTTTGTGGGTGAAGTCAGTGGTGAGGAATTAATAGGTTTTTCCTTCAAAGGAGTTAAAGCCCACCAAGCCACATTGAGCTATCACTTTAGCATGCAGCTATGGACAAAACACTGCCTTCACTGCTAATATATACTGTGTTTTATTGATAGAAGAACTACTCATAAAGGTTATTTTCCATAATGTTGTCATTTAAAGTCATTATTATGGGATAATTGTCCTAAAGTCCTATATGGGACTTTATAACAGGTCCCATTTATATGGGACCTGTTACTAATCATTGAGAAACTTTAGCAATGACATTATCCTAGTGTGAACCTAAATAGGTCATTCTCCGTTTCCGTGGTTGTCTTTTATATAGTGGCAAGCTAAAAGCTGGTTCTGGCTCACACAAAAATGACTTTTATGAGATAATATTCTGTTATTAAATGAGAAATCCACATTAAGAGCCAATGAATTCTAAATAAGTAATGCTAGGGGGGAAAAGAACAGATGCCAAAGAAGATGCCATATAGAAAGACTAAAAGTTCTGTATTCCACTGCAAAAGATATAAATTCACACAAAAAAAATCGGAAGGAAACACCTCCAGTATTGACTAGCCATACAAAAGATATACAGAGAAGGAAGTTCTTTTAAGAATGATCCAGATGCAGTGAAGACAGAAACTCAGAAAACAGTACACGTCCAATCATACCTTTGATATTATTTTCCTTTTTTTATTCTGTTCATAAATTATCCATGACTAGTATGTGATTTTTTTCTCATCTGTACAAACTTCCTTTGAAATAATTTTCGGTCAATGGCTTTCAGTCTGCACATGTAGTTTATTCATAAAAAGCTGCTTTGGATAGTTTCTGTTTTATCTTGGCTGTATGCAAACACATGCACACTGGTATTTCAATGCCAGCTCATGTGATCAGCAAACAATTGCAGAGATTATTGTGTGCATTTTCCAGAAAGAGCACAGAAATTCCCCACTGTTGGCATGTTTCAGAGTCAGTATTTCCAGAAGACAGGGTTTTGCACTGTGCAGTGTTGCACAGGTAACACAGGAAATCCAGAGTCCTGATGACAATGGTGTGCATGTACACCAGCAGCTTGTAACCCTTTGGCTGGTAGAGATGTGGATTAATGGGTTCGATGGACCACCTTAAGAGTCATGCTAAGGGAACACAAGTTCTGCTGCAAACGTGCATTTTCACACAAAAACTTTCTTGAGGAGAACAAACCAAAGGGAAATGGGGAAAACCTGTCCAAAGCAGTTCGTTTTCAAAGTGAAGCATGTGTTCTGCAGTGTTTGCCACACCCTCATAAAGAACACCAGGTTGAGAAACTCAAGTGAGTTCAGCTTTGTTTCCAAAATAATATTCTTTCCCTTTAATCAGAGAGATGTTAAACAGGTTGAGCTCTGCAAACTCAGCCTAGAAACATTCTCATTACGTACAACACAGAGATGAATCATTACCACTGCAGATTTTAGTTGTAAGAGTTGCTTTGCAAGACTGCAGGTAGAACTGCAGGGTTTATGTTTCTTTCCCTTGGTGGTATGAAGGATAAGAGAGCAAAATATTAGTCTGTTTCGTTTTCTTTCACCCCTCCCTGGTTCTTGTGAATTAAAGCTACCCTTCCTCAAATTGCTGTACAATTCACTGCAGTGTGAAAATGATCAGTCAGCAAGAACCTCTAGATAATTGTTGGTGTCTTTGAGCTGGCAATAAATATTTGGTTTCCTTTTCAATGCTAGTTGTGTATTTAGCGTCAAGCCAAGAGGAAAATTTGAGGGGATTGACTGTACAAGGAGCAGTACTTCTGAACTCTCTGGGGTTGCTTTCAGAAAATATAACCCAAGGAGAGACTCAGCAGTTTATGTGGTGTGGGAGCACCAGATCAAGAAAAACATGAAAATGTTATTGTGAATATTTTCCCGTGTTTTGATACACATACACCAGGAACATGGGCATTTGTATTTGTAATGGAGGCAGTAGAGGTCATATGCTATTTTCAAGACATAACAGCTCTTTTTTGAAGGCACCGTTTGGAGCATGAAAGATGGCAGGCTAAGGAAGGAAATACTAGGTTTGGTGATTCAAAGTTTTGGCTCAACTTACTGCTGACCAAGAAAGTTTGTTTCTTCTTGTGTGAAGCACAGACAGTGTTTACACTTTCATAAACCCTAAAATGTGTGAGGGAGTAAAATCAGGAAGGCAGGAAACCGGAGATATTCTTAGTCCTGGATGCCTAATTAAGTCCATCAGCTTCCCTATGGCTGCAGCCAGATATAGGAAAATCAGAATGTGTTTATATGGTGCAATACAAGAGGTAGTCATGCTGCCTCCAAACTGAGTTAGCTTTAACAGCAGAGTAATAAATTTGTGTTATTACTGAATTCTATCTCAGCTAATTATGTAGCTCTGTCCTGGCATGGAGGGGTCTTTCTGGTCTCTGAATTAGCTCAGAGGTCTTCTCATACAGCAGGGAGTTATAGGAGTCAGGGACTTATTTTCCTTTCCCAATGGTCACATATTACTATATTCACTTTGGAAAATCCAGACTCTCACAAATCATTGCTGATTGACATAAAAGACACTGTTATCAGAAGCACTGTCCTGGCTCTGCATGAGAGTGTGAAAACATGGGTTCCTCTTGCCTGTTTGGGATAGCAATGTCTTGTTTAAGACCAAATTGCTCAGAAAATTGCCAGTTAGATGGAGTTCTGAAGAGTGGCTGGTGCTTAGATGCCCACAAACCCTTTCATAGTGTTCTTCACTGGTGTTCTTTCAGCTGATAGAGTTACTGAAAAAGGGAGAAATGGGACTGGCACTAAAGCATTACAGGATACTGCTGGTATTCAGGGACACCTTTGTATAAACACATTTCTTTTCTCACAAGCACATTTTAACTCTTAAACAGCCAAAAGATCACCAGGGGCTGAGAAAACAGATCTGAAAAACTGCTGAATATTTTTACAAACTCAGTTTGATATCCTGTAACCTCTCCCTCTGTTTCAATTTTTGATTTGCTGACAGGTGGACTGGGCCCTTTCAGCTTTTAGCTGTTCTCGCTTTACAGCCAAAAATACACTGAATTGGTGTTGTACCTGTGAGGATTCTTTGGCCTGGAGTTCACATTTTTAAGAAAAAGCTTTGCAGATACAACAATTCATTTCCATTTTTACTCAATGTTACAGAAAAAAAAAAAAAACCCACAACATTGGAAGATAAGAAAATATTTGTGACCAAATTAGCCACTTCCTTGTCAGTGTTTTTTTGCCAATTTAATTCTTCTAATTCTGACATTTTAAAGGAATTTTAAGTCTTAGTTCTATTCGTAAAGAACTTAGCTACTCTAGTACTCCTGGCTGGCACAAGATAAAATAGGCATCTCAAATACAGGAACAGTTGCAGTTATTTCTGCACAAAGCTTTTGTTACTCTAGAAAGGTAAGATGCTTACACACTATTTACACCACTGATAGCTGCTGCTTTTTGTAAAGGATAGATGAACTCAGAATACTTTTCTTCAAAAAAACTCTGTAGAGACTTACTCTTCCTTATGGCTTTACTGCCTTGGAGCTGTGTAGTGGTTGTTTTTGTTGTTTGTTTTTTTTTCTCTTTTGTAGAGCTGAGAGACACAAAATTGGCTGTTAGGTGATTGAGCAATGCCTCCAAATGGTGCAAGCATTCTGCAACAAGCATGTCTCTTCTTGCCACATAGCCAGTGCCCAGCGGGCTGGGCGTGCGCCCAATCTGCTTCCACACAGTCACAGCATTTGGAACACTACTTCAGGAAAAACACCTGGGTGAGCCTGGCAGAGGAGGGAGGTGCTGGCATGGGCAAGGTGCCACCACATGTCTGCAGCCACCAGGCACAGCTCCCTGCTCCCCTAGCCTAGGTGCTGCTCCCACCCCTCATCTTGGTGCTCTATCATCAGCTACTCTTGGGAAGCAAGACTGAGCTTTGGCAGCAGGGCAGCTGGGACCCCCAGGACTCACTCCTGGTGTCTCAGAACTTGCTGGTCAGGCAGCTGTGCTCTCAGTCTGCTCCTTTGCCTGGGAGTTTTGTATCTAACCACAAGCAGTTGGGCATCTAAGAAAAAACATCACCTCTAGGTGTTCTTGTCATTTCACCCTTTTTCCAGAAGTGTCCAGAACTCTGGTATCTAAGAGCAGTGAGGTCAGCATTGCTGAGAGACTTCTCTTATGGCCAGGTGCCCCTTTTTTTGCGGTTTTAAAGGGATAACAGAGAGACCAGGAATAAGAATATCTTCAATGGGGTATATTGAGCAGTATAAGAAATTAATTTTGACTATTTCTTCTGATACTCTGCCTGAGGTGCTGTCCTCCCTCCTGCATATTTTACCTTTGAGCTCCCTGTAAACTCCTAGAGAGCAGAGTTTGAGCTAAAACACTGGGCTACAAAATGAGATGTAAGTACACCGTTGCTGTCCCTTTCAGTCTTCTCAGGCAGCTGCCTGTTTACTGGGAGAACAATCCAGTTGAAAAGCCCTATAAGCAGACAGAAACTTTGTGGAATAAGAAAGAGAATGGCTATGGCATGAAACTGAAGATACAGTGCGATAGCTAGAACACAGCAGGGATCATAAAGCAGGGAGATTGTTGAAAAGCAAACAGAAGGGAAATTGGTTTTGGTGGACTGAGAGGTAGAAAAGGATAGTTGGAAAATTCTGATCGATTTTTCTTGCCTAATAGCAGTGGTGGTGTGGGCCCTGGGGAAAGACAGATCAAACACCAAGCTGTCACTCCCTGGGGACAGGACGGTTGCTTTCATGCTTACCTAACTCTGGTCAAGGGACAGGCAGGACACTTTGCATTTTATTACTTCCATGCTTAAAGCAAACAAATTGATAGGCTATTTACTCAATTTCAGAGGGAACTTTTACTGAACTGCATGCACTGCATTTAAGTTGAATTGTAATAATTGTGCAGGGTTGTTTGGGCAGTGATAATATTTTGGCACTGCTGTTTCAAATATTCAGTTAGAAGCCAACATTTGACAAAGGCATGGTGGCCAGATGAGGGGATGAAGTCTGTAGATGCCTAGCAGACTTTAACTGCTTACACAATTTAATACACAGTTTAAAATGTGTTGAAGTGGCTTTTTTACATCCAGAAGAAGAGACACTTTGATCTCTTTGAGCAGTAGTTGCTGCTCAATTTTTGACATATTAAATAAATATTACTTTTCCAGTTGTTATGCCCATAAAATATGCTTTGCTTTAACATGTTATAACATAAAATTTTATAATTTTAAAATGAAAGAATTAATATCCGGAACAAGCTTTTTGAATTAAAGTGGTTCTCAATTTGGACCAAAATCAGAGATCCAATTTCCCTACAAAACAGGTTTCAAATCCTTAGCTCCATTTAGGACAAAGAGGCTAAACTAAGGCTGAAAGACAGAAATCACTGAATTTTGACATTTATGGGCTATTTCCATACCTTTAAATTTGCCAGATTGGTAGTGCTTTTATAAACACTTTATTTCAAAGGAAGGTTTTTATTAGTTCCAGGGACAGTTTAATTCTCCTTGTCTGTGCAAAAGGAAGCTGGGTTTATGGCATCTGCTGATGTAATATTTGCTATTGAAGGACAGGGTCCATTCTTAAATCTTTAAAGCCATTTCTATCTTAATTTTTAATTGTTGAAACTAAACAGTAAGCTCACACCCAAGCCCCCATTTCATTCTGCATGAGAAGACAAAGCTGGAATTTTTATGCATTCTGCACTTAGTGCATGATTTCTTGTGAAACTGAAATGTTCACCTTTAAGAGGAGAGAAAGCTCCCATGCTTTGTTTCTTGGGAAAATGATCCTCTTTTCACAGGTTTTAAAATTAACCTTTAATTACTAACCAGAGAAAAACCAGAAGCTCCTTTCTGACGCTGTAGTATGCTACAATGACACAAAGACTCTGACTTCAGAAGGCTGAAAAAGTGACTCCTTTATTCTTGGGAAGTGTTTCCCCTTTTGTACTATTTTACACAGACCAATTTCATTGGTGACAAGAAGACAAACCTCCTCAATCACATTGATCAGACCAGAGGAACATCAAGAGGACCCTCCTAGAGAAAGAATGTAAACCTTTTTGCCATTACCAAAACATGTCTCTCGTTTACAGAAAATTCCCTGGAAAAAGAATTTCGGAAACCAAAACATGCCAGACACAAACCAGGTCTACACCTTTCTAATGTATCTTCCTTTGATTTCAGCCTGGGGAAGAGCCGCTGCTGCAACATACCTGGTTGGCTTTCTACTTCTAGTTATCTGCTTTGCACTGGCCATCATAGCATTTGCCATTGACACGCTTCGGTTCAACTTCATCCGTGGGATCGGAGGCTTGCTTTTCGTGGCTGGTAAGGCAGCATGTGGAGTCAAGTTTAGCTTGTGCAGATATATCCATATTAGAACTGATATGTTCTTCAGCTAATACTATACCCAAGTCTCTGCCTGTGTGCAATTGAGCTCTCTATGAAAAATCAAAGTTTGTCATGGCATTGGATCGATTTTCAGATCCTCCAAAACATGGATGGGTTTAGCTACAGGGATTACAGAGGAAGGCAGTGGTGCTGGGTGTTAAACATTTTTTTGTTTTCTCCTGTTTCTTCAGCTGTGTTCTCCATCATGGGCCTGGTCATTTATCCAGTAAAGTTCTCATCTGAAATTGAAATGACAGGAATCAATATGTTCAGCTGGGCCTATGGCTTTGGCTGGACCACTGCCATTATGGAAATATGCTTGGGATTCTTCTTCTGCTGCCTTCCAAACTATGAAGATCAGATCTTGGGTAATGTCAAGCCCACATATTTTTACTCTTCCCCATAAGCACCAGAAAGAATGTGTTCATATTCCAAATATACCTGACAGACTAGCTACGTTTTTCAGAATGTTGTCATCAGATGTTAGTAGAAAAGGCTGGAAACTTTTCTAATGTGTGTAGAAATATGGCATTGGCATCTGCAATAAAGTTATCTACTCTATTTTGGACCTTCATATCTGGTGTGGGTTGGTTCGATAAAGCACAAATGTTAAAACTCCTTGGTTTTCTTCATTCATTCTCATGAGTGGCATTTATGCAGATTCCATTGCATTTTAAATGCATTCACAATTGTAATGAAGTTCAGAAAAAAATATTAAACTGGCAATAAACAAAACAACATGTATCATCTTCCTGAAGGAAAGCAAATAAAAAAAAAAATACCAGGCTGTATGTATCATCTTTAACTTGAAGATTTTGCACAATTTTCAAAAAGTCAAATACATTTACCCACTGACTGCCAAAGTAGTAAATTAGTCAGCTAGCACTTCATAGCTTTGCTTCTATTTTTCTTTCATTCACTTAAGCCATAAGGACAGAATAAAGAAGGGATTAAAGCTCTCTACCAGAGCCAGCACCTTGACTTTTCCTCATTCATGTGAAATGTATTCATTTCTAAATATTTGCAAAAGTAAGCAAGGAACACCAGTAAAGCCTTAAGAATCCTGGTGTGTCATTGCTGGTGTCAGGGCAGAGGCAGAAGGGATTTCAAGCTACCCCTGCCACCTGCAGACCTGGTTTGATAAAGCTCTTGGTGTGGCTTTCTTCTTGGGTGTCTTAACACTTTTTTCTGCTGTATCAAAACCTATGACTTTAAAATGCTCTGTTATACTGGTCCAGCTTTTTTTATGCAGTGTAGAAAGCTCAGGTATTATTTCCCTGCACTTCAGGAGTTGAGCTGGAGCAGCGTGAGTGTATTATACAGTTGCCAAAAGGCCCCTTTTTTGTTCATGTGCTGTTCTTAAGTATTTTAAAAGTGGAAAGTGTATACTGTCATATGTATTTGTAAAATGCATAAATACCCCTTACCATCTCATACTAAAGCTCTCCTAGAGAAAATCACATCATAAAACATCTTCCAGCATCCTATACTCCACAGTGCCTCAAGCCTCAATATACTGCCAGCAATGATGTGTACTCAAGATGGTTTCTGCCTTATTAAACTTAACTTTATAACATTCCATTTATTCTCTTAAGTGAAAAAAAAATGTGATATGGAAAAGGAGTCTCATCTAAATCCTTAACTACTGAGGTTTATTAGCTTGTAAAACATGTACAATTTTGTAACTATGTGTATTATGAAAAGCCCTGCCAAGTGTTCCTTGTTTCAATGAATTGGAGGTGGAAAATTTTTTAGTTAAAACTTCTTGGTAGCTAAAATTAATAAAGGCACAGGGCTTCACCTAGGTTGTTTGGAGTTTTTTGGTTGGTTGCTTGTGTTTTTTTAAGCAGTTAACTGCATTCACTTTTATGGAGTGTCTCCTAACTTTCATCAATAAGAGTCAGAGATGGGGAGAGTATAAACAATGGGGAGAGTATATGCAACAAGGAATATTTGGACAAGAACATGTAAATACTTTAAAAAAATATTTCCTAGCTGGAAGAAAATCAAAGCGAAATACAGTTGAGAACACAGTTTCTATAAAATGACTTGCAGTTCTTCATGTAACATTATCCAGTCAGGAGAAAAAACTTACCATAAATATTTTCATTACGCTTATTACACCTAATAAAATATGATATCTATGTATTGTTTCAAAAATGAGTCTTAACTTTTGTTCTCTACTGAGAGTGGGGAATTGTGGAAGCCCCCCAAAGTCTCCTCAGGCACCACCTTGGAGTACCTGAGTATGCTGGCTGAAATTTGACATCCAGCATCACAACTACAGCTGATGTTATTCTTCAGTCCTATGCTGGCTGTCTCCCAAGGCCTTGTTCACAAGCACATGAGAATAGTGGACACTTATGGACCTCTCTGCTTATGGGCTTATGGTGTTGAGTGTCTAAACACATGATTCTGTGCCATGATGTGCTACAGCTCGTTTTGGCACAGATGGTGACGCATGCGTGTTCACTGAATAGGAAACCAGCACGGTCCTGCTCAGGGCTTTTGCTCCAACAGACATGCCAATCCCCTTAAGAAGCTAAAGAGAACTTAAGAGCATTAGCTGGACACTGACAAAACACCTGGAGGTGGGGAAAGGTGCATAAAACAAGGTTTAGGAGTGTGACTCCAACCTTGATGAGACAGCAGAGCATAATTAAAAACCAAGGAAAATCACCAGTGATCATCCCCCTTCCTCTCTCCTCTCCCTTGCTGATCTCAACAGTTTCACCAACTCCTCTCTTCCCTTTTCCTCCTCCTCCTCCTCCTCTCTAAAGGTGTCTGAGCAGTGACAGGGCTGGTGACTCTGCAGGACACAGTCCCAGTCACCATTTCCCACTGCCACTTTTCATTCCTGGGAGAGAGGAGGAATGAAGCAACTTGCTGACCCCAGCACAGCACCAGGGACTGTAGCCTAACTCCCTGCCCCAGGCCCTCACTGGAAAGGCTTTCCCTTAAAGAACAAGGTGGATGGGTATCAAGTGAAATCCTGCCTTTAGGGTAGTTTGCTTCCAGTCATGCCAGGCCAGTTCAACACAGATTCCTAGAAAAACACACCTTAAACCCTGCAGCAGAAAAACAGTGAGAAGAAGGATAAAACTGTTTTACAGATCCAGTGTTGTTTCCTGTGACTTCTGCAACAGGTGTGCATAGCAAAACCAGCATGCAAAATGTGATCAGTTCTGACAGAAAAGGGAGCTGAATCCAGGAGCCAAAGATGTGCCTCAATTTATTAGATTATTAACTATCAACTGCTAGATTTTGAACTAAATTGTTAAATTAGTCTACAATTTAAGGTCAAGTACAATGTTAACTAAGCAAATTGTTAGATTGATTTGAGCTAAGTCACAATCAGAAAATTTGGATTTTCAAGCAAAGGACAATTAGAGGAAGATATCTCCTTAGTTCTTCACCTCTGTTAGCCAGAGTTCTTGATCCAAGTCTTGTCTATAAGAGAAAAGGACACTGCAACACTAAGAGCAGCACAATAAAGGACTTAAAGTTTCATTGTGCCCAACGGCAATGCTAAAGAAAGAGCAGGGAAGAACAGATGTCTGAAGCTTTTGGGAACATTAGGTCTGCTACAACAACAGAAATAAAATGACTGCCAAAGGCATTACTACTGTTCCTGTCAAATTAAGAATTAGGGAAACATCCTCCAACAAACATGTTTTATCTAATTCAACTTCACTACTGAAAAGCACTGAAGAAATTGTGTGGAAAACAAGTGGAATGTCAAGCAGCCCTACAGGTACGAACTGAAGCAAAAGAAATGATGAGAACTTCCTGCTGGTAAGTTAATATGTTCAATTTAATTTCTGGTGTTTCTGCCAGAGCTTGAACATCTTGGTCTTTTTCAATTTTCTCTGCAAATATGTCCATATTTCACTTTTCTCAGGCACATGCCACTTGGTCTTAAAATACATCCTGTTTAATCAATAATTCAAATGCAGTCTAGTTTGCAATTGTATTTGTTGTGCATATTTTGTTGAACTACTGAGAAGACTGAAGTTTTGACCCCACTGACATCACTTGCAAAACATTAATTTGTTTTCTTGAGTATGACATTTCATTATTGAAGTGCAAGCCTTTTATTTTATATGTGTTCAGAATCAATAATATCTCTAATGTATGCTCCATTCAGCAGCTCTGTTTACTTCTGGAATAGGACATTGGTATCTGTAAGGTGAGAAACAAGAGTTACAGCTATCATATCATTTCCAAAATAAAGGACAAGTCAATGTGTGTAAGATTAGCAGAATTTGGGTCATAATTAAATCACATTTCGTTAGATGCACAACATGGTCACATGAAAAAAATTCATCTTTCTTTTTGACATATATGAGTTATGTGACAGTTATTACTTCTTATAATTCAATCTCTTGGAACACTTCCTCCACATTTCTATATCCAGTGGATTTCTCTGTGTTCTGAAGATAAACAGATTTAAGAAAAGAAAGAAACAATCAAGCTTGTGATAAGGGAAAAAGGGATTGACCTATTTGTACACTGTCAGAAAGTGGGATTCAAACCATCTTGTTAGGGGGATAGTGATCTGAACAAAGAGTTCCTTCTGAATTGTATTGGAAATTCCAACCTGAGATTTAAAAGACTAAAAATAATGGGGAAAGAGAGATGGAATCATTCGCGTCTTCATCTTTTTCCACACTGTCAAAACACTGCTTTTGCCAGAAATTTTATTTACCAGAAAAAAACTGTTGCTTTGGTGCAGCAATCCATAGGAATGTCTGGGTCTCAATTTTGTCTGCAAAATTCTTCAAAATTCTTTGCTAAGTGCCAAAACACAAACAAGCACCTGAATAACCTTAAGGCTGCAGAAGATTCCGATGGGGCCATCAGAGCTGTTTTCATAGATGGTTCTTTAAATTACTTGACATACCAGGGCTCATATGCCCATCTGCACACAGTGGTGAGTTCCACAGATTACCTGCATGTCAAGTGATGCACTGATTTTTTTTTTTCAATTTTGCTTTTCATTTCTCATTATCAAAGTGAAAATGTGGATGTATCATATGATTTTGCGTGCGACTACTGGGAGTGAGGAAAATTTACAGGAACAACTTTCAAAATTTCAAACATGCAAAGTTTTCCTGTTTAAGATGAATGTGGTGAGATTAGATCAAACTGTCCTCTCTCGGGTAGCTTTTATGATACATCATTTTACTTGTGCCCTAGTTTGCCCAAGCCATCTGGTTTTTTTTGTAAAAACAGGTTTGTGAAAACCTACTCTAGTATCATAATGAAAGGAAATTATATTAGGTATCCATGGAGAATCCATCATAAAGCACTTTAAATTGCCCTTGATTGTTCAAATGCAGATCAAACAGAGAGGCAGATGTTGTCTGTAGGATTTTTCCACAGAAAGTGTAAACCCAGAAGATTTAATTATGGCTGTAGACCTGGCTTACATGCCCAGCTCCCCATTTCTTACAAGGTAACTGGTGCCCTAGAACCTTGCCCTCAGGAGAACATTGAACAAGTAAAATGCAAACATGAAAAATAAAGGAAAAATATTACATAAAGTATTTACATGAACACAATCATAGTATCACAGTTTAGTCCATAGTTGACCTCAATGTGAATGAGGATGGACCAAAGCTGTGTAAATCGCATTTGGGGCTGCACTTTGATTTCCAGTTTTTCGTCCTTATATTTTCCCATATGTAATTCTTCTCACCTCACTTCTGTAAAGCCTTTCTGCTTTTGTCATAAACTGTCCTTATTTTACCACACCCTGTCTTGACAAGCACACATGTGCTTGCCAAGTCCATATCTGAAGCTTATACAAAATATTAATACAAGGCTTTTATCCCTTAACCCCCCTTTTCTTCTTCTTAAATAAAAAGGCTTGAAGTAATAAAATCCTGCTGACATTAGGAAAATTAGAATAATGGAGATTTTCTCCGGCTGTTTTAGAATTAACCCTCAAAAGAAGAGAGAAGCAAGAACTGAGGTTCAAGAGAAAAACCCAGTCCAGCACAAAAACAGTATCCCAAAATCTACTTGCAGTCCTGACAGCAAAATGGCTTGGGGTGATTAGCAGCCGAATTACCTTTGCACCCCCCTCCTTCATGTGAGTCAGTACTCTTGTGTTGCCTTGCAGTTTTTCAGTAGCAACAACAAATCTTCTGGGCGCTGGTTTCTGAATGCACCAGTATGCAGGAGGAGAAGCTGCCCCATTATGTCTGCCTACAGTGCCCAGGGAAGGGATTTTTCAGGTGGAAGCCCAAGGGACTCATTTGGCCCTTGTGTGACATGGCTGGTGTCTTCATGGCAGGATGGGATGGTTGCCCACCCGAGTGGAAAATTTCCTGCTGTTTTAGCCTACAGTCCCAAACAAGTTACTAACAAGTCGAAACTGCCATTTTATTCATCTGAGAGGTTTTTGTGTGAGGGCAGAGGAAGGTTAGAGATTTGGAGACTCACAGTGGTTAGCCCAAGAATTTTGTAAATCACGGATTCACCGTGTCAAGATTTACAACCTTCCTTAAAGTAGTCCCATATGTAATACACAGAAAAAGGGAGGGAATATATACACCTATTTATGTTCATAATTGTTAAGCCTGATGCTTTGACACCAAGAAATACTCTTTAGGTTAGTAACAGAAGGATGAGCACAAAGAGCTGAAACTTTACACTTTGCCCTGACTCACAGCACAAGTGAGGATCTCCTGAGTCACCAAGTGCTGTCTCTGGCATCAGAGAAAATTGCTTATCATCTTATTCATTATCTTATCCCAGCTCTGCTTTTCCATCCATCTGTCATAGGAGGCTGATCTGAAAAACTGTCTGAGGGTCAGCCTCTGATTTCCATCCAACATGTATCACTAGCCAGACAAGCACCCAAACTTCTGGCACTGCCTATGGCAACATCCAAGCAGCATTGTCACCTCTGAGGGAAAATGCTGATTTTTCTCCAGCACAACTTATTTTTTTAACCACAAAAATGTGCATTTTTTCTGCTCCATATCTTTCAAACCATCCTTTCCCAAGCAGCAGACTGCCTTCCAAACCTGTGCTCCTGTCTCAACTGCTGCCTAATTTCCCGTGACTGCCACAAAGGGTAATTACTGTCATCCCCGGTAGCGTCTTGGGCATCCTTTAAGTCCTTCCTTTCTCTTGCCCAGCCTAAAGCACAATTATTCTCAACTGGCCATACTGCAGCCAGATTTGGAGCACTCCTCACCCCAGCTGTGTGAGCAGGCTGGAGGGGAGCCTTGCTCATCTCTGTGGCAGTGCATGCTTAAAGAGCATCAAGGCCAGCATGGGGGAGCATTGCAAAAAAAAAAAAAAACCAAACCAAAAAACACAAAACCAAACCAAAAAAAAGGAGAAGAAGGTTAAAACAAACTTCTTTGTTTTTCCATCTGCACAGCAAAGACAAGTAAGGACACAAGAAGTGCTTGTTAAAGCTCTTTTTGCAGTGGTAGAAATGAAATGACATGTTCTGGCTTCACCTCCCAAGCTCCTGAGGGCACTTGGGAACCGTGGTGCTTGTAGGAGTGAGTCCTTTAAAGGTTCGATGAAAGGGAAAAGAATTCTTCTTCACATACATTTCCACCTCCTCCTGGTGAACAACTCAAAGCTTGCTCTGGAATCAGCAACAGGAGTGTAACTAACACAAAGAATCAAACCAGAATAGTTCTGAGGAATAAAGGTGGCTTCAGGCATCATGGTGGACTATCACCTCCTATATATAATATTAGTTTACACAGAATATTACACAGATCATATACAGTGTACATTTTGGAAAAGGTTGGTTTGTTCTAATTTAGTAAACTGTGCTACAGCTGGTGTACCAGCTTGGATTAATATTGGAAATTTGGCTTGATATTCATCAACCTCATGTCATCAAAACAGCTTCAGTCTGAGCTGTGTTTGTTTGTAGCTTACTGCATAAAAAAACCCACAAGTCTGATATTAATTTTGTCTAAATGGTTGATTCTTTAGGGATTTTTTTTTTAATTGAGCTTACTTTCATGAACATCATCCCAAAAAAAACCTATTTCAGTTTCCTTTTCCTGGTGTATTTTTTTTCCAAATTTTAGAATAATAAAACTTTGAAATGAAAAATTTGAACTTTCTTCCAAAACATGTAGGCATGATATTTTAGATATTTATTTTTTATTTTCTAGTGCATGAAAATAGTTCTAAATGACAAATTTGAGAGTTTTAAGAAATCTGAGAAGCTGAGATCTGATTTGCTTTGCAGTGAGTAATCTATTTGCCCCAGAACTGGCCTGGTTCTATTGTAAATACAGTAGCTGCTTTGCTATTAAAAACAGTAGTACAGCTAATGTAAAGCTAATGTAATCCAAAGAGATTCTTTCAAGTCACCATCCAAACAGAGAGACTGGCTTTGAAGGTTATCAGATGAGAGATCACAGAGGACTAAGCCAACTTACAGATGACTGGGCTTTGTATGAGGCCTCCTCCGCCTTTACTCTCCTGGTTTTGAGAGTCCCTGCCAAGTCAAACACAAACATAAAGACTTTTTGACAGCCTGTGAAAAAGGTTTTGAAGGGAGAGAAATGCCAAATAACACAGTGCCTCCGCCTTATGCTCCTGCCACTAAATCTGTGACCTGCGCCTTGCTACAGCTCTACAGGTGTTTTAGTTTTCTAATGTAAGGGTGCTTCATTTTATCTGTATTCATATAATGAAAATGTAGGCTGGCCTAGCAATAAAAAAGAAAATGAAGGAACTAACATGCAGGGGATGTTCAAAAAAGGACTGCTTGTGTTGTCAGTCTCACAGAGCTTTATCATTGTGCTTCCTTTTCCCCCATGGCTATGGTAAGCAGGACTATTATACGCTTCTTGCAAACAAAAATATGCGAATTAATATCCCTCAAAGGGCAATTCCCATCAGGCTTTGGGACTGACAAAATACTATATAGATGCAAATAGTAGGCATCTAGAACATCTACTCACATGAAATTAAGCTCAGCATGAAACAGTTGGTCTGGGCAACAAAAAGCCTCCTCTCCAGCTTTAGGGCAGCCAGCGTATTTCTACCGTCACAAGAGATTAAGAAATACACTGTGTTGTCCTAAGGAGCTGAATCGGCAGAAAACCCTGGGCTGAGACGCTGGTGATGAGACATTCAGTATCAGTTCTCGGGTAGAAAATACCCCTTGGGCTAGGGCTGGGCTGCTCCAAACCTCCTTGGCAAGGAGACAGGAGGCACAGTCATCCAGCACTTGTGCTGGGGAGCAGCTCCTCTGCAATCGCTTGAGGGCAGTGAGACAGTTGGCAGAGAAGCCATCACGGCACCAAAATTAAATTTACAGGCTGCTTTCCCATGGCTGTGCTGGGACATAGCAGGGTGCTTTATAATTATGTTTTAGGAGCCTCCACCCTCTTGCCCTAATTTCCAATTAAAGTTGTACCCTTCCCAGGAGAGATTGCAAACATCCTACAAACAGGGGAAGGAGGCCAGGAAGGACCATTCTGTGTAGGTCAGTAATAGACAGGAACCTGGAGAAATTATTTTTATGCCACAGCCCGCAGCTACCCAGCCCCGTCACCTAATTAATTTTCTCTTCTAGGCTTACTGATGGTGTATTTAAAGCCAAAAGGAAAAACGGACAACAAGTGGAAATGGAAATGTGGTGGGAACAAAAGGAGAGGGGAAACAGACAAAGCAGCAAAGCAGTGGAAAAACTGCAGTGCTTCAGTCTGGCTGCTATTCCTACTGTCAGCCAACTGTGACTGCCTAGAGTGAAGCACTAGGCTGGATCAGCAAGAAATAATCTCTTATTAGTCTAGTTTCCTAACCATACCAAGATGCGAGACAGTGTCCTCTCCACAGGACTCCTCTCTTTACCCCTACCTCACCCTAAGTGACCCAGATACTGCGCCTAGAAACCAATATTGTTCAGTAATCTTGATCTTTTGAAAGGTAGAATGTCAAAACTGTACAACTAATAGTATTTTAATACACTTTTGCACTTAAACTTTGTGAAGAGTCTCCTATTTTTTATAAACCACTGCAGGTTTATATATATTTTTTTTCAAGTGTTGGCAACTTCTGATTCAGGTTCAGAATGTAAGAAAGACCTACACTTTCATCGCCAAAAGTTTGTCAACAGAAATTTCCTGGTGGCTTCAAATGACCAGTAAACTGCTCTGAATGCCAAATGGCATTCAGAGGAAACTTGTGGTCAGACTTGTGATGGAGGCTGGCAGCACCCCCTTGAACGAGGCAGGAAGGTGCATGTAGCTGCTAAGAACCCTCTGTTTTATCACATCTGAATAGGTCTTCCCTTATGGGTTACGTTACTCGGTCAGTAGGTTGCAGCTGTGAAGGAAACATCTCTTACCCAACAAACAGATCTTCTCTGACATTCTGTCCTCCTCCTCCTCCTCCTCATTTGTGTTCTCATTTGCTCACAATTTTGCAGCATCCATTCCTTTCATGTGGGTTCAAATTAAGGAATGACCATAATGTCATGAGTGCCATTTAAAGCAAAACTTTGCCCTTTGTAATAATAATAATAATTTAATATCTCCTATAGGATGTTAAAAGGATATTTCTCTCTTCCTCTGTGTAATAAAGAATTTCCTTTTAACTTTAATAGTCCTTGTTCCATCAACTGTGACTAGCAGAATGTGTTATTACCAACAAATATAATTTATATAATTAGACATTTATGGGCTTGTATTGAACCCTTGACCAGCCTGCTACCATTTCTAGACATTGCAGTTTTGTTTTTGCAGCTGATGAGAGCCTGCATGACCACTAAAACTGAAAATGAAAAAAAAAATCATATAGAAACCTTTCCCACTGGAAAAAGCAGATCTTGGACAAAATAAGACTGTAACACTCCATTTGCAGACTTAGGGACTTAATTATAATATTCCTTTTATGCTTTTAGAACAACAAAAGCAATGGTTAATGAGATGAAATATTTAATCTTATCAAAACAAAAGGATTTATGAAAATGACTTCAGTAAATCCTTAGTTTATGTTTCTAAATAACTTTTCCTATAGATTTTTTTGATTTATCTCACAACAGATGGAAGTATAAAAACATTAAAACATAAACAGTGGAAAATAAATTTCTTCACTGTCAATAAATGGAATTTTTAGGGAACAGTTTTATGGAAGTTTTGATTCTGATGAATAACCATGACTTATTTTTCATTAAGGAAGTTCCGTTCAGGAAATAGAAAAGTGAGTATATGTGAAAAAGATAAATGTTCTTGCAGTTACATGTAATGAAATTAAAAGGTGGAAGAAATGTCCATCCTGGAGGGACAGTGAGTGTCCTGTCCATTTGAAGAGTGAGGAGCAAACCTTGAGCTCTGTCCATAGGGCTGCAGCCTCTTTGTGTAGGTCAGATGCTGCCCCAAATCGAAGCCGTGCTCAGCACCGTCTGCACTGCTTGCACCTGGCACATTGGACTCCTTACGTCTATATGGGAAAATCTTGGGACAAGGCTGTGGGGAACACACAGCTGGATCCAGGGACAAAGCTGAATCTGGATCTGCCTCTTTCTTTGGAGTGGGAGGTGTTGCAACATGACCAGTTTATGACCGACGCAGCTGCTATTGCTGAAGATAATAGTGTGAAGTACTGGCTGCTTCTTCAGCCCAGGGTGGCATCCATGATGTTTCCTTTGCTCCCTGTGTAGTACAAGATGGATTACAAGCAAAGGGAAGACTATTAATTGTACAATTAGCAAATTATATATGTTGAAATGTTGCTAATTTAGTAACAGCTTTTATAGCAGCACAAACAAGGAGCCATTTTCACATAAAAGACAAAGTTTTTGCTCATAGCTCTTCAGGAGTTATTAATGTTAAAGCTTTTTCAAGCTACCCTGGACTAAAAAGTTGACTGAATAATTATCAGCTGCTCTAATTGGAAATCTTTCAGCCATCAATCAAGAAAGATGTAGGAGCAAAGGACAAACGCACTTGCTCTAGACAAGAGTCATTCCAGTTTCAAATAGTTAATATTAACCCACATTTTATCTGCTCTTGTCTCATTACATTTGAAGTCCTCTGAGAGCAGAAACTCAGGACAACTTGTCCTTCCAAAAAATGGCCTTTTCTAGGTATCCTAGTAAAGAAAACCCTGAAACACATAGAAATGATAAAAAAGATCAGGAGTTACTTTTTTTTAACTTTCGTTTTCCCCTAGAAAATGCAGGGTCACTGTGACTGGTCAGGTCAGTAAATGAATTACAGAAGTGAGGTGATGCTGATAGGGAGGCCATCCTGAGAGTCTTTTGTAAGAAAAATGTGACAGTGGAGGAGCAGCTCAAGAAGAGTTTGAAATGGCAGCTAATCCTGATGTGAAATGCCAAAATTCCAATGCTTTTAAGGTTATTTTTCAGTTGCCTCTTCCAGCAGCTTGCGATTCAGGTGGGTGAACTGTGGGGAAAGATTTTAGTGAGCTGAATGTGCAACCTGGGCTTTCAGTGTTATAGTTTGCTTCAGGAGAGTCATCATCTTTCAGCAGTTTGTTGTGAGGGTTTGGGAGGAAAGGGAACCTACGGAGGCTTGACCTTAGCTGTTATTTTATTGAGTGTTGTTATTTTATTGTTATTTATTTTATTAATTTTTTTTATTATTATCAATTTTGCCTGTGCAAGGATATGAGAGATAAACAGAAAACTATGTCTAATAACCCAGTGAGTGCAGGAACAGTGCTGGAATCATCCACTCTCACTTACCTCCTCCAAACATGTGTTTATGTAAAATAGGGATAACCACTTTTTGCAGAGTTATTAAAGCATGCATATTTGAAAGGTACACCGAAACTGTGGATGTTTTTGAATTTAACTGATTTCTAAAGGTGGCAAACAATCTGAGCCTGTTGTTCCTCAGGATGCCAATGCAGCCACTCCTCAAACGCAACACCCAAGGCAACAAAACCAACACCCTGATCTGAAAAGAAAGGAAGAAGCTGCTTTACTTCCTCTTAGTCCTCTCTGCCCTTGCATCCCAATTTGCTTACATCAGACACTAGTTGAAGCAGGTGAAGCAATACTGCCTTTTATGTCCTTTCCCATGTTTTAGAGAGAGCAATTGTGACAGCTGAAATAACTTCATTAGAAGCATATTCAAAATAGCATGAATATTTTCAATATTTCAACTTTTCTGGATGATTCTGAGCAGCCTGAAAACTGTTTGGGAGTTGTATATGTTCTAGCAGAAGCCAGCATCACTTCTTTTTGCAGACCTGGTTAAAAGTTCAAGCTCTTTATGCTAGAGAGATTGAAGCCTAGCCCTCCAGGATCAGCAGCAGTGGTGCAGTGCTCCAGGGACACCAGAATAACAATCCTTATGGCATTAGCAGTGCTAGTGTTGTCATTTTCCCCTCCCAGTTTATGGCACAGCAGCGATTACCCTGGCTGTCTTGGAAGTTGTGGCGTGGCAGATGTTGGTTTGTTCTGGTAACTGAGCAACACATCGCTGCTGCATGGGGGGATGATGAATCATGAGGGTGTTGTTCAGGCTTAGCAGGGCTTGGCTTGGGGAAAGCACAAAACAAGGAAGCCTAACAAATCTTGTACAAATCCAAGAAAACACTAGTGTTGTCATTGTCCAGGTCAGGGACCAGCCTGTGCAATAAGCTACAGTCTATTAACAGGAAAAATCCCCTGGCTTCACAGCCAGAGGTGACAGGTAGTGACCAGAAAACAAATTATATTTTGTGCGTGTGTGGAGATGAACATAGAGAGACTAACAGGATCCAGCCAACAACTTTTGGCAGAACAGTGTCTTTAATGGATTTTAGGGCTTCTGCAAGAATTAGAAGCTTTGAAATTTAGTACCAATTTGAGAAACATATGCAGATTTAAAGAATGGATTCTTTTAATAATTTTTCTTTTAACCTTAAACAGATTTATGAGAGTTTAATATCCCATAGAAAGCATTATGCAAATATTCCTATCCCCTGCTAATAAAACAGGAAATAATGAATGGTGGGGCTGTCTCAGTTACAGACTTGGTAAGTCTGGCAGATAAGCAAGCAAACCAACCCATGAAATGCAATTTTGGAGTGATTATGTGTGTAAATCTATAATTTCACTAATGGGAAGCTGTGCAAATAACAATACATTTGGCTTGGGTTATACGTAAGCTGTGGCAAACCTCTTTACCATGGAGCCTCCAGACAAGAAGGTAAAAGTAGCTGACTGAAAACTTGTCCTTTACGCCATGTATCATGGGGTTGTTTCTCAAACCACCAATGTTATTGTGCCTTTTTAAACATAAATCAACCTTGACTGAGTTTGAGTCCAGACATTTAGCAATCCCTATTCTAAACTGAGCTTGCTTGAACCATAAGGATTTCTGTTCATATCAGAAGCTCTCTACTTCACAGAAGTTCTCATTTGTCAGTATTAGAAAAATACTTTGCATCATAAAAATGAGATGAGACTAGAACCCTTGCTTTCCCAGAACTTGGCAGTGGCTGTGATAGTCTTTTAAAGCTGCAGAGAAGGATTTCCTTCCAATTAAAAATGTCTTCTTAGTCCCTTCTCTAGTTGTCTTTGCCTCCTACCATGGCTTACACCTCACTCATCTGTCTGCAGAGCGACTTGTCTTAGTGTTCCCTACCTTGTTTCAAACACAGTCAGTTGAAATATTTCAAACTTTTTTCCACCAAGTCTTTAATTTCCTCTGATTTAATTTCCTCTGAATTAGCTTTGTTGATACAGTGACATGAATTAGAAAATGCTCTTGTAAATGTGATGTTAACAGAAGAGCTGTGAAAGAAAAAAGTAGCTGAGAATCTCTTTTTCCACTGTCACTGGACCTAGAAGAGAACCCCTGTCACTGCATTATGATGTGCAGTGAAAGCTTCTCTAGCTGGGCCCTACCATGTTTTCATCAAGGTCTTTGGCAAGCCCTTCTTTAAGAATATGTGATTGTGATTACATTTTTCAGACTACACTTAATTCTTTATCTGCTTCCTTCAAAATTTCCTTTAGAAACATGTCGAGAAGTGACAATATAAAGCAATTCTATATAGCCCATAAATGCAGCTCATTCTCCATTAATGCTTTCTCTGGTTTCAAAGCAAAAATCCATTGCATCCTGAGGAAAAAAAGAAAAGATACCAGAGCACATAAATGGTCAAGATATTTTCAAATGGACATGTAAATTATCTACAGGAGCTCAGGGTTTTCTGGCTTTATTACTATTTGTAACAGATAAACCAAACAAAGCAAAACCAAGACCTTTTGTTTATATTAATATTCTAAGACATGTGTTGAGTACAACTGATCTGTATTTGGTTTGGGCACTCTATCATTCTAAGAAAAATTCTCCTTTGATGCAGAGAGCCAAAATTGTTTCCCACAAGTCCCAAACATACAAATGCAGTTAGATGATTGGCATTCTCAGGAGGAAGGACTTAACTGAAGCAACCTTTCTACCTTTCTCCTTTCTTAAATCAGGAGTTGGAGCACACTACCAAAGCAGTGTTGGGGAAGATCTCATCATTGCTTCTTATGCTGTACCTGCTGGTAAACAAAGGCAGGATTGTGTCTTCCACCACCACGGTCAGTTGGGTGCATTTCATGTGAAGTAAATGTGAGAAAACATGAAAACAGGAAAAGTTAGGAAGAGACCTTTGACATAGATCTGAAATTAAAATTTAGGTGCAGTGCAGCCTCCTTTGACAGTCAGTAACTTTCTCGTCATCAGAGTCTGAGGAAAATCATCTCCCCTGATTGAGCAACTTTGGCATAGATACCTGAGAGAAGTTAACCAATCTATATGTCTGTATCATTTTCTCTTAATTCATGTATCAATGTTAGTGATCTCAGATTTCAAGGCTGTAAGGGACTTGCCACTACAGTTTTGCATCTTGCATGACACAACATGAGCTGGTGACATTGCTGGATTCTAGCACAGCCATCTCTAGAGTGCTCCCCAGCAGCTGAGGAAGCCTACTTCAACCAGGCTTCTAGGAAGCACATCAGTGCTAACTCTTGTGCATTAGCACGTAATGATTCTGCATTTGTGGTCCCTGCAGCTTCTTGCAGGCCTCTTCCCAGTGAAAATGAATTGCAAAATCCCCTCTGACTTGATTTTATGGATGGCAGCTCAATGGTTCATTAAAATCTCCTCTAGAAATGATGTGATCCTCCTTTCTGCAGCCAGAGCTCCATGATATAACTGAAATTAATCCTGCAGCCACAGCCACAGCACAGGAGCTCTTTACTTTGGTTCTTCACTTTACACCCCATTGAGCTTAATCAATCTTACAGATGGAATTTCCCATGCATTCCACAAAAAAAAAACAAACTAAAAAAACCCACCAAAAAACAAAAAACACCCACAAAGCAAAACCCACTCAGACTCCCTGCCATAGACACTACAGTTTAGTGGGGGACAGTGCACATAAGAAAGAATGAACTGCAGCATTCAGAAAGGCCACCAGTACTTACTGGCACTGCTGCCACCTGATAACAGTATGAGCAACCTTCAGGTATAAACTTGTTATTGAAAGGCCTACAAGCCAACCTTCTGCAGCTGTAACAGAGTACCAACAGACCTAGTCCACTCGGTGTTGATTTTTTTTTTTTATGGCACAAAACAGTCCAAAGACAGGATTTAGAAGCACTTTTTACTAGGAAGACTCACAAGTTCAGCTCCACCTTACCATGCTCTGGAGTTCTTTGAAATTTATTGTAAATAAATCCAGGTAAACAATAATTAGCTGTGCTTGGGTGTGGTCTTAATGAGAAGGCACAAAGGATTAATATTTATTAATCCTCTTGTACTAGGTAATTTTATCTTTCCAGTAGAAAAGTTCTAGGACTTTCATTGGCTTTCCTAAAAGTATCTCACAAGAATCTCAAGGATCTTACCCTTTCAAAGCTGCTCTGGAAGAGGCAGTCTACTTTCTAGTTTGAGTACAACAGCCAGAATAGTAGCTTTTAAAGTTAACTTTGAGGTATGGAAGTTAATGATCTGCTTTGGGCATTTTGCTCATTTTTGGTTTGTTTTTATTCTTTTTTTTTTTTTTTTACATCTTGATTTGCTTGTTCAAACCATGAGAGCAGCTTGAGCCTTTCCATATCTGTGGCAAACAGGGAGGACTTCGCCCTTGTAACAGCATTTTGCAAGTAAGAAGTTAGTTATTGTGCAGGAAAAATAATAATTTGTTATGTAAAGCTATTAGAACTTTAAAATTCATTGGTGATACATCCCATGTAAAACTCTGTCGAGGATCACAACTTAGTTTTTGATGAGGTGGCTGGTTGATTTCTGAATTTACATTTTTCTCAGTTTTTTGGAAAGCAACCTTAGCTTTCTCTGTTATTAGTGGCTACACTGGCCTGTTTTTATTTCATTTCTAGAGGCATAGCTTTTGTAGTAAGGAGGCTGTAATCCCTGCCAGGAATTATCTGACAAACTACAAGCATCTGCTTTCAGCTCATTTCCTCAGTGGACAGGGCCAATTAGACCTTGTGGCTATAAAGGTGTACTGGTTTTTGGAAAGAGGGGCTGTAAACATTAGTGCAGATGGTCAGATGGTCTTAGGGAGCCTTTTAAGACTCTCAGCGCCAGCATTTAAAAATTTAGTTGGAAATTTGGAAAAATTCCTAGAAGGTTCCAGTAGCCAGTCATTATTGAACAGCCTTACATCCCTTTTGGCATTAAACTGAAGCAATGTTGGATCAAGAATTTGAAATGAGGGCACAGCATTTCACATGGATAAGGCCGAAATTCAGTCTCATAGGCATTTGTATGTCTCTTGTTCATTTGTTTATTTTGGAGCTGGTCATAATTTATCAGTTGACATAAAAGAAGAAAAGATTTCTTGGAAAATAAGATAGAAAACATGGATTTTTAAACAGACATTTGGAAATGTTTCCTCCCATTCTTATTCTTTTTTAAGACAATTGGGCTCCCAGTTCCCTTCAGATGCTTTGAGAAGCCTGCCTCCACTGCTACAATGTCAGACCATTCCTATATAATATTTGGACCATCTGCATTTTAACTCTCTTGTAAGCTCTAAATATTCCATTCACATCCTCTTATAGAAAGTTTTAGTCTTTTTCAATGGACATATGCCTGAATTTAAACTGAGTTTTTAATAAGAAACAGACGACTCAATGGAATGATGAATTTGAAGTTTAGGAGTAAATTTTGTCAACAGTTCAGATTTCATTGTTCTATAAGATGGAATTACTTCCTTGTGCGTAAACAAAATCACTTCTTCCCCCATACAGGAAAGGATGATGGAAATGTTGTAGTGACAGACAGAGTGGCTCCTCTGCCTCCTTTGGTAGCAGATGGTTTTTGTTGTCAGTGCCCAAGTTGCAGGTCACATGACCTGATTTTTTGAATGTGAACATGGTGATCAAGAAGGCTGAAAGTTCCCAGAGGCCTAAAACCTGCAAACAGAGCTGTTGTGAGTAATATGCCTGAATTTGGTCTCATGTTGTCCACACTCAAAACCTTAGTTGACTTGAGCCAGAAGCAGATCAACACACAGAGCTGTGATATTATCAATCAGCTGTTTAGATGGACAAATGTACAGAAATATCCTTATCCATATATTCTCTGACACATTTTCTAGTGTATGATCCTGCTCAAAAGTGCTAGACTCTCAGGATGAAATCAAGGCTCAATTTCTCAGTTCTAGTTTCAAGTGGTTTACAGTGAATCATTTAATGGACTGGCCAAGTCCTGTCATTGTGTGCCACTTGGTGGGCACATGTCCACATTGTTTATAAGATTCACGCATTTGCAACAGGTGAGAGCATTGTTTCCCTCTTTCATGTCACATTAAAATGACAATCTTTGCACATTTAAAAATATTAAGCTCTTGCAGGGAAGGGAAGTTAGAGAGTCATTCTACAATCCCCTTTTATTCAGCAGATTAGAGAAGGGAAGATTCAGTTTTCCAAACCTGCTGATGCAGAACGTGTTGCTTGTTCGTGTGTGAGGGTCAGTGACCTGTAAGGGTACAAACACACAAAGAGCGATGTGGTCAGACTGGTGCTGCAAATGAGCAGGTTGCATTAGGTGCTGGAAGGGAGTCATGCTCAATAGGACTGCTGTCTGCACTGTTTATCAGAGGAAGAAACGTGGTTTATGCAGTTTGGTGTCACTGAGGTGAAATAACAGAAGCAAATAGAGTGGCTTGACACAGATCTGTTGGAGCAGGTCTAGAGGAGGACCACGAAGGTGATCAGAAGGCTGGAGCACCTCTCCTTGGAGGAAAGCCTGAGAGAGTTGGGGGTGTTCAGCCAGGAGAAGGCTCCAGGGAGAGCTCACTGGGGCTTTCCAGTAGTTAAAGGAAGCTCGTAAAAAAGAGGGAGAACAACTTTTTACATGGGCATGTAGTTCCAGGACAAGGTGTGGGGTGGTTTTAAACACTGCATCTCTCTGCCTGGTGGCATTTATGCTCCCTCCTGAGGTGGGGACACTGAGCAAGAACAAAGGTAAGTAAAACAGCAAAGCAAGAGATGGAAGAGAGGTGCCCTGGTCTTAGAGATTAGCATGCCTTGCATGTCTTACAGATTCTGTCTAAGGTTCTGTCTTTTCTCTAAGTGCTGGTTATACATTTAAGAACTGGTACATAGACATGATTATGTGCATATATTTGTGTTCATGGACAAGGGTGGTGATAATTCAGTTTCCTGGTTCTCTCCCTTCTCTGCCACATGAGCATCTTCATCACTGTGCTGCAGAATTGTGCCACCTCTGCAGACCAGTGGGATGTGAAGTCATGAGACTCAGCATGAGAGAAAGTGCTATGGCCATGTATTTTGTGGGAGACAGCTGAACCTCAGGCTCCCTGGGCATTGTGACAACTCTACCTGCTGGAGCCTGTCAAAAAACAAAACACTTATGGAATTTAGAAACCTTCGGGAACAGAGAGCAGCTTAACAGGAGTTTGCTGATCAGAACATGTGTGCTTAATTTTGTCAGTGCATGATTTATTACCTATGTATTTTTAATGTCTCCATCTTTCTGCCCAACACTGAAGAGAGAGAACTGCAGGCATAAGCATATCAAACGATTGCAAAATTACAGGCATCAGAATAAAATCACTTAATGTGTCGTGCTCCCTGAGTTAGGGATAAAGTAGATACCTAAGTGATTCCTTTCCAGCCAATGCAAGAGCAATATTAATCACATCTAATGATACAATTTCAGCTTGTATAGACACATTCTGGCTCCTGTCCAGTTACTGAAAATCTTAACCATGCCATAACCCCATTTGATTATCTGTTGCTCAGGGAATCAGCTTCAGGCCTCCCAAAGGCACAAAAGAAGCATAAGCAAACACTGTCAGGCACTGCCTTTATTCTAAAAGTGCTTTAAGAACTGTGATAGAGATCGCAATCTCTACTGGATACATCCTTTCTCCTGGAGCAGGTGTCTTCTTCAGCTACTGCCTCTGACTGGAGCTCTGTGCTAGTCCTGGGGCGAGGAGATGGTACCATTTCTGCCAAGCCCCTATAGTGACACAAACCACTGACTTAGGAAGAAGAGTCACTGCTTGCGTGCTTGCAGGAGGGGCAGTGAGCTGTTAGAGGCCCATGTTTATGGCTGATTAACAAATTGTTTGGTAAGGCAGCATGGCATTAAGGAGTTAATCATAATCGAGGCAGAGATTAGTATCTATTTGTAGCAACTCCAGGCAGATTATTTGCTTCCACTGGCTTTGTGACACAGTGAATCTGCCAAATGAGCCATGTGAAGCCTGCTCCACCCAAACTGGGGTGGTTTCAGACAGAAAGCACCCGTCACTCTGCCGGTGCTGCCTTGCCACATGCACAGAAAGCAGAAATCATGTACAGCTCTCCAACTCCTAAACTCCCCTGCACTGAAGCAATTACCCAGATTATACCCTTGGTGGAAGCTGATGTATCCTCAAATTGGTTAGGCATTTTCACAAGTTGAAGAAAAGATAAAGTGGCTCAGTGATCTGAGATCAGTTTCTGCCTCTCTCTGTTGGAGTCATATTCACAGCACGCTGCCTCGCCCCTGTGCAGGAGGGAGAACAAGATCAAAGGGATTTGTACAAAGAGGTGCAACCCCACACTAAAATACTGTTTCCTCATCTCACTTTTCTGCCAGTCACACTCCACTGCCCTAACTCTGGAGTTAGGCCAGACTCCGAAAAGGAACAAGGTGGCCTGGATTTGGCACTGGGGATTAATTTTGTACCTGCCCATCTCTTTGGAAAAGATTTGCAGAAGTGTGTTCGCTCTAGCACCTCTCTTTCAAAGAGACTACAGTATCACCAAGATTGTAGAGGAGTTTATTTCTCATCTCTCCACACTGCAGGTTATAATAAAGGACCTGATTTAAAGCATACCACAGCAGTGGGAGAAGTGGGAAAGTACTTACATGCTGCATTAGAAGCAACAAGGATGGATGAACCTGCAGGGGAATTTCCAGTACATTGGATGAAGTAACCCAGACTGGAATTTGACAAAAAACCCAGATTATTTCCTTTGCCTGAATAAACACATGATGGCGACCGTAAGGGTTTACACTGCATGAAAAGCTGTCATCTTCCTAATATAGTTAAATCAGTCATTCACCAAATTAATTTGAATCCTTTTTCCCATGGAAGGCCTTGTCTACTTTAGGACAGTGTCCTTGACAGATTTAATTCTGATTAAGATGTTTATTAGAAAAATAATTACTTCAGGCTCCCAGCTCAGAGTCCTTGATTTTAGTCCTGATACAAAAGTGCAGAGAATATTTATGAGCAAACTACAGGCATAAATACACTGAAGGGTTGTGAACTTATGTGATACTGTCAAGCCCACAATAACTCTAAGCCATCACAGTAAGGCACTTAAACGGTGGGCAACTCTTTGAAGGTGCCAGAGACTGCAGCAAGTGCCACTTTCAGCTTTCATGGAAATAGTTAGTGAATTCTGAGTGATATTTTTTTTTTTAATGTAAGATCATAGAATGGTTTGGGTTGGAAAGGACCTTAAAGATCATCCAGTTCCAACCACCCCACCATGGGCACGGACACTTCCCACTACACCAGGTTTCTCAAAACCCCATCCAACCTAGCCTTGAACACTTCCAAGGATGGGCCATCCACAACACTGGGCAAATTGTGCCAGTGCCTCACTCCCCTCAAAGTAAAGAATCCTCATATCTAACCTAAACCGACTTTCAATTTGAAGCCATTCTCCTTTGTCCACTCCCCATGGCCCTGTAAAAAGTCCCTCTCTAGCTCTATTGTATGTTCCCTTTAGGTACGGGAAGGATGCTGTAAGTTCTCCCCAGAACCTTCTCTTTCTTCTCTTGGCTGAACAACCCCAACTCTCTTACCCTGTCTTCACAGCAGAGAGGCTCCATCCCTCTGATCTTCTTTGTGGCCCTGAACTCAGTCCAACAGGTCCACAGCCTTCTTACGTGAGAGGCTCCAGATGCAGTACTCCAGGTGGGGGACCAGCACAGAGGGGAAGAATCCCCTCTCTGGCCTTGCTGGCTATGCTGCTTTTGGCAAGTCCAGGACATGTTTGGCTTTCTGGGCTGCAAGAGCACACTGCTAGGTCATATCAAGCTTTTCATCCACCAACACCCCCAAGCCCTCCTCAAGGCTGCCCTCAACTCATTTTTCACCCAGTCTGCACTTGCGCTTAGGACTGCCCTGAGCCACAAGCATGATCTTGCACTTGGCCTTGTTGAACACCATGAGGTTCACATGTCAAGCCTGTAAGGTCCCTCTGGAATTACTGTTGTTTCATACCTGCTTCTTTTTAGATGACAAAGTAATGTTTCCTTTGGCCAGTGCTATGAGAGTCGGCAAACCTTTACAGGCAGACGCACGAAAGCTGCCATGCAGAAAGGGGGGCGGGGCTGGCCTGTGAGAAAATGCTGCAATGGCCCAGGGAAGGAGCAGAGGAGAGGGAGAGGAGTGGAAAGGAGATGAGGGAGCCAGAGAGGACAGAACCTCCTATCTCTGCCAGAGGGCGGAGCAGCGTTTTCCCACAGGCACTCAGCGCGGAGTGAAGCAGCTCCCGGGCTGCTGCCGCCGGCTCGCTGAGCCTGCCCCGCCTCTTCCCACCGGGCCAGCCCGCCCGCGCCCGCCCCCTGCCGGTGTCGGGCGGCGCAGCAGCCGCCGAGACGCGGCGGGGGACGGACCCGGNGGCATGGCAGGGCATGGCAGGGCAGGGCGGGGCCGGCCTCAGCACCGAGGCAAAGGCGGAACAAAGGCCGGCAGATCCCTTTCCGCTTTGGGCAGTCGGCCGTTGAAGGACTGATCCGAGGCTGGGCCTTTCCCACGGCCGTAGGGAAGCGAGCAGATCTTTTCGCCTTCCTGTGCAGTGTTAAGCGGCCGGCCGGGGCGGGAGGGTCCCGTGGCCGGGGCAGGAGCAGCTCCCACTCCCGCGGGACGGTGCGCGCGGATGGAGCTGCGCTCTCTCCGGGCGGCCCCTGGGCTCCGGAGCGGTCCTGGCTTCACTGCCCTCGTCTGCGTAAAAGAAGGGATTAGCAGCAGCCAGGCAACAGCGTGGAAGCTGCCTTGCCCGGTTGATTGCCACTTACCACTCATACGCAACTTGGGACGGGGTCCCAGAAGTAGCTTGGACTTAAAGCTACTTCCGCAGGTGGGGACAGACACGTGGATTGGTGAGCTCTCCCTAGGATGCAGAAGGTGCCATAGCTGGCTGCATGCGAAGAGCCCACTGCAGCTGAACCTTGTCCTCAGGGGAGCTGTGCGCTGTGACCCCTCTCACTGCTTTGGGCTGTAGCTTTTTTCAGGAGGTGAGCACACACAGAGAGAGACCTGTGGGGTCAGTGCCCAGCTAGCCCTGTAATACTTGAAAGCTCAGTGGCACTAAATAGCACAAAAATAAAAGAACTTTCAACAGGAAGGCCCTGAACCCTTCCTTCTCACTGGAAGTCTTCATGTGAAGACCACAGTGTCCATACTATTTTCTCAGGATTGTAGGATGTTCTCAGCTCAGTACAATTGTAACTGTTCATTTCCCATTGCAGGAATAATATTCACACTCATTTGCAATCAAAGAAAAGGCTGACAGTGAAAGAAATGGCTGATGTGATACAAGAGGTTAAACCAGGGAACTGGAATGCTTCCTCTGACCCTAGATTTCTACATTCTTCTTGCAGACTATATAATCCATATGCTCTCCTGTGTCAATAACATGTGCCTGAAAAGGCTTGTCTTCATGATGTGTCTATAATCTACTGAAAAAGGATTTGGCTTATTAGTATGCATCCATATTAAAATGATTATTTGTTTCTCTACCACACGAGGTAGAGCAAAGTGCATTGGCATGAGAATACACACATAACTGCTAAAGGTTATTCTGTTTAATTTTATTTTTGACACTTTAAGATCTAGACTGCAGTGCGTGTCCCTGGTTAAAGTGAACAGCATTAAGAAATGGGAAGAGAGGAGGGGAGTCCTGTCTCCTTTCACATGTTGCTCTGGGGTGCTACAGCTTTGTGGGGCCTCTAAATAGCTCCTTCAGCACATAAGCAGTGGAGACCTGGGGGACCTTTTATCCTTTTATCTTTTATTCCTTTTATCTGGCTGAAATACACCCAGTCCTCACACTGCCAGCCTCTGCATGGTGACCGGGCATGATTTGATTATTGTAAGACTTTTCTGCAATTTCTTCTGCAGCTCCTTTTTATTATTTCATGATTTGACTATTAGCTAAACAGCTAGTATTCCCACATGGCCTTGTTAAGTTGTGTGAAGAAATTTATACGAAATAAGGCTGTTAAATACTTGTGTTCTTTTTTATTTCAGTTTTCATGCATTTCTTTAAGACTCTTGTGTCAACATTTCTCTGAACCAAAGTGGAAATGCTAAAATAGCCTAGGATTTTTTTAGCAAATATGTAACAAATTATTTTGTTTAGGAAATGAACCTGTTATGTGTAAAAGAATGATCAAAAGTACACCAGGATGCTAAGTGTTTGTGTATGGGGTTTTTGCAGCTATGTATTCACATAAATACGGAATTAATACAAGGAGCAATAATAGAACTGTTGCCATTTCTGTCAGGCATTACCCATTTGGTAGCGATGGGCATTCAGTGCCCCGACCTTATTATGGCTTTTTTTTTTTTTTTCAGGAAGTCTAGCAGTTGAGCCAGAAGTTGAGATAGCCAAGTGGCCAAGAGAGCCAAGACTTCCAGGTTAACTCTATGTGAGGTACGAGGAAGGAAACTTGCTGGCTTGTGCCCCGTCCTTGGTCTCCCTTAGCGCTGTTCTCTTTCGAAAACTAAACCAGACAGAGCCACTAGGTGGCGATATTCCGCAACGAAAGGCCGCTCGTGCCGCCTCATTCGGCCTTACCCCGTGTTAAAGATGCAGAATCGTTTTTATGTAATCAATTTGTCTTTTCATGGCAAAATTAATGTGGACAGGCCAAAGAGGCAGGACAACCCACCCTGACAAAGCTCTTCACAAAACCAGCTTGAGCAGGACAGCTTGGAGCTTGAGCATGTAGGTCCTGAGCTGTCCTGTAGCGCTCGACCCAGCCTGATTCTAACAAAGGCCAAGGGTGACATTTCCTGCCAGAACTATGGGGAGACACCCCTAACTCAATTTGAGATGCTGCTAGAAAGCCCAGATAGGGAGCACTGGTCTGACAGTGGCTGTCCTAGCCATACTTCTGGGTGGCAGAGAAGGGCTAATGCAAAAGAATGATATCTCTGCTCCTTAGCAAAAAGGAGAAGTCCTCCGATGCAAAAAGAAGGCTGTGATGGGTTTACCACAGCTAAAAGCTAAATACCCACCCAGCTGCTCACTCTCTCCTCCTACCCCTCCTTCTCCTATTGAGACATAAGGAGAAAATTGGATGAGAAAATCATGGGTCAGAATAAAGAGAGGGATAGTGCTTGATAATTGCTGTAATGGGCAAAAAAAGACTACTTAAGAGAAAACATAATTTATTAAGAAATAAAAAAATGTGAACAAAAAGATAAACATTAAAAGATCACTCATCATCTCCACTTCTACACTCCCAGTTTAACTCTCTCAATACAGACTTGTTTACCCACACCAGAGGGTGTAGAGTGGCAAGGGTGGATAAAATCAGTACATGGTTTGTATCTGAAAAACTGTCATCCTCAGGAAGGATTCTTCCTTTCAGGAAAGGGAATGAAATCCTGAAATCAGAGAACAAAGTGTAAATAAAGAGAGAGGAGAAGATTTTGAGGAAATGAAAGGTAAGAAAAAAATTCGGGAAAAATTTGGAAACTGAGCAAAAACCATAAAAGTGAATGGTATGACAGGAAGTGCAGGGAAACAGCCCGAAGCTTGCCCAATTAATGCTCATTGAAGTCGCAAGATTTCGTTCCCTTTCCTGAAAGGAAAGTCTTCCTTTCAGGAAAGGGAATGAAATCTTAAAATCAGAGAACAAAGTCAAGCAGACACTCGAGAAAGGAGTTGTGATGAAAAACAGTGTGAGTGAAAAACCGAGAAAATTTGGAAATAGAGGAATTACCACCAAAGGGAGTGAGATGGGACCATCTGATGGGACCAATGAGGGGCAGTGAAAAGGACCAAAAGTTGCCAAAATTCCTCCAATGCAAATCCTGAAGTCAGGAAAGAAGTGTAGATAAAGAGAGAGGAGAAGATTTTTAGGAAATGAAATGTAAGTGAAAAAGAAAGGAAAAATTTGGGAACTGTCATTGTCAAGATGGCCACATACTCAGAGTGCTTCAATGAAAACTTCAGAGGGCTTCAAGTAGCCACACCATTTTATCTAGAATTATTTCATACCTTTTCTCTGTAGCAATTCTATGGGCAGCTTCCCACTGCTCTTGCTCTTTCTCTCTTCCTTCTACAGTTCCAACTTGCTGGTTCCTGTCCCTAGCATGGACACCTCACCCTGTCTGTCCCTCATACAGTGACTTACCTTATCTGTCCCTCACACAACCTCCTGTCTCTTTCTCCTCACAGCACAACCAGCAGGCTCCAACTGACTCTCTACCAACTCACTCTTTATCACACCCAGCTGTGAGGGCAGGTCTGTTCCCACTCTTTGGTAATTAACACAGCTGCAACATATCAGCAGCAGGATTGCCTTTAGCACTCTCTGTATCTGTCTTCCCACAGGGAACCAAGCAAAAACAATAAAAGTGAATGGGATGACAAGAAGTGCACGGAAATGGACTGAAGCTTGCCCAATTAATCCTCATTGAAATCACAAGTTTCATTCCATTTCCTGAGAGGAAATGGAGTCTGGAATTCTGGAAGAATTGGACTTTTTCTTCTCTTATTTGCCCATGAACTGCAGTTGCTGTCAGGAGAAATCTGCTCTGATGTGGCCTCTGTACAAGCTGTAGTCCTTTAGCAGTGTTCTTGTGTGCCTATTCCACGGGCTGCTGGCCAGCTGCATGGGCTACCATATGGAGTGCCAATATTCCACCTCTTCCCTGTTTTTCTGACCCTCTTGTTTCATCTTCTGCTTCTCCTTAATTGTTCCTTGTCCTCAGTCTCTACTCCCTCTAGAAATCATGGTAAAGAAATACCTAGTGTGTCTATTTGTTCTTGAAACTTCTGCCAATGATCAGCTGTGAAGGACCTGCCCTTGGGTAGACCGGAAAGGGCTCGCTACATTTCTGTATCCATGGGAGCAGCCTTGGCACATCTGGAATTTCTTCAGTGCCTCTCAGAGGGTGTGCAGAAACAGTACTCTGCCCTATTTGAAAAAGTTGATCCATTCCATAAGGGTAATAGAACTCTCAGAGTAAGAAACATTGCATGTTAAGCATTGGCTTGTTTTTATTACAATTTAAATATCAGATTATTATGTTAAAAGTCTTAGAAAAAGCAAATTAAAAATCACTAAGTGGGGCTGAAGTATTTCTTTCACAAAAGATTTTGAAATTTTTGAAATCTGAATATTGAACTTGTCACCATAGAATTCTAGATAAGTGATAAAAATTAAGCAGAAGAAATCTAGGCCTGCAATTACTGTAGCTTGGATTCACTTTAACAAAAATCTGTAGTTTCAGTGTTACTTGTTTTAAATGAGAATTTTAAGCAGATCATCTGATTATGTCATGAGTTTCTCACCTGTGAAAGAGTGTTTTGGCAGAACTGACATGATATTGCAAATATTGCTTTGATAGCATTGCTTCTTTTTAATTCTGAGGTGTTGGATCAGGTTTTTTCAACCACTTTGGATGCAGTTTACTTTTCTAATACATTCCTGACTACCTGCTTTTTAGAACTGTTATGATACCTAGGCTGATTTCACAAGCAGAATGTGTAAATCTGGCCTCACAGACAGACAAGAGGAAAATCCTTCATTGACTTCAGTATGGCAAGTTTTTTCCATCTATGATTCCTTGACCTGTCTCATTCTTGGTCAGGCAACTAAATTACTTGTTTTAAAGTTTTTTTTTCCTTGTAAAACAGCTGTTTAATTTCTACATAAATTAGAAAAAGAAGAGTAATTTTTAATATATAGAAAATTATTAACAGTTCCTTGTATATTTAAAATGTGAAAATTGTGGATTCATTTTAGGAAGGGAGCCAAAATTCAAGCCAGTTCTGTCTGAGCTGAAGCAGTGCCGCATCCCAGTTGTGAAGCATTGAGTGCCCAGTGATAGGAAATTTTTGCTTCTGTGTCTGTGTCTGATAAAATATTTAAATTAGGTTTGTGTTTCTTGACATAAACCACTGAAATGTAAGCAGTCATTACAGCAGAGAGTTAATCACTGGAATGTGGACCACAAACCTTCTCTGCCCAACAAGGCTGAGTTCCTGGGTGGGAACTCTGATGTGCGCTGCCAAGGTTAAGAAGAAACAGTGATGGAGAATGGCAGGCAGTCTGGGCAACAGCTACTGAAATAACTGAGCCACAGACAGGGATTAATGTATCTTGTTGACCATGACGATTGTTTAAAATCTTGTCACAAATTCCCTGATGAAGACAATAATGTTTTTTCCACACATTTTCTGTGCTCCAGCCGTGAGATTTGAAACTACATTACTAGCTACAATCCTCAAAATAAAACTACTGAGGTCAGCCGAAAGTGTCTGCAATGAGATTTATCTGAGGCTGAAGTAGTTTAATCAAAGTCTTACCTTCATCTTAGTCTTTCAGTAAAAAGAAGACTCTTTCTACAGGGTATATAATGTAAACTGGAAACTACAAATTTATTTACAAAACTTAATTAAAATTGTACAAAACCCTCTCAAACTTTATCAATGTCATGTCAATATAAATCAGAATAAATTTCAAAGTATGCAAATAAAATGATACACAAGCATCCTCTAGAAACTTTTCTTATGCCGGGTGGTGATTTATTTATTAACTTTTTGTCCATTTCTGTCAATTGCCAGTAAGTGTCCCAAGTTCTGTCTGTTGTTTCTAATAACAGGAGCAAGACTCATGCAAATTTGGAGAAAACACATAGTTGCAGCCTTCTAAAATGGGGAAATGATGGATTTCTTAACAGGCTGTCAAGCTAATCTTGCATCTCTGTTTAGTAAGCCCTGGATGAAACTGCCCATTGTGATGCCAAAAAGAAAGTGAGTTGTGATTATGAGCCTCCGTTTAGTGCTTGTCAGCTATGAGTCTGGTTCTGGCCATCTCATTCTCCCATAGAAACATTGTACCTTCAAGAAGTGAGAATGATTTTTGTTTGCTGCACCAGCACTAGAACATGGGATGGGGTGTGCATATATAATATAGATTTATATAGAATATCTCAAACACCTGATCAAGTTGTATGAAAGTGTTATGCAGAGAAGTGTTACTAGAAATGCTATTTAAAAAACATCAACAATTGAAGCATTGATGGGTTAAATGACTTGTCTAGGTTATATAGGAAAATTGTGGGAGATTTAAGAACTGCCACACATTCTCCCAAACTCACAAAATCATCTTATTCACAGACAGGCCTCTAGAAAAGATTCATCTAAATCCTATATTCCTTGGAAACTGAACTCCAGTGCTTATTTCCTCTCTCCATAAAATAGGTACTTTGTTCACCTTTTCCTTCTTTCTCTCTGTGGCTCAAAGGTGCTGCAGCAGCTGTTCTGTGCTTCTTGTGGGTACATACTGCTTGTTCTGCATTCCTTTAGCAGCTGTCATCAATACCCATCAGCAAATGTTTATATTATTTTTGTTAAAAATATGACACAACCTTAAGGACAAACACTGATGAAAAAGCAAGCTGTCAGATTCTGATTCAAAAAGCTCAGGACTGCTCATCTGGAACTAAGGGTGCCATGAGGTCAAGTACTTCCCCTTATTCAACCACACACAATACCCCTGGCTGCTCTGTATTTGTAGTTTTAAACACTTGCTATCTTTGGTATTGTATTGTTCCACCAACAATCAAGGCTTGAAGTGAAGAGGAAGCTTTTTTGGAAAGCTTGTGGCCTTAACCCAGGCACTGCCTTGCTTCTCGAAACTACATTTTAAGGATGGCTGTATACGACTTCAAGCTGCAAGTAAAGCCAGGTCAGCTCTGTATGGTTTTCTCTAAGTGGGAGAAAGTGACACCTTCCTAAGGAAAAGGATGTCAATTTGTAAAACTTCAGGCAGAGAGGCAGAGTGCAGCTGTGGGGTTTTCTACGGCCTCCTTCATGGAAGAACTGAAGTGTGTTGACAAGCAACATCTTGCCTGGCTTGTGATGCCCCTTGGGATGTTTACAGTATTAGTGGCCCTTTGGGTCACTTGCAGTATCAACACTGAAATTCGCATGAAATTTAAGAAGAGATTCCTCGCTGGTCTTCTCCTTTTGCTGTTTTTAATCAATGAGGATGCTTAGGCAAATGTGCCTTCCTCTGCTGTGCTGGTAACCTGGCCCTCAGAGTGACAGGTTTCAACCTGAGGACGTCCAAGTGACTCTGCTCACTGGGAAAGCTGTCACTGACTGTCTGCCTCCTTCCAGCTGACCACAGTGCAGACCATGAATTAAGTGCTCAGAGAACTGTGGGTTGTTTATCTGATTCACATAGAGTGCATCATCCCTCTTTTTTTTGGTTTTTAGAAAGAAACATGGGTAAATTTTCTCATGAAGCTTTTAAGATCTAGCTGTAGCCCCCATTGCTGTATCTTGCTGATTGATGTGGCTTGTGAATATTTTATTGAACTCTATAATGCATGACGGCTACTGAAGCCTGTGGTATTTTTCTCTGGTTTCAACACTGAAAAGACATGGAGAACATTACTGAAGAGGGAGGAATCATTTACAAATAGTAGCTATGCTACTNTGGGCCCCAGAAAAGGTAGGTATAGAAAATGTCTGTGGAGGATTACAGATAACTAAATTGTTTCTCTTGGAAGTCTAGAGAATTACTTCTTTTATGGCCCATTTTGTAGTGAAGTTCCCTGGTTTTGTTATGATTAAAAACAAAACCTCATCCTGTGCCAGAGCGGCTGCAGTGCTGGTTGTTCTGGCTAGCAAAGGACAAGGTGAAGTTGCACACTCACATCATGTCCTCTGAAACACAAACCGTGCTGTGGGAGAGTGGAGAGCAAGCCCTGCCTTACCCAGCTGAGACAGAGCCCCTTCTGTCTATCCTATGTGGAGCGAGGGAATGGATGCAGCTCATCTGAGGCCAGGCGTTCCAGGGGCCTTTGCATGGCTCTTCCCAGAGGATGAGCGTCTTAGACCCTTTCCACTGAGAAGAACTGCAGGAGGAAAGTGCAAATGGCTCAGCACAAAGCAAAAGATTGGGTGTGCTCCCAAGGGCATTGTGAAAAAAAAAGATACTCACAGCTGGGTAGGCTGCTAATCACTTGGTGGAAACATTTCTTAATTATGCAACAGGCAGCCTTAAATAACCTCCTAGAAAAAAGGCAAACGCTTCTTCCCTTTTGATGCCACACCTTCTTAAAGAGGGAGAGAAGCACTGAGATGTAGCAGATACAGGCAGCCGCTGTGAAGTACTGTGAGCTTCCCAGAGTGGCTGTAGAGTGCGGGGTGCCCGAGCAAGGATTGGTGCTGGAAAGCTGGGTGCTTGGGACAGGGCTGGCTGGTGGCTGCTTAGGGCAAAGTGCTCATTTGCAGAGGGGAAGATTAAATGCGTTAGGCAGGCAGGGCAGCTGCTGGCCAAGCAGGCAGGGGATGGCTGTGACAAGCAAAGGGGGAGAAGAAAGAAAAAAAACAAAAAAAAAACCAGCTAAAAGAGGAACTAGGAAAGGGAATCTGCCCAATCTGCCCACTAGGACACTTATTTTAGCTGCCAGTGTGACAACTCTCACTGCACAACAGCAGCTGTGCCGACCACAGGCACTGCCNTGTGCCGACCACGGGCACTGCCATGATGCCTGAGCTGGCTCAGCGTTCTGAGCACACCCAGCCTCTGCCACTGGAGAGCACCCTCACGGACTCATGGAGACATGGAGATGAGCAGAGCAGGCAGAGACCATACACACAGCAAAGCTCTGGAGGTCCACCAGCCCCTCAAACACAGTAGAGCAGTGGGAACTGAAGGCATCAGTTGAGGACATCAGATGAGTGTGCAGGATGTGCTGCTCCAGTCAAAGGCCTGCTTCCCGTCTGACATCTTCTGGCCACAATCACTTTTGAAATGTATGAAAGTACCTGTGACATTTTGAAAAAATATGACAGTTTTTTCATGTTGCTTGGAGAGATCTGGCTGGAGATAAGAGTGTGTCTAAAGCAACTCATTATGAACTGAAATAAAGAAAAACTGAGACTTATGTATGTTTCCACCTAAGGTACATAGAAGTGTGAAAAGTACCTAGATAAAGTGTCTGAGGAACTAAAACTACTTTCACATGGGAAAGGAAGAGGTTGAATGAACCATTATATACTTCCAACTTGGATTTTCAGCAGAGAAGTTTTAAGGAGGAAAGATACCATCCAAATTTTGTGGAATATTTTTTAAAAACATCTATCTTTGGAAATCCTAGACTTTGGACAAAAAAATAGCAGTGACAGAAATCAGAATAAACCACTCGAGCTACCAAAAAGCTGCACTATCTGCTAAACCCTGTCTTGTGATGACAAACCATGTGCAATCTGTGCAGATAAGCCATCACCAGTGTTTAGTTTCCTCTGTGTCTTATTGCGAAGAGGTGGGGAAGAATATGCGTAATTAATACCCAGGGGAAAAGCAGGGAACATCTGGTGAAGTAATCTCCCATTATGCTCAAGTGGGTATTGATAAAATGAAATAAAATATGCTTTTGTAGCAATATTCCTCTGGAGACAGTCCAAGCAAAGTAGCAGGGGAGCTGCAATGTGGCCTGGTGGGACATCATCCCACCCATTGCTTCCTGCCTGGAAGGGCAGAGGAGGTGGGACAGGGGGAGATCTTCTGCTGAGAGGAGCCCATGCACTGCAATGCTGATGGGCATGAAGGCAGACTCATACAGTCTCGGTGAGTATTTAAGGGTAAATCTTTTAATTAAGTTTTTCACATGGTCTTTGATTAAGCTAGAAGTAGGAGGACTAAAGTGAATGTTTGAGGGCTGAAAAAAAATCACCTGCAAGAGAAATTTCTGGGTGTGGTGTGACTTATCTTTTCCTGTTTCTCACTGTTATTCAGTGAGAAGATGGCTTTGTAATTGCATTTATTATCTTTACGTGATAAACTTAGTTCTGGTGACAAGATAAATAACGTTGTAAGCAAGACCTCATTTTCCTGTTAGTTGCTTTGGTTAAGTAACTTATGCTAGTTATGGAGGAAGGCAAGGTACAATGCAAAAATACCCTGTCCTCTTATCCAGACTTTCAGTAATATTGTGATATGCCAGGTAAGGACTTAAGGTTTTGACCTTGATATGGGAGTGACAATGATATTGGAAAAAGCTTATGTTGCTTTAACAGAGATAACTTTACAATTACAATCTACAGTCTGAAAAAAAAACTCCAAAAAACAATAAAGCAACAAAACTGTCCTTTTTCTATTTCTTCACCCTGAATGGAATTTTTCAAGAAAAATTATTTCTGAAAAATGTTGCCGCTTAAATTTGTAATTACAGTTCCCTTGAAATTTCAAAGCCTGGAATTATTTAGGGCAGAGATACTCTGGTTCATTCACTGTGAGCAAGGCTAAGAACAGCTCTGTAGCTTGGTCTGCCCCAAGTGACTGGTGCAGTGTAAATGTGTCCATCCACACTCATGCCTCCAGCTCTCTAGGGAATCTTTCTGAAAAGAGATGAATGGATGAAAAAGACTTTAATGGCAAAAAAAAAGCTTGTCCATTTGTGAGTGACTGGGGTGATGTCAGTGGTTAGAAACTAAGATCTAACTCATGCTTCACTGCACATTTTGGATTGAGGTGAATGGCTGGGCTGGGCAGGAGAAACATTGCTGAGGTGTTCCTTCCTCCCATGCTGGAAGCACACTTGTTTGGGGACTTTCTGAGATATATGCTTTCAAAATCCACAGAAAATGTGACAAAACCTGAAAAACACCCCCCAGCAGATTCAGCCAAGACTGTGTTTATGGAAGCAGCAGACCAAGAGATATCAAGAGGTTTTGCCATATACCTTAAAGACCCTGGGCTGTTATTTTGTGTGGTATGGGGGGAACTGATGGAGGCTTCATTGAACTTGGGGTGAAAATAGGATTCAATGAGCTTTCTTTCCCAATTTTCCATATTGCTTCCCAAGGGGAGTGCTCTGGCCCTTGCACTCGGTGATCACTCAGGGTGTTGCTGGACAGGTATGGATGTCCTGACCTGCCTGAGTACCCTGCCAGGAAGTGCTCCAGCTTACAAACACGGGGACTTCAGAGTAACGTGGAAGTGCTGGTGTTTGCTGGCATACAAAATGCATGGAGATGAGGAAAAAAATGGAAGTCCCACCAAAGGTGAGGTGGCCAGGTGCCAGCTGCACAGAGGTTTGCTGTGCTCTCCCAGCACCACCACACCGCCCAAGCACCTGGACACTGGTGTGAACCCCTGGCTGGTTCACCCTGATTCTGCCCAGTCGTCTGCTCTGAGAGTCAACAGGTGCTGTTGACTTTTTATGCGCGCAGTATGGTAATCTGCTGTGGTCACAAGTGGGAAAACCCCTCTTTGCACACCACCTTGTAAAAGCCCCACTGAGACTCTCCCCAGACAGAGCCTCCAAAGCGGAAAATTCCTCTTCAGACCTATCAGGCATGAATCTGATGAAGAAAAATATTCCTGAGGTATCCTTAATCCTTCAAGTTGCAACCCTAAGTCCTTGGAGCTGAGAGTGACAGAGAACTCCAAAAGCATATTTCTCTTGAGTTAAAGTCTTAACAGACTTACCTTGGGTTATGTCCAAAGCCAATTCCAACACCAGCCCACCACTGAGTGGGGCCATGGTGTATTTCTTTGTTTCTTTCCCAGAGAAAAAAATACCCCCTGTAGAAGAAGGGGTTTTCATTTCTCCTCTGGGGATGGGCTATCCTACGCTCTGTCCAGGTGAGCTGCCACATATTTCACCTGCTCTGTGGCAGCACCACACCTGGGATCCTGCCAGGAAGGACTGCTGATAGGACTCATGACATTTGAACACAGCCCGAATCTGGGCTGAGCCCACAAAGAGGCTTGGTGTTGGACAAGGGGAACCTAGCAACCTGCCTCAGGATTCAGCAAGTGTAGACAATTGTAGGTGTGGTCATGCTGACTTCTAGTCACCACGGAACACCCCATAGCATAGAGGCTGATGCTAGTTGGTCTACTGTAAATTGGTCATTTTTTATTTCTTTTAATTAGAAAAGGAAAAAATTTTCATATCTTCTTAAGCTTTTTTTTCCTCCTGCATATAAACTAATCCAAGAACTATTTCATTCTCACTTACATGGCAGTTTTTCTTCTGGTAGCAAATATGCTCCAGGTTCTTTTACTTGTGTTCCTATTAAATATTAGTACAAATATTTAAATTACTTTTTTTTTAATTACTGCTGTCTTCTTGAAAAATTTCAGTGATCTAATGGAGGAAGCCAACACCACACTATTTTCTCATATTGTGTTTGCAGTTCATTTAGCCCTGGTGCAACACAGCAATTGTGTAGAATTAAAAATAAAGAACATCACATTTTCCAGACTGAGGGACCAAAAGGTCCTTCCCTCGGCTGTGCTGGAGCAGCTCAGCAGAGGAGTTGCGTGGATGGTGCAGACATGTAGGAGTAGGGAATTTTTTGCATTGCCACATAAAGCCAAAACTTGACGGTTGAACTCTAACCCAGCACCCAGTGTGTCATCCATCTGTTCTTTTGACATCTGACTTGTTTACAGCATGAACACGTCTCCCCCACATACAGGGATTGAAACTCCCTGAAGTCTAACTTCAGATGCCAGGAGATAGGGTGGTTTACACCTTTTCTACAGAGGTAGTTAAAAAAAAATTACCTAGTATGAAACTTTTTCAAGGGTTTGACTTTGCTTATTTTTCTTGTGGATTAGATACATACACTGGGGCTACTAAAGATTAATGACACTGGAGAGCCTTTATACTGTATGTGATCTCCCTAGATAAATTTTTGTCTGAAGGCAAAATTTCTTCCACGCAGAACTGAAGGTCAATGGACTGCATAAAATAATTAGACCTTTTCGAAGGAATTCTGCTTTATCAGAACACAAACATTAGTACAAGGATGACTTTAGGAACATTTTGTATATCTTCCCAAATCTGAATTGTGCCCACATGGAGGCAAATCTAAAAGAAATAAAAGATTTTTATAATCCAATTAATATCAGTCAGTATCCTTTGGACATAATAAAAGTGTAAACTTAGAGGGAGAAAACGTTCAGCAAACATCTTGCTTCTGTATCTAACATTTCCCTTAAATAATAATGTAATGGAAATTATTGTTCATACGTGGTACGAGTAAATAACATCACTTCTTCTTGAATGCAACTTACACCCACAAGTTCTACAAGAATTGCTTGAAGAAGAAGGAAAACAGACAATGTCATTCTATGTTAATTATTAGAAAACAAATTTTCATTAATAAACCTGATTCAGTGCTTTGCTGATGTCAATTTCTAGCCTGGTTGATAAAAGCAAATACACAGACTTATGTGGGGTATTTGTTTTGGTATTATAGAATGTTTGGACAGAAAAATCTAGCAACACTTGCTGCCATAATTACTAACACATTGGCCATAAAAAATCTTTACCACATGATAGTTATTTTCTGCAGAGATCTATACCAGATTTGATCTCATTCTACATTTTCATCTCTGTCCAGGAAGAAAATATTGAATCATTACTTAATATTTTTTTGTACAAACCAAAGGTCCCAAGAAACTGGGAAAACTAAATATGGATGAGGAAGAGGAGTCAGACTGTGTAAAATATCTGGATTAGCAAACTAGACCCCCTGAAACAAATGCACTTTAATACAGGAAAGTACAAAGTTGGGCATTACGTCCTGAGAACAACAAAGAGAACTGGGGGCACAGTGAGCAAATAGCACCATATGAGCACATATTTAGGGATGTCCTGGTAAGCTAACAGAAAAGGATTTTCTTGCCCCCATATTTCTCATTGCTGAGATTTCTTTTTCCCCATGCTTAGAATTTAGTAATTCTAAAACTGTTTACTGGTCCTTCTCGGGTCTCAATAAAATCACAATTTTATCTGTATTATGAATATTTTTCCACTACAAAAAGGGCAGTTATCCCTTTATTATGTCAGTAAGTCAATGCAGAAACAGATAAAAGCCAGCTGGATGAACTTCTTACTTCACTTCCTTGTTCATGCCACATTCTCATCTCCCTTGATAACCTTGAAAACCTCAGAGTGAACAAGTGGCTCCTCTATTTGCCCCAATTTATAACATTAATCACCATGTAAGCCGGATACAAATTCCCTGGTATATCTCAACTGTGCTATGATTCAGAGAAGCTGAACACTGATCTGCAGCCAGCTGCAAATGGTGTACAGAAAACTGTGACTCAGTACTTTTCCTTGTTGTTTGAAAAAATTACAGATTTTTGTTTTGTCAGAAAAGAAACTGATAATGGAGCCAGGTAGATCTTTGATGCAATTCCATTCACTACAGAGGAAAACCCTATTTTCTTGAATGCATTATTAATGCACGTGGAGAATATATTGGTTTTGGCAACTGCCTTGCCATTAACACTCCAAACAGCCCTGTCCTGATACATCTCCATTTGGTCTGATTTTCTACACTGAGAACATGTTGGCCCTGAACTAGAAATTTTTTGAGAATTCAAATACATTTCTAGAACACTGTTAAAATAACCAAGGAAATGGTAACGAAGCAATGGTAATGAATGGTAATTCATTAATATTTAGATGTTGTCCAGTGCAGAGACTTGCATTTGGTTTCACATGTCCCTTTGGGCAAGTTTTATTTTGATTCCTCTATATCCCATGGAGTACCTGAAAGAAAACAAGACAAAGTGGCTTCAGAAAAATGGAAGTGTCTCAAAAAAGTGAGACTCAGTTGACCCCAAAGTTATGGGATTGTTAGTGTGCAGTGAATACATTCTCAATCCAGATAGAAATATTGTTATTTACATATCAGACCTTTCACCTCAGAATGCCAATGCATGTTATAATCATCAGTTAATTTAATCTCATAACTGCTGAGGAGACTTGAGCAAGCACTATTTCTCCAATTTTATTCAGAACAAAAATAAATGGAAAAAGTGAGAGGTTAATTACCCAGAAATGCAAGGCATTTAAATGCCTAACACCCATTGATTGCAGAAAATGCTTGTTGCCCTAAGTTTTAAGTGTCACTTCCCACATTAAACTGATTAGTCAGGAATGTGTATTGCCTTGATTTTCTAACTTTCTCCAAGAGGAAACATCTCCTTAGAAATGGGTTGTGAGATTCAGCTCATCAAATGTGTCACCTTTACAGTGTAAACATCTGCATCTGGACTAATCACCTGCGTGCTCCTTGTAGGCAAGGAAGGGTAAAACAACAGAGGTGAATTCCACCCTGTGTCTGTACCGCAAAAGTGGAATACCAAAACACAATCTACCCCAGTTGTGGTCATCCACTTACCCTTGATATACAGAGATCCACTGGAAAAAATTACAAAACATATCCAGGGGATTTCCACGCAGTCCTTGATGTTATCTTTAGTGTTCTAATTCAGTTTCAGAATAAAGCACTCATTTGTACTTTTTCTTGTGTCTACTTGCCTCTGCTTCAACAAGCTTAAAACAAAGAGATTTTAAACATTTACTGGCACCACATGCCTTATCATTTTCTCATTTTTATGATGTCTCTGATGTCCTGTGCTTATTTTCCATTTATTATAGGCTTTTCTGGATTAACTTTATCTGCTGATGATATTTTCATCATTGCAGTGGTAAAATAGAGATTTAGTCAGTCTTTTATGCATTAGTAAGTATTTTTAAATAATTCATGGCTTTTTTGGCTGGGGAAAAATAAATCACAATGTGATCTAGCTAGACTTTCTCTGGAACTGAAAATATTTAGTTACACCCTGAATTACAACAGTAAAAGCATATTGATGAAAGATTAAGCACAAACACAACTCTGGCAGCTATAATACAGATTTATTATTACAGACTGAGATTTCATTGTTGACAAGAAGAAACTACTCATAACTGCTGTGTTTGCTGCTGGACTTCATTGAGAGCATAATTTGAAATTATTTACAAATAAGAAGTGCCGTTAACTCAGAAAGAGTAAATACCGTGAAAATGAAAAGATCAGCACTTTGCAGAGCATGGCTACAGATAAATTCATCTGCAAGACAAAGGAGGCAAGCATAAAGGAGGAGCCTTAGGGGTTAGAAATTTTCAGGAAACTGCATTTGTGACCCTCACCTTCTCCAAAGCCTCAGGGAATAGAAGAAGATGATACCCTGGGAGGTGGCTCAACAGTGAAGCAAACAAAGATGCATCTAGACCAGCATGATAGTGGGAAAACAGTGAAGCAGAAACGTTGTGCTGTGAAATGCAATCACAGGTACCTTGGGAAGTTGACTAAAGCTGGAAATGTTGTGTCATCTATTTAGCACATGCAGATGTGGAAAATACAACAGAGCTCTGCACATTAAAGATCATACTATTCCTGATCCCAGCTGATGGCAAGTTTCTCTTCTGGGAGGGGAGAGTGTGCTTGTATCAGAGGAGAGACATGTGGCAGTAAGGTAACTCAACATTGTGGATGGAAGGCAACTTACAGTGTGCAGGCACACAAACAACTCAAATCCTCAGAAAAAATCTTACCACTCTGAGGAGGTCTCAGTGTATCATGGTGCTCAGAGTGGAAAGCTGGTGCAGCCCCTTTGCAGAGGAGATGAGCAGACAAAGGTCTGATGCAACACCAAACTGCCTGAACTGAAAGTTGGTTAATTAAATCATGAAAGCTCGGTGATAAGAAATTCTGCCTTTATAGGTGTCCTCTCTGCTGAGTGCACAAAAGAAAAAGCAAGAGGAAGAAATTCTGGTGATGAATATGTTAAATTTGACATTAATATAGACTTAGGTTTGGCTGGGCCTGGTGGGGTTGAGCTACATATTTAGTGTGAGTAATGCATTTTGAACTTTAATGGTGCACACTTCTGATATGACTCAAATGCACAGGAGTGTCAGCAAGCACCACAGGCTTTCCTGCCTCCAAGCACCTGACCTGGCACCACCCTTCAAAGAGAAAGGCTCTGCCAGGGGTTATCACTTACTGTTCTATCACAACTGTCCAAACTTCCCTTTTCTAAAAAAAAGTCTCTGGAAATGATGACTTTTCTTTTAGGCAAATGTAGGCTGGTCTAGACATACCCATGATCGTGATAAAGCTATGCAGTATCCTTTTCTTTTAGGCTGCACCTTACTAACACATAAATGAATAAGAATGTGATCTCTTCCCATCAGCAAAAATGAGCTTTGTCCTCATTGCAGGTAATAGGTTGCAAGATAAATAAGCTGTAATCTATCATGCTGAAATATCAGTTTGGCTACTTTTGTTGCCTTTTAAGTAGCTGCGCATTCAGGACCACAGCAAAGGCTAGAACACCTAGCTCCCATTAAACTGTAGTAATCCACCAAGACATGCATCCATTTAAATGCTATTACTTTAGCAACAGTCTTGCTCAGGTAGGAATGCCTTTGTGGCATGAGCAGAAATTTAAGGTGCATCTTTTCCCTTCAGAATGTCTAAAAGGAAGTAAGAGACTATTTTTTAAATGCTATCTGACCAAATTTCCATCCTATTTATTCTACAGAATATCTCATTGCTCAGGGACTGGCTGAACATTGGTCAGTGGTGAGCAGTTGTATTGTGCATCACTTATTTTTCTTAAGTTTTATTTCTCTCTCTCTTTTTAATTACTATTATTACTATTATTATTATTACT
>VZDJ01007749.1:37581101-37690803 GCA_008694505.1 Cyanoderma ruficeps | reverse complement strand
TATTATTATTTTCTTGGTTTTGGTGGTGGTGTAGTAGTAGTATATTTTTACTTTGTTTCAGTTATTAAACTGTTCTTGTCTCGACCCATGAGTTTTAATTTTTTTTCTGATTCTTCTCCCCATCGTGAAGGTGTGAGTAAGTGGGAGTGCATATTTTCACACCAGAACATATAAAAGAAGTAACAGACTATTTTTGTATAATAGCTGGCCAAATGCCCAAGAGAACACCTGGAGTAAAGTTGCAGAAGCAAATTGAGTTATTATGGCTTTACATGAATACAAATCTTACTGGAGTTTGCAGGAAAAAATTTATCTAGCATCACTGCAGTTCACACTCTTCTGTCACCAGTGTCAGGAAACAGGAAATTAAATGAGTCCTGCAAAAAAGTAATGCTAGCATGTGGGATCTCTGAGCAGACAATCTCATGCTACACCATATTTCATGCCATGACCAAATTCTGCCTCACGGTGCTCAGCAGTGTATCTGACAGAGGTCAGTAGGAAAAGCATTGTTTTCAAAGCACAAAGCACCACCTGGAGTTGTGCTCCTCTTAGCAGATCCCCAGCTCACTGGCTTGCTTTACATTGTAAATGAGAAGGGGATTTTGACTCCNAAAAAAAAAAAAAAAAGTTGTGGGGAAAAAAGCAGCCAAACCAGTAACAAAAAGCATCATTGCTGTCAGAGATCAGGGATGGTGGGAGGGAGGAGAGTTTGCTTTCATAACATTCACTTTAGTGAGGCTGGAGGAGGGGGTAGTCTGGATAGCATGCTGTTGACTGTCTTTCAGTATTAGACAGAGGGAATTTTTTTGAAAATTAAGATTAGTACAAAAAGAAATCATCATAAAACTCCCAAGCAAAATTACCTGCTCTTATTTTAGATTTGTCTTTGACGGACAATAGGAGGGTTTTTTTAGTATAGATATATGTACATATATAGAGAGGCTTTTTTCCAATTGACATTCATCTTGACAAACGGAGATGTAATCACATGGGGCTGACCAGGTTTCCTACAGCAGCTGTTTGGTGGAAAAGGGCTACAAGAGGCCTTGGCAAGGGTGCTGGGCTGCCTGGGAGGCAGTGGGTGGACAGCCATGGCTCTGACCACACAGCAGCAGCAGGCAGCTGCTGGAAGCTGGGCAGACTCATTGAGTTGGCTTGACCACAGCTTGAGAAGTGATGACATTTGTGTAGGTGCAGGACTGGGCTAGAGGCAGTCTTCTCCAAAATAACCACAGATGGTCAAGGAAAGGGACGTTAATGAAACAGCAGCTCAATTAAATCCCTCATCTTTCTTGCTATTCAGGAGAACAACCCTTCTGAACCAGGCAAGGGTTGATGCTAAGAGTATATATCACTGATGTGGGAGAAAGGATCAGCACAGGACTGAACAACTTTAGTCCATTGAATCTGCTCCTAACATTGATGGGTTTGTGTGTTAGATGTGGGACCTGAGAAATGGAGCACTCCAATGTAATTTTAACTCCAGATTTTAATGGGTCTTTGTAGTTTAATACAATCTGAAATTATAACTTTTTTTGTGTTGTGGTTTTCTCTTTTGGTGATGTAAGTATTACATCATTTATTACTATAATCTCCTACTCAAATATGCAGGATAAAATTATGACGCCACTGCTCCCCTGTGGCTCTCACCTGAACAAACCATGCATTATATCACCATGATGAACTCACGTGCACAAAATTATGCTCAACATGATTTTTTGGAGGATTTATACCCAAAACACATATTCAACATCTAAACACTAGGGAAGTCTCCATGAATCCTCTCAAATACTGCCTTCAGCCCCAAAAGTCCTTCATCACCTCTGTCAGAAATATCTCCAGGTATTGAGGATACCTGTGGTAAGTCTGCATAAGTCTGCATCCCAGTTCGCACACTGCAGAAGCCTTCCTGCTGCCAAAGTCTCAGCAAGACTCTCAAACAAAGCATCAATCTGGATACATGGACTGCCAGGTCTTGGTTCTACCACATATCCCTGCTTACTCGTTGCGTCCTAAACGCAGCAAGAGATGAGCAGGATAAGTTTATAATTTTTGTTTGTTAGGTTGACTATCCTTTTGACATAGCTGCTCAAAAGTCCCTGCCATGCCTGCTCAGAAGAGGAGATGAGTGTTCAATATCCCAGTTCCAGGTGGGAAAAACACCTCAGCATATCCCAAGAGCTTTGGTCTCATTATGGGGGCCTATTTTTGTGTGTTTATCCTAATCATTGAACTGCCCTTTCTCCCATGCCTATCACTGACAGTACAAAGGCCATAGCTGCCAGATGTGAGTGGTTTCACTGACCTCAGACACTTTTGAGGAATGGAGTGGTAGAGATTAGGACAGTCTGCAGTAAGTGCAGGGACATCAGGATGAAAGACAGCTGGCAAAATGGCTATCCGGTCAGTAGCCCAATGTTAGGCGTTTCAATCTAACACAGTACGTGCTGTTTCATGATCCCAAACCTGTTAAGTGGCCTAGTACTTCAGATCATGCCAAAGACTTGCCAGGCAGAGCACTGAAATATCAAAAGATAAATCTATGTACTCTCTACACTGATAATGTACTGAGTGCTTTCTTCTTCTCTATATCATGATATCTGTAAATTGAGTAGTTATATCCCTGAGAAACCCAGAAACACAGATAATATTCTGATCATCTCATATTCATCTGAAGTATCCCTTCCCCAAATAAAATGAATGTGTAAGCCTGCACAGCAATCCCTTCTTGCACTATATTACAAGGAATTCCAGTATAATACAAGTAGCCATTAAGCCATTTGTTTCATATTGGGATTGTTTAGCTAGGAAAAAAGGGGTTCAGGAGAGACCATATCATGTTCTACAACTACATGAAAGGAGGTTGTATCCAGGCAAGAGTCAGTCTCTTCTCCCAGGTAAAAGTGACAGGACAAAAGGAAATGGCCTCAAATTGCACCAGGGGAGTTTTAGATTAGGTAATAGGAAAAATTCCCTCACTGAAATGATTATCTGGCACTGGAACAGCCTGCCCAGGAAAATGTTTGAGTCCCTATCCCTGGGAGTGTTCAAAAAAGGTGTAGATGTGGCACCTGGGGCCATGATTTAGTGGTATTAGGTTAACAGTGGGACTCAGTGATCTTAGTGATTTCTTCCAGTCTTAACAATTCTATGACGCTCTACTAGTTTTGCATTTCTGCTAAGAAAAAAATCTCTGGCTGTCACAGGTATGTGTCTTAGAAAAGAGCCTTCTTTTCTAAGTGAAGTGGTCACAAAGAGGGAGACTCCAAACAAAAGTTTTCTCTTGCAGAACAGGAAGGAAAAACAGATGAACTTTAAGAGCTGTCTGGGCAAAGAGCAGAAAGCATCAAGAGGGTCAAAATCCCCTTGGGACATAAGGGAAATACCAGAGTATTTTTTTAAAAAAGGCCCCACTAACTTTAATGTTCCCATACAAGTAAATCACAAGAGACAGACTAGGCACTCATTTACATGGGAGCTTCAGAATGAGACCAGCCTCATGTGACACAAGGGTTATGAGTAATGGGCCCAGAAAACAGCAAGAGAGAAATCAGTGGGATCTGGGGCATTCAATCTGAAATCCTTCCTCTCTGCAGAAGTTGTAATTAACAGCAAGTGGAGTAAATCAGCCTCCTGACACTGAGGGTGTCATGATGGAGGTTCTGTCTTTTCAGGGGCTGGTGGCTGCTGAGAGTGGATGCCATGAGCTGCCTCCATCTCCTGCTGCCTGGCTGTGCAGACATCCCTCCCAATCTTTGCCTGCTCTTTCACCATTGAGGGGTCTGCCTGATGCAAAGTTCAATGAATTGCAGGGATATGTGAGTTGCATGAGTTGTAAAGAAGGGGTAAGAGAGTGAGTGTGAGATTTTGTAAAGAGCAATATGCTGTAGAGATGGAGTTGGTAGGCCCAGCAGGCCCTGCTCGGGGGAGGGGGCGTAGGCCGACTTCTAGCGACTTCTAGGTAATCCCCTGGCAGGAAGGCAGGAAGGCATGGTTAGGCTGAGCTTGGATGAGAAGAAAACCCCGCTTTCATGTAGTTCTTCAAACAGCAGTTGGCAACTTGCTCTTCACGAGCTACTGAGCAACGCCAATGCCAAGGCTTCCTTGCTGTCCCTGGCAGAGGGAAGGTTGTGGGCCTGGTCTGTGCCTTTGGGGCTGCACACACAGCTGTGTGGAGGCTGGGATCATGTGCTGCCATCACCACCTCCCAGGGTGGCACTCAAGCACCACTTGCTGGGAATTCTTGAAATAACAGATGGATTAACACAGAAAGCCAAGGCAAGTCAGTGTTGCTTAGGTTTTGCTGCAGTCTGCACCTGCACCATCCATACTCTCCCGCACTCATTCTTCGGGGGACTGAAAATACTCTGCACCCACAGGAGCCAAGTCCTTATGCCCAGGTCTTTCAACAGAGCCCTCTCTGAGAGAACACCCACTTAGAGCAAGTTACCACCTCTTCAAAGCACTTGGCTACATCATCTGCACCAAGGAACAGTAACATGCTGAATGGTAGCACTGAACAGGAAGGCTTCCTTCAAGGGGCATCCCGTGCTCAACTCTGCTCTCTCACGTAGATATAAAAATAACAAATTCAGTCCTTCAATAATTTATTTCTTTATACCAGAGAAAGTTTTTCAATTATACATTTACGTTTGTAACTTTCAACACTAGAGTAAATATATGTAAAAAAATCCTAGCTGTGCAAATTTCAAATTGCATTGTTTCAAATAATATAAATATTTTAATAAAACATACGTTCACATTAAGGTTCACAAAATATATAAAATTTAACACAAATAAGTAATGATTTTTTTTTCTTTTTAGAAGCTGTTTTTTTTTTTAGTAACTAGAAAAAGATTCTAAACTTGAGAAGCAAGTTAGAAGAGGTATCACCTCCAAAATCATAGCAGCAAAACAGATGCTGAAAACATAAAAGGTGTGAAAAAAGAGAGAAGCAGGTAACAGGCACAGTGGTAAAGCTGAGGTTGCTAAAGAAAGTATTGCAGATTGAGAAGTGGATGCATAAACTTCAGGAGTAAAATCTCAACCCTGAAGTACTCTTGTTACTGAGCTCCCAGCTGTTTGCATGGTAACAGAATCACATTAAGGATGACAGAAAAGTGTGACAGGAACGGGGAGGGAGGGTATGAACAGCACAGACATACTCCTGACAGTTGCAGTGCAAGAGAGACAAGAGTCAATCTTGTTTCATAAGTGAAGACAAAGGGCTTTGGGGTTTTTCTTGTCTGTTGGAGGTAATTCCTTCCACACAAGTGAGAAATGGCAGGATGCATTTTCCCCATCACATGCATTTCTTCTGTAACTTCTGTCTTTCCAGCTGTCTTGGGATTTGGGAAAGGATCTAAATGCTGGTTAGGTTAAGCATGTTAAAGGAGCAAACCAGTGCTGGTCTTGTTTGTGGCTGTGGTTTGCTGAGGGCTCTGCAAACACAGAACTGCTTGTTGTTATCACCCTAAATGCCCAAGGGAGCTCCCATCCTGGCGAGCTCTTAGGAACACCATGGACACAGGCAAATCAAACCACATTTCTTCAGATATCAACTGAAAGTTGCATCAGTCTGTCCTGGGTAATCCCATTCAGGAAAGACTTGCCCCTAGTTGATGTATGCAAATATAAACGGGTCCTGCACCTCGACAGTAGACATGGCTCCTTGCCTGGGAGAGGGGAGGTATTGAGAAAGAGGCAGAACTGGGAAGTTCTGTGGATTCAAATGCTTCACACTTCCTCCTGGGAAGTCCAAGAATTAAATATGGAATTGTAGGAGCTTAGTCATGAACGAGAGCTCTGTGCAGAAGGCAATGTGACCTTCTTAGCAGTCCTTGTATGCAGTGTTTAGAGGAAGTAGAAAATTTATTCCCATTCTTGGGAATAAACATGATCTGAGCAGAGAGCTTATGTTTCCGCCCACCCTCCCACTCCCAGGACTGTTAAGTGTTTTGGACGTAGCACCATTTCAGTGAAGGAAGTAGCTGGTATCGCTTTCTTGTTCCCCACTAGCCATAGATCTGTTTGAACTGGAAGCATTCATTGCAGTAGCCGTTGCACTTGGCATTGCCATAGTGATCACAGGCAGGGGCTCGGCAGCGTTGCTTGGGAGGCTCCTGTGCCACCGGCTCCCTGGCACTCCCCGACGGTGGCAGCTGACCGAGGCGCCGGCACTCCGGGCACAGGTCATCACTTCTGCCGCCCAGGTTGTTTCTACACGAAGCCACAGCACACTGTCTCTTCTGGGAACTCAGTGGTGATCGCTGCACATCTCTGTGCTGCCCTGTTCTCTTGAAAAATATTAAAACACATTGTCAGTCGGTGTGCTGGCAGCACAAATGATTTTTCATTTCCTTTTTACTCTGCTCGTGGTATGTATAGGTAACCACTTGGGGATTGTTCAGAGGCACTTCTACAAAGTGCAATACCAAGAGCCAAGTTGAGTTTTACCAAAGAAAATCACAAATGCTGTCATTTCTTAGGAAAAAATATTGGTCTTTTCATCTTTGGCAATCCTCAACTCTAAAAGGACCAAAACAAACCAAATTTAAAAAAGCCTTATCTGGAACAAAGGTAATCTGTGATAGACTCAATCAAAAATGCAACTTGGACCCCTTGACACAGTTGCACAGCTCTAAGGGTAAGAATGAAAATCCCTCCCCAATCAACAAAGCAACCTAGCTGTTGGTCCAGTTGCTTCCACTGATATTGCTGGCAAAATCCCAGCTGAGGTAAAATTCAGCATGGCCGTGACCACCCTAAACCGACCATGACTTTTCAAAAGTGCTGCTCAACTGCAGCAGAAAAAATCATCAAGTGCTCTGCACTTGTCTTTTCATGATAGTTAAGATGCTGCAGTCATTTGAGGATTTTCTAGTATGGACCCCAAGTTGTTCCCATAACAGAAAAACATGCAGTGCTAAACAAGAGGAAGATTTTGAGAAGCTCACACTTACTTCTGACTGTCTCACCAGCTGTTCTTCTGTCCTTCTGGCTTCTTGGAACCGCTGGTTCTGGGCTATAATGAAGCAGTTCTGGCAGTAGCCCTCGAGCATTGTGCTGCCCAGGGTGCCGCAGTCGCGCCGCTGGCAGGACACAGTGTTACGGAAGGCGGCAGCGGAGCTCCCCAACTGATCTGCTGCTGAAGACTTCTTCTGAGATCTCCTCTGGTGGCGTAGCAAAACACTGTCTGTAATGCAAAGCATGAACAGGAGCCATTTGAATGTGCCCAATAGATCTGATGACCCAAAGCAGCTATAGGAAGCTCCCTATTTTAAAAATTAAAATAAATTAAAAAGATCAACCAGCCTCAAACATGGGTTTTTGACAATCGTGAGACCCTCCCCAGTTGGCACACCTTTCTTCATGTTACATAAGTAAGGATGTTAACGCAGCCTGATTTTCATATAAGTTGTTGAAACAGATAATTTGGGAAAAACGTGCCCTAAGTGGGAAACCCACTGAAGTGAAGACAAATTCACCTTTGACTTCACTTTGACTGTCATCTGTGACCTACACGTTTCAACATCCCCCATTTCAGTCACATCAGATAACCGAAGTACAGTCGTACAGAGCTTAAGGGGAAAAAGTGCATTATACCTTTTAGTCTCATGAAGCAATCTTATATATTCCACAATCAGAAGGAAAAAAAAAATTCATTGTGAGCAATGCTGGAAAATAAGGTATTGCAAGCTGGCACAGAAGTTCCCTAATCTGAACATGTGGAAAGATCATTGTTGTGAAAGATGTCTCTGCCAACAGCAGGGGGATTGAATTAGATGATTTTTAAAGGTCCCTTCCAACCCAACCTATTCCGTGTTTCTTTATTTGTATCAGCAAACTTATCAGCAATAAAACAGTCTGAAGAGATAAGTAATAATTCTCTCACATTTGCCTCTCAGGCTCTATACCTAAGGGCTCTTTACCTGTGAAACAGGGCAGTAGCATGAAAGATGAAGATGACATGCTGTGATTTATTCACAGACTATTGCCTTTTTGAAGGTCAGTCTTTAAACACACGTCCATGCACACACAGGGTAGATTTCAAGGACACCAAGGAAGATTTCAAGGCAGAGTATAACAACAACACACTCCTAAGTTACCCCAAAATACAAGCTAATTATCTACAGTCAACTTCTAGTCGCTCTGCTTGTCAAGGCAACTACAGTGGTTACTCCAGAGCATTATACCTGTTACATCCACAACAGATAGAGATCTACATATTCTTCAAGGCTTTTTAAACACCTTGCTAACATAACTGATTTTCAGTATCTTCCATACGTTTACAGCATTTCCCTCACTGACCTCTACAACTTGTCTAGCTGTGAAGAAAATTCATATCAAAGAGGTATCAAAAGCCATCCCCTACTGAGTTGATTTTGCTTCCACCAAAGCTGAAAGGAAGTTTTACAAGAAATTTCACAGATTTCTCACACTGCTGCCATGTGCCCCTTTATGTTATACTGGTTTTGTCAGGGGTAAAGTTAATTTTCTTCACAGTGGCTGGTATGGGGCTGTGTTTTGAATTCGTGCTGAGCACAAGGTTGATAATATTGAGATGTTTTTGTTATTGCTGACCAGGGCTTACACAGAGCCAAGGCCTGTTTTGCTTTTCACACTGCCCTGCTGGCAAGGCTGCATGGGAGTTTGGGAGAAGACAGCCTGAACATCTGCCTGCCCATAGCAAGCAATGAATCAATTCATTGTTTTGCTTTGCTTGTATACGCAGTTTTTGCTTTTCCTATTAAACTCTCTTTATCCCAAGCCATGAGTTCTCCAGCTTTTACACTTCCGATTCTCTACCTGAGCCCGCTGGTGCGAGAGTGAGCGAGCGGCTGTGTAGGGCTTGGTTGCTGGCTGGGGTTAAACCACAACAATGAGATAATAACAGACAGAAAATCATCTTCTCTTCACACATTACCCCCTACCCTTTTATCAACCAGTACACACAGAACTTCACAGTTCAAGGAGGCTGATCTGCAGCCAAAATGTGTCAAACCTCGCTCCATTTCCACTTACCATGGTTTTCCCTGTACTCAAAGAAACACAGCGTGCAAAAGCCTTCATTTTGTGATGTCCCAAAAAACTTGCAACCAGGTTTCCTACAGAGGTTGCCTCCCCTGTTCTCCTCGGGAGGCAGTGCTGGTGGTGGGGGCTCCTTGCGATGGCTGTTGGGACCCTGTTGGCGGGAGTGCTGGTGGAGGATCTGTGAGATCTGGGATGGGTCAGATGTTGATCTCTGGTGGCAGGTGGGCAGGAAAGCAGGACTGCCATTTGGGGACTGCTCTGTAGACCTTTTGAAGCAAGTGCTGCATATACCATTGAAGGTCCTCTTGGCCTTTTGACGGCACATTTTGCACGTGGCATAGTCCAAGTGTCTCTGGTCATCCAAGTTGTTGCAGGGACTGAGCTGTCTGGAGTTGTAGCAGCGTTCGCACAGCCCATTGTGCTGCACATTCAGTGTGAAGGGACAGTCTGGGGTCCTGCACTTCATGGCTGTGGTTTCACTGTACAGGAAAAGGCTTGGAGCGGTTGGAGGTGCAGAGCGAGGCTCTGTTACAGGCCCTTCAGATGTCCATCCCCCAGGTTCACAAATATCCCCATGGGAGGAGCCTGACCCAGGTGCCTTCAGCTTCTCAGGTGCTGCTTTGAAAGTCTGCTTTCTTCCTTTGTTTCCTTGGGACTTCTGCTCAAAGCACTCATGGCAGTAGGGCTGGGTGTTCACAGACATGTAGAAAGGGCAATTTGGCGTTTCACATTTCATCTGTAAGAGGGAGAGCTGGGAAAGTGACAGTTCCTGTCTGTTCCTGGAACATGTCTCTCTTCTAGGAGGTTCAGCATTCTCCTGCCACTTCTTGTACTCATGCTGTACCAGTTGAAAGTAATCTTCCACAAGGTTTAATTCTTTGGGTAGGTTGCCTTCATCTAACCTGACAGCCAAAAAAAAGGAAGATTGCATCAGTGGTTGAAAAGAGCAGATGGTGGGGGGTAGAAGCAAATACAAGCAATGTAGGAAGGAAATGTAGATTTAATGCATATCCATATCACTCAGACAGAAGATCTGGAATGTTACACTGTTGCTGTAAATGGGAATAATTTTAAAAGCAGGTGTTCAATGATGGAGACTTCAACATCTAAAATAAATGTCCTGACACAATGCTAAATGGAATTATTCTTAAAAGGCTTTGCTAGATGAGAGTTTTCTGTCTAAGAGGTGTTTGCACAAAGAATATGGGTAATCTCTCAGAAGCAGAAAGTCCCCCAAATGGTGAATTTCTCTGAGGACCAGTGCTCAATTGAGCAGAGGTTAGAGTAGAAGACCCCCTTCTTCACCAACCCACACTAAGAACAAGCAGTTCCTACAATGGGCTCAACATACAGTTTATCACAAAATCTGCTCCTGCTTCTGCCCTGTTGGGACTGTATCTACCAGCAGAATTCCTCTAACTGTGGAGCTTCAGTGCGGCGCATGCAATGCTAGCATCCATCCTTACTCTGCCTCCAGCTGCAGGGAAAACCCTACACTGGAGCTTCACCATGACACAGTTGGTAGGATGAGGAGCTAACATTTCTGCAATACTCCAGAACACATCTAGGCAGAGCAACTAGAGAAGCTCAAGTGCTACTTTTTACGTGTGCATACATCCTTCTGGTAGAAGGACTTCCATTTTCAAGGCCCCTACAGCAGAACCAGGCAACAGCATAAAGATTTCTTTCCATCTGATAGTAGAAGTAAAGACAGAGGATACAAGGGAGTTACTTCCCTCTGTCAGTTTTGAGGGGACTGGTTAGGCATCACTGCCAGTGTCCACTGAATAGGAGAAGCTGATGGGTGCTGCCAGCTGCTCCCTGCACGTTACTGATGCTCAGCCACCAGGGGGACAAGCAGAGATGCCGGTTCCTCCACGGGCCACAGCTTCCTGCCTACTGCCACAGGGTGTTAAGGCATTTTTGCTCAGAACATACTGCCAACTACTTCCCCCAGGGCAGCCAAAATTACACCAAATGCTCATTATGCAATGTGCCTTACACAAAGCACAAGAGCTTGGGCTAACTAGTTCCTGCATTTAACTACTTTTCAGTCACCCTCCTATGTAAGCCACAAATCAGTGAAACTGATCAAATGGATTTCTTCTTCTAAAATGCTAATTTCAGTTTGCTAAGTCTGAACACATTTTTGCCCTTAAATTTGAGACTGGCTTCAGCTCATACTACTTCAAAACATATCAACAGTAATGCCAAAATATTCGTATTTCAGGTAGTAACCACATTGGCCACCTAGGAAGGAAGTAAAGACCAAAAGAACACACTGGGCTGCCCAGCTTGACCCACCTCTGTAAACAAGATAACTTTGAGGAAAAAGGAATGACACTCACTTTGCAGCATTAATTAGGTGAGTTGTACCATGATCCCAGCCTTGCACTGGAATTTCTATCACTATCAAGTACTCTCTTAGCAGCTGCTCTTTCTCCCTCTCTTCTGCATCTGTCAGAAAGTGGACATTCAAGTCTTCAAATCTGCCTTGTTCACTGGTGACTAGAGGGACAGCCCGGATTTCTGTGGAGAAAAAAGATGGATTAACACATACACACACACATATATATGTATATTCACACACACATAAACAGCCAGTTAGAAATAACCACAAAATGCAACACATGGAGATATCACCACTAAATTTTTGAGAGAGAGAACAGCTGGGCAGAGCAATCCATTTCTATATGGTGCCACTGGGGGAGGTTGCAGACACAGCCACATCACAAACAGCCCCATCCCACAGTAGTTTTAATGTCCTCATAGCAACTATCTTCTCCATGTGAACAAGATTGTAGATCTTTCTTTGCTATGTCTTTTGGTGGGATGATGCTGTAACCTGAACCTAGAGAACTGCTGTCCACTCAGAAGAGATGCATTAAAAATAGTAAAGCATGTATTTCATTATCCCTGCCAGGCAGTGATACTCTGCTGTGAGACTGCATCCTTCAAAGCTTCTTCTCTTACGATAGGGAAAGAAGGCCAGAACACAATAAAGCAGAGGCTACCCTTTGACCAATTCCAGCCTACAAGCAGGTGAGTTGGTCTCCACTTTCAACCAATATCTGGAAGGTAACCTTTAGTTCCTACTCAGATTCACAGACAAAGCTCTTTCTGCTCACATTTTAAGAATATATTTCAAATTAATCTTATTTAACTCTAAAAATGCAAATCTAAACCAGATCATACTTCAACTTCTTTATTAGCACAGTGGTTTTGAAGAAGGAACATAAAAACCAAACTAGGTACTTGAAAAATACCTGGCCCGCTGTCCTTCAGGGTCACCAGAGGTGTAAAATGCATGTTGTCATAGCCAAGCACAATTGGGTATCTGTAGCATTCTTCAGCTGGCCATAGGAGAGGCAAGTAAACACCACCAACATTCAGAGGAGCAAAACTGGAGCCTGACTCTAAACTTCTAACCACTTTATCTGCATAAAGAAGAAAAAGAAAACACAAATAAGTATGTGCGACAGGCAAGAGAAAACGTATGCTGGGGGTTTTAGAATAATTGCTGAAAACACCGTGTTCTGAAATGCATCTACCTGAACACAACAGCTGTCGTCTAAGGTTACTAACACAGCACAAGAGTAACACAGCGGGATGACTGGCCAGGCAACTCACCTGCAAGGACAATGACTGGCCTTCTGAGGATGTTAGCAAGGATGAAGATGTGGATTTCTTCCAGTGCATTATAAGGAAGCCTGTTTCGAGCCCCAGATATTTCTGGGGAGGTCATTTCAATGAGGTATTCCCACTCCTCTTCCCAGTTCTGAGGAAAGAAACAGCTGTTACAAATGGTTCGAAGACATGGAGGTCAGGAACCAGCTGCAGCACAGCAGTGCTCAAATAATCACATTTTCCCATTTCCTCCAAAGGAAGACTATTTCCGCTCTCCATTAATGACAGAATCCATGAAGCCACAAAGCAAACAGAATCAGCAAGGCAACACTGGTGAGCACTCAGAAAACAGCACCATTCCCTCACGCTGCCTTACCCGGGTGTCATAATGGAGTCCCGTTTCTACAAACTCCTGGGATTTAACAGCCTCCCGCTGCCAGCGGAGCTTGAAGTTCCGTGTATCAATCTCCCTGAGAGCACTGAACAATGTTTTCCTTAAGACAAGGTCGATATCTTCAATACCCCACATGTACTGTGATGCAGCATGCATAAGACAATTTCCATCACCTGTAAAAGAAAGAAAGGGTACATTATTTTCAAATGGCTACTTAAATAAAACACCACAAGCCTGTGGGATGTAGTCACACTGCACATATGCATATTCCCTGTGCACTTCTCTCTAAGCCTCAGGCAGAAGGGCTGTAAAGAAGGAGACCAGAGTTATGGTTTCTGTTCACAGACAAAAAACTGCCCTCCCTACTGGTTTTATCTGTTACCAGTAAAAGTTAAGCTGTCATCCAGCAATGCCTCTTACCTATCTTACTTGACTTTGACTGATATCACAAATTAAATTTTGGGGTCAACTACAAATGTCAAACACAGCTGGAACAGTTTTTTAAACACAACAAACTCTTCTTAAAATTACAAAAAAAAAAAAGTAAATCTCCCTTATTGGTGTTTATACAAATACACATCCAGTGGCATGAGGTTGAGATAATGGAAACCATTAAGAAAATATTATACTAACATCAAACCTTACATCCCCTGATGAGCACTCCTTGGCACTTGGCGGTGCTTGATGGAGGAATTGTATTAAAAAAGGACACAGAAAGGGAATGGCAGGTTGTGAAAAACGAGTTCCACTCTCTTTTAAAAATTTATAAGTTTAATAAAAAAATAAAAATAGACAATTAGGAGACAAAAAGGGCAAATGTTCCAGCTGGGGTGCCTCACTAGAAAGCACACTCTTCTCTTTCAATTACTGTGTTTTAAGGATTGCTGTTTTACATATTCAATAGCTATTAAAACATTCTTTTCTGTTTCAAGTATCCCCAATCATCATATTTAATATATTTATTTGTGAGTGGCTCCACTCTGTCTGGTAACATGGGTCTTGGCTGTTTTTATTTTGATAAAAAAACCCCAGAAATCCAGCAGCCTTCATGTGGGGCCATAAGGTGACGACCCCTCCCCCATACTTTTGGACCTAGTCTTTCCACTATTCACACTACGTCACAATCAGAAAATACATTCATCACCTTTCTAAACTCTATTAACAAAACACAATACACTACAGTTATACATATAGTATTCATTCCAATATTTGCCAACAGCCAACTTTATAATATGTATTTATAACACAGGTGATTTAGGTAAAGCAATCACAAGAACACCTCTGGCCTTCCTCTCAGAAATGACACTGTGTTGGGTTGTTACATATATATTATTTAGGGGGCTGTTTTTTAAAACACAAAATTAAAACTAAGTAAACGAAAAACAGCAACTAGATTTTCATTTACACAATCTCTTTGCATTGAAAAATTCCTCTTTACAGGTAGGAAGGGTTGTGATATTCTGCAGTTTCAGAGGGGAAACGGAGACTCCGAGAAGATAACTAACTTAATTAAAAGGTGTGACAAAAAATACATCTGTGTCTGGGTTTCAAACTCTATCTCTAGCCATCTTCTTCAAAAGGGGATGCCTCCCCTGAAAGGGACACATCAAGAATCATTACTGTCACATCCTCAGATGCAAAACTAGGTCTGATGTTTACCACAGTGGTAAACAGATTAACCCAATGCTAAGAAGCCACAGCAATTTTCTTGGAATGGAAGACATAAACCCTGGTAATGCTACTAGATTTTTCTCACGTGAAAAAAAACCCAAACAAACCCACCCAAAGAATTAAACCCAGTTTGCCACACACATTATGAGTTCAATTACACCATTTGTGAACACTTTAGCTACTTATTCTGTGAAATTGCAGAGAAAAGCCTACAACAGACTCCAGTTCCTGAATAAGATACAATTTACTCAAGTAATAATATACTCAATGCTTCATAAATTGTTATGGGATTGGTGCATATCAGGTTCCTGCAACTGCCTTATATTTTCTGAATGCTGTCTTGTAAAGCTTACTTCAGTTCTGCAGGCTGCTTACTTGAGCTCAAAAATCAGGGAACAACCAAGAAGACAGAAAAACTGACTTGGTTTCCTTCTGACCAAGAAAGATGACATATTAATCCCATTAAAATTTTCCCTTTGCAAAATCTAGAGCAAAGATAAGATTAAATTTTTTCTCTCTCTGAGAGCTCACTTTCGGTTCTTTATTTAGAAGCACTGCCCAAAATTCCTTACACAGCACTTGGAATTCCCCCACACCGTTTGACTAGCAATTGAGCAACAGTTGTACTTTTTGTTCTGCGGGCGCAGCGTGGCCTCCCTCGGACTTTCCCAGGGGGTGTGGCTGGGCGAGCTGGAATGAATGCCAATTCATTATACAAGTGAAATCTCTACAGCCAATAGATGCTGGAATTTTTAAATTAAAAGAAAAAAGAAAAAAGAAAAAACCCAAACAGTTTCGATTTTTGTACCTCCTACCGCTTTCCTTCTATCATCCATTCAGATGTCTGCAAAGAAATATGTGGTGATTCAAAACAGCTTTTTTTAATTAAGAAAACCCCACCACTCCACAGTCACAAACATATTAGGTAAAATACACATCAAAAGATCCCGTAGGAGATACTTTCTCTGTTTTCAACAACTACAACCTTAATCAGAAAAAAACCCAGAATTTTCTGAAGAAAGCCCAACTTTGAGAGAACTAACATATTCCTCCCACATCTATCGGTTAAGCAGCTAAATGTTTAAAAACTATTTTTCATACCACATGGGAGAAAAAAAATAAAGTTGTTTTCTCGGATAATACAGGGCTTCTCCAGGCTTCTGCACTTCTTTCAGAGATTCTCTCCTACAGTCCAACCTACCTTCTTTCTCCTGCAAAGGTCTTTCAATACAACTACTTTGCATAACCCACAGGTTTCCAAAGCCACTCCTACTCATGCACTTAATGATCCTGAAGCACTGAACTGAAGCCAAGTTCTTTGTGTGCTCAGTGTATGGGGAGACCACAAACCTTGCTTTGCCTTCCCTCAACCAGCCCTAAGATTTCGTATACTGGTACGCCTGCTCATGGGTGGGGTCCAAGTCCACATTACTCCCACATGTAACACTGGCCAATGGTCATGAGACAAAGAAGGAGGTCAGTGTTGCTGAATGTGATGTGGTCACCAACAAGGGTCTGTCCAGGCAGCATTAACCCCTGCAGGATTTGTATTGACTGGAGATGTGGGATCCTAAAATGGTTACTCTTTGCCCTGGGGAAAAATTGTACACATTGTCCATTTTCCTAGAAAATCTGTTTGAGTGAAATTTTTAAGATCCAACACTTAGAGTGATGTTACCCTCCCAGTACCTGCAAAGCAGTGCCTGCCCTAGCTGTACCTCTGGTCCTTCCAAAGCTCAAGATTCCATGACTTCTGTGCACACCCCTAATTGCAGTCACGAGAATTTTACACCAATGCAGAGGCAGCCCAAAAAGCCCACCAGAAGGTCGGCGCCTCTACAACAGCTACAGACACGCACATCACCATCAGGCTTTGGGTTGGGCAGTGACATCTACTCAGTGGGACTCTTTTTATGGCTTCTGTGCAACACAGCTGTGTACGGTCATACTGAGAAATATGGCAGAACTTGGAAAAATGTGGACTAGGAAGATAAGGGCAATGTGTAAACCAGCAGATATGAAAAGAAGCAAATGCAGAACACAACATGGACTTCAACAATGCTGCTAGTCCACTACACCCAGTGTTTCTGTAACTGCTGTGATCTGGTCCTTGAGCAAAGAAATATGTATTTTTCACCTTCTCAAAGTCCTTGCTGTCCCAGTCTATTCCTCCTGGTTAGGGGCAACCTGTGCTGTAAGGAATCCTGAGTCCAAGTTTGCAGCTGCATGACTGTAAGTCATAGCCATTACTGAATCTTTCCTCCACTGAATGTGAAATGCCCAGTGACTCTTACAGTCATGTGCCAAGGTTTCCTGCTCAAGACTGTGGACAAACATAACCTGTTCAGGAAATCTTGGCACTGCCTGCCGTGCTTTTTCATTTGTAGCACTTGATGCAATACACACACAGACTAACACAAAAGCTAAGTCCTGAAACCAGCAATGACTGTTGAAAGAAAAGAGCACTGCAAAATTTGTGTTGCATAAAGATGGGTGTCATTCACACACATGGGAGTTACTGATGGGCCCTGAGGTAAGGCAAGGGCTGAGGATGAGGGAGCAGCTCCAGTGTGGGGCACTGACCACAGGGACAGCAGTGTCAGGTTCCTGGGAGGCTCCATGTTTTGAGTGCTGTTGTCATCACTGTTTGTTAAAGCTGGATGAGCAAGCAAGCATTGCCTGCCAGCTACAAGAGCAGGACTTATTGGAAGGATATTAGCTTCTGCTAAATATATATGGGAATGCATCCCTAGCCACTCAAAACATCTGAAGGCTCCTCTTGCCTGGCATTAAAGGATGTTTGGCACTTCCGATGAGGCAGCCGACATATAGCAATCAGACTCATGGGAAGGCAACAGGTTCCAAATCAAGTTTCACTGCCTTGTTCTTGACTCTGAAATGCCACAGGTTATTGACATTATGAAAATATCTGTGAAATTTCCACAACATTCACCTACTGTAGTATGGGCAAGAGTCTGCTACAGCCTCAAGGACAGTACATCACGTGGAAAGAATTTTAATTTTCAAAACTAAGACTAAAAGGCAGCACATTTTTAAAGTCATGTGCTTCTGTTTCAGAAATGTGAAACTCAGATGCTATTAATAAAGATGCTACATTTGTATGACCTGTTTTACTGTGAGTGCAAAGACCTGCTTGTAACTTACCATTAGTCTTCAAAGGAACAAGTCTCCGAACTTCCCTGCACCAGTTGAGCTTCCTCTGGCGCTCCAGTGAAGTCTGGGTAGCCTGGTCAGTCAGGGACTTCTGAAGCGTTTCCCGAAACTGGGGACAAAACTGGCACATTCTGAACATTTCTATGGTGTATCTGTGCATAGTCCTGAAGTGATGAATTATTCCATTGGGAGGCTTGACTATATCCTCAGGTGTCCTCTCCCTGATCTTCATAGCTTTCAGCATATTGCTCTGATATAAAGCTTGAGGAAGGATGTGTTGGCCAGCCATGTTTCTGGAAGACATCTGAAATGAAAAAGGGTCCTTTTATTGGCATGTTAGTGTCCTTCCATCACAGTGCTATCTCTTCTGCAGAGACTGAGAAGGCACTTTCAGGTTGGAATTCTGGACGAAGTTTTGCCTAAAACAAGCACAGAGTGGATGCAGTCCAACTGAGCCTTTCATAAATAATGTTTTCTAAAGTTCATATTCACAAACTTTTCTGCATTACTCAGATACAGACACTGATCAGCTTATCCCACTCATTTGCTGATATAATTTACTGTGATATTAAAGAGGATTTATATATAACTAAGGAAACTGCATCATCATTCAAAGAAAAGCATTTAAATCAAAATAAGGATAAAAGAAGGCAAAATCAAGGGAAAGGAAAATTCTCCTGGAAACTAAACTAAATTATAATTGCAGAGTGTAATCCCATATGGACTTGCTGAATTTCAGCACATTTCAAACTCTTGTTTTGATAACATGCAAAAAAAAAAAAAAAACCCCAAAAAACAGTTAATGACCATTTCAGATTTCCACAGCCCGTACATTCTGAGCAGTGATGGTCAGTAGAGTACAGAAAGAGCCCAAAGAATTGCAAGCTGTGCTAGTATCAGTCCCATACTTACAGTGGCCAGATATGGTAGATGAGGAATTTGTCACTCGAGGACAGACTTAGGTTACTTTTCTTGAGGCTCTTTGTATTTTGTGAGTGGTAGAGCTGTGGCTCAGAAGTGCTTGTGCCCTGTGTGGGGGTGCAGACTGCAGTGCCACTATTACTCAGTGGTAAGTCAACAGAGCTGAAAAAGCATTTCCATTTGGCTCAAACCCCCCAATATATTTCCACAGTAGGACATGTAATGTTTACTGCTCTGCATCCCTTTCTTCAGTAACTCTGGCCCCATGGGGAACAGGAGGGAAAAAAAAAAAAAGAAACCCAAAAGAAACTTATTCAGAGGACACTAACTTTGTGGCTATTTAGAGCCAAACGTAGGGACCACATCCCACAAAAACCCTGTGCACTACAGTCAGAACAACAATAATCTGTTTTTACAGGGAGGGACTCTCCAAGCTGCCACAAACATTCTTGCTTTGTTGAAAAACAAAGCAAAATTTGTATCAGGACAAATAAAAGTATGCATACCTAAACTGTTTAGAGTACAACTAGTCACATTAGGAGAACTCACCATGTGATTATGAATCTAGGGACAAGTATCAAGCCATACATGTGTATCAATCTCTGGGCAACAAGTACAAGGAAACAAGAAGCAACTAAAAATTGTTTATGCAACTTTTAGGAAGTTTTCTCATGGAGGTGGGAGTCAGGAGGCACAGAGAGAGGAAGAACTCCAGTCTGACAGGCTGACCAGGAAGGCATTCCCAGGTCTATGGAGGCAGAAGACAACCTCTTGCACAGAAGGACTTCAGCACCTCCTTCCCCACAGGGAAACAGCTGCTCTCTTCTCTTTGCCCAGACACTTCTATTGGCAACATCCACCTCCAAATACCCAGACAAAGCTTTCGAAAAGACCCTCTCAGGGTGAGAGGGAACATCAAACTCCAGGTGCGAGAGCTGACCTCTATAACCTCTCTGAGAACTAGCTGATGGAGAGATACAGTGGACATCCCAATAAGCCCTAAATAGAGGCAGATGAAACAGGTGATGCCACAAAGTCCTACTTCAGGGTGATGTCATTCACACACCCTACGAGCACCTGGGACCTGGGACTGTGCTCAGAGCTGTCACATCTTGGAACATATGGAAAAGCTTTCCTTTAGGTAATAAAGATGACGTATTCTTATCATTCCCCCATCAGCACAGAGCCTTTAAATGAAAAAAGCACATTTTCTCATCCACTCTCCTCCTCAGTATAGTTTTTTACACATACTATTTATGCAATCTTGTATTTAAATGTATGAATGATTCTAAAAACGAACTATAAAAACCCCTTACTAATCTATATGATAACCAGAGCTCTACTTTGCTCTGAGATGACCAAAATACTGGATTTCTTACTTATATTACTAGAAACATTGAGTCAATGGGATTTTTTTACACGAATAAAGACTGATCACATGACTAAGCACTACCGGCATGGACCCTAGAAATGGTTATTTCCAGCTTTAAGCAACAAAAAGTACTGAGTTTACAGAAGCACTTACTGAAACTTACTCGATACTATGTTCTACCGGTATTTTTTCCCCTCGTGGAAATTACTGTCTGTGCTATTTATTTAGTCATAAATGTCAATCAAAGCAAAAGCCAAGCAACACTTATTTTCAAATTCGATGTGATGAAACAAACAGAACTCAACAGCCATTTAAACTGGAGATTTAAAAGTAGAAAACTGAGCTACAATTATATTAGTTTATAGAGTTTTGCTATGTGCTATGCTACTTAAACCTTCTGACAAGTAATGACTAGGAATTCCCCAAAAGGAACAGCTGTAAACAATAATTAGAGACAGTATCCTTTCCAAACGTGTAATGCTGAGGATGCTGGGATCGGTAAAGCTGAATACTGTTTTGACATCTGCCAATGGTTTCATAAAGTTATTTTCATTTTCTGCCCTCTATCTGGAAAACGGCAATTAATTAACTTCTCCATAAAGTGCTAAAACTTCTAAAACAAACATGTTTAATACCTTTTAAGCCGCCATGGATATTTCTACCTCGGTCTTTGCTCGGTACAAACCAAAACACAGTACTATTCTTCACTAAATCAGAAGATGAGGACCGAAGCTCTTTTAAATCGCACAGGACTAGTTTACACAGAGTGAGTGTTCCGCCTTCTTAGTTCCCTGACCTACAGCTCCGCTGGAGGCTGGGCATGCAAGGTGGAAAGGACACAATACGGGCCGCCAGCTTCCCAGGAAAAGCAGCTCGAAGCTGCAGGGCGGATTTCCCCGCGGCACTCGCAGCAAGCCCGGCCGCGCCGTGCCCGCTCTGCAGCCGCAGCACTCGCGGAGCCCCCGCGGGGCCGGGCCGGGCCGGGAGCAGCGGGCACAGCGTCACGGCCCGGCCGGGAGCCAGCACACGGGGTACGGCCGAGAGCCAGCACACGGCGTACGGCCGAGCCCCGCCGCCAAACCCGCTTGGTCCCCGAGGCGCCCTCCTGCCAAAGTGCTCCGGACTCCGCCGTGCCCTGCCCAGAGCGGCGCTCACCTCTCCGCGGCGGGCTCCTCCTCCGGCCGATCCTGCCGCCACTCCTGCTCAGCAGCGGGGCTGAGACGATGGAACCGAGCCGCGCTCGGGATCCATCAACCCCCACTGCGCCGGGGCTCCTTCCTTCCCTTCTCTCCACCCTCTCCCCGCCGGAGCTCCTGCTGCTGCTGCTGCCTCCGCTGCGGAATGAAGGGCTGAGCCCAGCCTCTTGTTTTTTTCCCTTTCTGTTTAAGCGCCCGAGTCAAAAAAAAAAAAAAAGAAAAAAAAAAAAAAGGAGATTGAAAACACAACACCAAAAAACCCCACCGGGGATTTCCACCGGCAGAGCTCAGGGACTTTCCGGCCTGTAACAACCGCTGCGGCCGCCGCCGCCGCCAGGGGGCGCCGCCGCCGGGCAGTCCCGCCGCTTCCCCGCCCGCCATGACTCAGCCATGGGATTTTCGGGAGCCGGGATGTCATTTCTTCCTTCCTTATTCCTTTCCCCCCAGACAGGGGGTTGCCCATCCCGTCCCGCAGGCTTTGCTTCGCTCACGGGCCGGCACGGTGCCGCGTCGCTGGGTCCGGAAGAGCTCCGTGCCCCTGCGCAGGCGGCGGCCCGGCCGTGCCCCGCAGGCTCTGAAGGGCGGCTGCGAGAGGCGCCTGCCCCGGGTGCCCTCCCCGTGTCCGCAAGTGCCTGCCCTCTCACACAGGTCTCGGCTGCAGGTGCTCGGGTGTAGATACCCACATCCCTGCCCCAGAATCCCAGCAGGACATTAAGGGGGTCGTCCAAAGTATTGCTCTTCCAGATGGTTTTCAGACCCAAACAAGTATTTATTTTTTTTTCGTTTAGCTTGGATGTGCTCCACAGTTTTGGCTCTGTATTGTGAGTAACCACGAGTGCCTTCATTTTTTCAATTAGAGGTTAGGGCGATGTATAACCCCATAATCCCAGTATGCTGGCATTTTCGGCAGGAGATGTTAAATGCACTCTAATCCAGCCCTGGTTGAGGTCAGATTGTTGCAGGTAAAGGGTAATACCTTGGGCTAAAACTATCAAGTCAGGAAGACATTAGTGTCTGAATATGTTTGTAAATTCTTGACTGCAACTAGCAGTTTGTAGGAATCGTTAAATTTAATTATTGTAAACAATTAATACACGCCTTTAAACAATGTGCTAATATCTGTGCAGTGAAATAACTCACTGAATAAACCCCCCATATTTAAGGCCTGTCAATATGATTTACGAATGGGATTTATGCTGGAAAAGGGGCAGTTTCTTGCTCAACAGCCTTACAATCTGAAGGCACTCAGAAATGAAATACAGTGCAACAAAGTTTCTTGCAGTATGAAAAGACTTCATCTTCCCAGATGACGAGCTCCTGCCTGTTCCTGAGTGTCCACTCCTCCCACTGGCAGGATGAGAAGCACACCTTGAAATCAGGTCTTAAATATTGACTCCTTCAGAGAACAGGTGGATTTTGGAAGAGCTCAGCTTTGAACTCCTTCACCTCCACTGGCAGCAGCTGGCTCAGATCATGTGTTTGTGTCATACAGGAGGGTTATGTAGCAACATGATCTTTCCCAGGGTTTACAGGCCTGTGCTGGCTCTGAACAGCAGGCTATCCTCCTCTTCTGCCTCTGTTCAAAAAGAAGTCAGTGTATAGCTGGAAAAATAATAATCCCTTCCCATTTCTTTTCTTCCTCTCCTTGGAGAGTTTTCTTTTAAAGATTTTTGTGGGTGTGTTGGGGTTTTTTTGTTTGTTTTTTCTTCTTTTTGTCCCCCATGTCTCTCTGCTGCCTTGGAAAATATAGCTGGGTAGGAGGGCACCACATTTAATGATTGGTACCCTGAGAGGTAGCTAAAATCCAGGGGACTGGATGCCTGAGGGTACTGGGCCTGAGTGATTGCTTGCATAACCAGGGCAGCATCTGTGCTGTGATTTACACAGTATATGTTTCTGTCAGCATCCTGCCATTCTCTTCTCCTGGACTTTTTCCCCTGTCCTCTCATGGGAACTGAGGTAGCAGATTACTGAAGTGATCTGACTAGAGAGAGAGAGAAAAATGTTTTTATCCAAAGTATTTCTCTCACATGATATGAAGCCCAGCCCCCCGCAGAGTTTTACAGAGAGTACTTGAAGTGATAGAGAGTTTCACTGTGGAGTAGGAATGATGACGTAAGGTGGGCAGTAGGGAAAAAAGAGCTGACAGCTGACTTGTACCCTGCTTTGTATAAGAAACTACTGCAAATAAATTAACAAGTAGTCCTAGCCACGATGGACATACTGAGACCCAGGAAAACCTGAAAAGGCAACAGCTTATTTTTGTTTTCTAAATGGTAAGCATGTCTGAATATTAATAATTACTGTTTACACCTTGATAAACTGAAAGTTGGTTGCACATTGCTGATGTTTGTCAAACAGATCTGAGCAGAATAGCCACAATTCATTTGATCTGAGTTTGCACAGCACAAAATGAAGTTCTGTCTTGTCAACCATAACTCCTGAGCAATATGGGAATACATTAAAAACATCAGCAACATCAGTAGTTATAGAATGCATGAATATACATTCTAGTTTTTGAATGGCTCCTGGTTTGTTTTGTTGGGGGTTTTTTTGTAGTTATACCCTATAGCTTATATCATAATTTATGGTATAATGCTTATATTTCATTAAACAGAATCATATATACATATGTATAAAGTCAAGGAAAATTTTCTTCTTTGAAGTGTGTAAATACGCACACATACACACATGTAACTACATACACACATGTATTTTTAGGTATATATGCATGTCTGTATCTCTTGAGGGAAGTTCTTGGCATTAAGGACAGAATAAGAAATACTTTAGTTTTCAGCTATCTACATTCTGGTTAAGTGAAGAGTGAAGCAGTCCACCCTTATAAATGGTAATGTTTACATAATTTTGGAGGAAGCTGTCATTGGGAATTGCAGAATTTCCATTTATTGTGCATATTTATGTATTCAGTTTCATGCACATCAATTAATAACAATTCTTTAGTGTACTTGGGAAAAAGAAGAAATCTCTCAAGGCTCCATTCAGCTCTGTATCTCTAAATTATTTTAATTACTTTGCTTCTTTTTACAGGAAGGAGTAGCTCACGCTCACTAAATTAAACCAAGACCTCAGAGTGTTCAGAGCACCATTGCCAAATGTTTCAGAGGTTGCACTAGGAAAGACTCATAGTTAAGACAGTACTCACATAATAGTCAAAGCTAGGATGATGACTACAGTAATATTTATGTATAGTACCATTCAGACTTTTAATAGTTCAATCATTTGCTGTGCCTTAATATCAGATAATTCTGTAAGAGGTGTGATTCATCTACAAGGGAGGAAAAGGATCATTAAAGGGAAATCCCTTTTAATGCAACAGCAGTGCTCGGGGTCATGCTTGAGTTCAGCACTTCTGTCTTCCAGGAGCTGTTTTTTTGCTTCTTTTCCTGGTGCAGAAGCGATAAGAGCTTGTCAGTGCAAAGGAAAAAGAAGGGGAAAAATCCCCTAAACATCTATCAGACAGAAAGATGGTGCTTATTACTGGATCAAGTAATGACAGTAAAAATAAAAAAAAACCCTGAAAAACAAACCAAAACCCCCCAAATCATGTCTGCCACTTAGATAGCAAGAGCTGAACAGATTTTGTGATTTTTTTTTCCATTATACTTATCTGAATACAGTAAAAGAAACTGCAGATTCCCAAGAAGACTTTTACCAGGTTATATTGGCAAGTGACTGCAATGGAAGTAGGGATTCTTATTTATGCCGCACGGCCAAGGCTTCCTCTGCCTTCTTCTTTGTGTTTTGGTGGTGTTTTTTGGTTGGTTGGTTGGGTTTTTTGTTGTTGTTGTTGTTGTTGTTTGGGGGTTTGTTTTCCCCTTGTATAGCTACATTTGAGACAGCAGCACAGCCCAGCATTGTTGACCCTCTTCAGTGCTTGGTACGGAGAATTCCAACAAGGCCCCAGCAAGAACTAAGAGGAAGACCAATGTTATTTCTGCTTAGGAGAGCAAAGTGATTTCAGTGGATTTTGATGCAGGCTCAGACTAGACTTGTGGCTAAACTGAGGCAAATAAGTGCAGCAGTAGTAAGCCAAATCAAAGGCCCATTCACCTCACTGCCTTTTCTCACTGAGGTTGAGAAGCTGTCCAGGAAAGAGCATAGAAAAAGGCTGGATTGTTCCCAATACTTTTCCATTCTGCACTTTGTCACAGTTTCTTGTGGGATTTGGGGTCGTGGCTTACATTCTGGTACCTCAGTTTCTCAGTTGTATGGTAAGTTTGTGAATGTTTCTTTCCTCACACTTTTCTGTTCTCATGCTTGTTTAACTTTGGCTACAGAATCTTTAGAATACAATCTTTTCTTGTGTTGTGTTTGCTGTACTTTAACACCTAGACACATGGTTATTTACTGCACAGCATGGTCCCTGTTTCCTGAGAGTTACCATCCATGTGTGGCAGACTTCATCCAACTGTGGACTACCACTGTCAGAATGGTCTTTGATTTAGGTTGAGGGTTGTAAGCAGTGCATAGATAGCACTGCAGAGGGATGGGTTCTGCACAGGGATGTCTTTGCTTTCCCAAACTGCCTTAATGCACAGAGCAGTGGCTGGGTTTAGGCAGTGCAAGCCAAATCATTGTAACTTTTAACTTGATCTTTAGGCTGGCATAACTGCTGTGCTGGCAAGGTGTCAGTTCACATTACAGCAGAGGACTCTAAAGCAGAGTCTGGTTTTGGAGCTGTTTGCTTCAGCCAGCAGTTCAGCATCCATGAGTCAGTAACTGGTTAACAAATAAATAGCTAAAGATAATGCCTTGTGTGAAATCAAGTAGGGACTACTGTTGTTTTCCCTTCTATATTCCTATCTGATGAGATGATCAGCTACTCTAACTTTAGGTATGAAGTAAGCATTTTGCACAAAGCTATATCTTCTGGGAGTGGATGGGAAGGGTCAAGGAATGCAGCTAGTGAATACTTGCTCACTTAATTAAAGCTCTTACACCTCTCTCCTCTGTTCCTTCAACAATTTCACCATGTAATGCAGTCAGTAAAACTTTCTTAGACAGAACAACCTGCTGTTCAGCAGATTTGCCAGTCTTCCAGATCTTCAGCATTCTGTATTCCTTTCCCAGTGAATTCTAGTTTCACTGGAAGTTCTTTCTCCCAAAATAAAAACAGTTTGTTTAATCTGAATGGAAAAAAAAATTGCAAACTATTCTCATTTCTTTTATGTATGTCCAATGATGTATTTTGTTACCTATGTTTCCATTTATTAAGCCAGCCTTACACTCTTTAAATTTGGTAAAGTTATATTGAATTGTGTTTAATTTCCATGAACTTGGTGCATACGTGAATGAGTGACTGTAGAATTCCTTGATAAAATGGGAAAACTGCTGATACTGTCTTCTCTCAAGATGGAAATATCTCTTCTCAGCAGAGAAGGGGGGGTCTAAGTGAATAAAAAGTGACCATGTGAAGGTAATCTTTAGTCATGAATTATAGAGCATGAAGCTTGTCAATCTTCTCCTCTGTATTTTTTGTAATTTCCCCTAAATCATCTAAATGTGGAGAAATAGCCAAGAAATATCAGTTTCTGCAGTACTGGGTGAATGCTTCTTGGTGCTTTTTTACGTTTACAATTGTCTAATCTGACAGACAATGACACAGTCTGTTGAGCTTCTTGTGCTGTTTCTGTGTCAGGCCCATAAGTGCTCCACATGGTCAACATCTCTTTCAGGAACAGACTGTTTTGATTTTGTTAAAGACAACAGAATTGTATGAGGAGTTTGGTACCAACAGCAGCTACTGTTAATCCTGTTTTAGAGTTACTAGTTTAGATGTGAGAATTTATCTCAGTTGGCACACCCTCAACCAAACTGTTCAACTGGGATTTTACCTCAAAAGCACTAAGCATTCAACAGGTTTCAGAATCTTGTGTATTAAGAGGTTAACTACATTCTGGGTCTGTTCAAAGCTCCCAGCCTTCAGTGACAATGAGGAAGTAAATTCATTCCTGGATTTTCAAAAGCAGAGGAAAGGCATTTCTTTTGTGTAGAGCAAATGCTATGCATGGGGAATAACATGAGAGGCTTTATGAGTCAAGCTTTGTTTTTTTTTTCAAGTCAGCTTTCCAAATGTAGAGAAAATCTATCTGCCCTGTATCAGCAGTTCCAGAATTTCCCCAAGAAAAATACCTCCAAAGAAGGATATTTATTTTTGCATGGGAATTTACCAGCATTTGCTGAACTAAATAGCAGGGTCCATAGATTTTTTCCTAAAAGCTAACAGTCATTTCCCATCAGGGAAATGATGACTTTGCTTTGTAAACATGGGTTTAGTCAATGTCCACGAGGTGACTCTGATCATGTGTTTTAGCTCAAAAAGTACATTATTTTCTTCTGATTTCAGAGCGAAGGGACTCCCCATTTTTGCAGTGACAGCACTTGTTAGTAAGACTAACATAATCATTGATTCCTAACTTCACAGAGAAGATTTTTTAAGATTTCTGCTATATACATGGGGGGAGTGTGTTTTCATGTCATAGACTCCCACTTTTGTAATTTTTGGTGCTTCAAAAGCAAAAATTGTCACTGCTTGCTACAAATTCCAATTTACTCATTTAGGTTGAGAGAAGTAAAAGTAGTGCCAGACAGATTTAAGAATCATACAGGAAAAGGTAGTGTACCATGTCTAGGAGATACTGTAGAAGTATATGCATCAGTGGTGTATGTGGAACATCCCAAGTAATTGTTTCTGTCCACATGGTTCTAGAGCATTAAAGCAAAGGGCTGTCTGGTCTGGATCACCTGGACCATGTAAATGCATCTCTCTGTGTTGATCTTCTTCATATGGAGCTTCTTCTTTTCATGGGGCAGTGATGGAGTCCAGACTGTATGGGACAGGTAACTTCTGAGAGGCCATAGGTTTAAGTTTTTTTGGTATGTCTGTAATAGTTCATTGTCCAAAAGCATTTCTCTTGCTTTCTAACTGAACTGATGAATTTGCCTTACACTTAAGAGAAGGCATTTCTTTATTTGGTAGACCAGTTTTAGAGAAATTTGCTTTTTCTCTTGCAAAACTTTTTTTTTTAATGGGAGAGCTGCTGAAGTCCTACTCAGCTCCTCATAATTGTCATCAAAATAATTTATCTTTCAAGTCCTCTCCATACAGAAGAATAAATGTTGAAAAAAAAGATTAAACAGATGCTTCTGCATAATACCTAAAGATAGAGTGAAGGAAATACTCCACTGTGGACAAGATAAAGATTGAAAGTTCATTGTCAGAAATTGAAGTGCACTGTTATATCCTGGTTGAATCATGCCTGGTTTGTGGAGCAGGAGTCAAACAATTTAGGAAGTCCCGTACACATCTCATCCTAATCTTCTCAGCCTCCTCTTTCTGCTGTTTTGCCATTTTTTCCCCTTTATGGTTATGCACTTTGCCCAAACTAGTTCATTTTAAAAACAGATGAAAGGGCAACACTAACTTTATGGCTAATTCCCAAATAACTTGTCATGAAATTTCATGAGAACCTGTGGCAGAAAAACAAGGAGCCCACAGTCGGTAACTATTCCATTCAAATTGTTACTAGAGTAAAGGCCTGAGATGTTTCAATGAGGTCAATTACATCTGCCTGCATAGGTTTTCCCTGGCAATTTCAACAGATTTATGGCATCCTGTTGCGTCCTGGACTAAATAAATAATTTAGGTGTGCGCTGAGGACCACCTATGTTATTCTCCCAAAGAAACATCTGCATTTAGGGATGGTATCTGTTTATTAAAAAAAAAAAAATAGAGAATGAGTATCAAAGAGTGCCTGGGGTCACATCATCTGCTGAGAAACACGCAACAGTGTATGCTGGATATGTGTGTAAACAGCAATTATTCTATTAAGTCATGCATGGGCTGTATGCTCCAGTGAGGATATATATCTATGCACATGTGAGTACACAGATGGTAGAGAAATGGAACAGAGAAGGCTAAATCATAAGGTGATAGTGGCAGCAAAATCCAGGCAACAGGAACAAAGACTGTGGCACCGTATTTACAGAGTGTGTGGTTCTCACAGCTTCCTCATGAATTCTTTGACACTCTCACTAATAGCTTTTCAGCTCTTCTCCACAAATCCTTTGAACCTTTGTGCCTTTCTGTTCTTACAAGTATGGTGTCGATACTGCACAGCAAGTCTGCAGGCTGTACCTGTGGGTGCACCCGTCTCTGCTGCTCAGATCCGCCTGCACTGAACACCCCATAGCTGGTGCTTCTTGGGATAGCCAGGGCAGTGTAAGCTCGAGTCTGTCTGCCCTGATAGCATCCTTTCTCACTACCTGAGCAGGAAAGTATCTCTTTTAGCATATCCAGTGGTTTTAACAGCATTGTGGTCAGTGACTGCCATGATTCATAAACTGTATCCTGAGAGGGGCTTAATCTGAGTCACTTCAGTGTGATGGAAAATCAAACTGAATGATAAGCTTCAGGCTTTCCTAGTGATCCTTCAAGATTGTCAGGCCTAGGGACAGCATGTCATCCTCTGAGTGCCTCTCTAGGTATCCTCTGATATGGTCACTCTCATCATGCCCCTGCAAGTACACTCAGCCTGGACATGTCTGTTTTATAAAAGTTCTCCACCTGAAACAACAGTCATTAGTTATTCCTGGTCACAGGCCAGGACTTAAGCATGCATCTTTCCAGAAGTCCCTGTGCCTCTATGACGGGTCATCCCCTGGCTGCTGGTCCATTACATTGGCTGTGGGAGCAATTTTGTGTTCTCTTTCTATGGTACGTTGAATCCCCAGAGGTCCAGGGAGGAAGTAATCCCTGCACACTCTGCCTTTGTGATAGATTCTTGGGGAGATTGTGGAAGAAAGATCTGTTCTGCCTCCCTTGGCTCTTGGCATGTGTACTTTAACTGGGCATTAATGAAACCAGGGTTATCTCCAACCTTGTGTTCTGCAGAGGTTAGTTCCTTTACAGATAGGACAGATGGCACCATCGTGGGAGTAGTTTACAACAGGCCAAAGCAGAGCTTTGTTGTTACTTCAAAGTTCAAAGTGGGAGTCTTCAAACACTGGAGAAACTTCCTGGTACCAGACCCATCCCAGGCAGAGAGGGTGGCTCCTTCCAAGGAAATCCAACATGATTCTTATGAAACCCTGAAGTAGTTTGTCTACTTCCACTGAACTGTGCATTAAATCCCCACAATGCTGTTGTAGTCCATAGCTAATTTAACATCTGAGTTGCTTATCAAAGGTGAATTCCTTAGCTGAACATTCACCACTGCATGAGCATTTTGCAAGTTAGAGACACCTATGCACGCTTACCCATTTCTTGCCTTATTTCAAGACTCACTCTATCTGCTTGATGTTAGGCCAGCACTGTTACCATTAAGAGAAAGTTGATTGGTTTCTCAAGAATAAAATTAGAGCATGTGTTTTCATCTTATGTCTTAACTACGACTACAATCAGGCAAAAACTGTTTACTGAAGTGTTCAGCATTGCTGGCATTAAAACCTGATTTCCTGTCTTGTTTCATGTTTGTCAACCCCTTTTTTTAAAAAAATGAAAGTATCAGAGATTGGTCTCCACAGTGAATTTGGTGGCAGGTAAGAACAAGGGAAAGCCTGACTTAAAAGAGGTAATTCTTTTCTAGGGACAAGGCTAAGAAAAAAAATACATAATTTTGTCTTCTTAAAAAAAAACACTAACTTTTTATTTAAATTGATCTGATGACCCAGTCTTAGGAGCAGAAACTTGATTTCTTGCAATAAAAGGACTTATTCATCGGGATGTGGCATTTGCCACTCACCTGTCTTCAGGGTGAAGGTGAGCACAAATACCAATTCCCCCTATTGCCCAGTGGCTTAGGGGACATGTCATGTACCCAATGTTGCTGTTCCTGCCTCTGCCATGGAAGGGCAGGTGAAGACAGGGGCAAACCTACCTTCCCTTTACTCTTCTTGGTGATGTAAGGAAACCTGCAAGCTATGCTGGAGCACAGAGTATGAAGAAGGGGTCTTTCAGGCCCTCTTGTTCAAAGCGTGGCACTTAAATAATTTTTTATTTTTTGGGTAGGAGGAAAAGTGCCAACAAATTAGGTTTCATCATAAACTAACGATGAGAAATCTTACTGAGGCTATTCCAATTAAGAGTTAAACATTGCTGAATAGGGAAGGCGAGACTCACTGTGCAAGGTTGGGAGCACCATGCCCTGGACTGTACCATCTGGTGATACTAGATGTAGAAAAAAACCTGTGTCTCCTCACAACCCAAAATACTAATGAAAGGCTCCTTAGTTAAAAGGTAGGAGCCTATAGCACTGTCTCCTTGTTCTTTACTTTGTGCCTTTTGGTTTTTATGCTTCCAATGCTGCAAGTGGAAATGAAAAGTTTTCTAATGAGTGAAAGTGCGGGTGATTATAAGCTTTTCAGGTTAATAAAAGGAACAGAAAAATCTGCATTTTCTCACTGATCAAACCACTTACTTTACTGATTTTTTTGTTCTTAACACTAAACCAGACCAACTTCATCTGGAGATGGAGTGAATTTCCATCGTGTAACAATGTGCTCCCATTTNAAACCAGGAAAACAATATTACACATTTTGAAGTGATGAAGACTTAGTCAAAAGGGTTAGAACACTGGAACCTGGTAAAGCAAGGAAACAAGCTTGGTGGCAAAGCTTGAGGAATGGAGATTGAAAGCTGAGGGCAACAGAATTAGAAGGATAGGAAGAAACAAGTGCAACATGAACATGGAAGAGTGGGGAATGAAAAGGGAAAAATGTGTAGCAGGGGGCATAGACACTGTGTGCCCTGCAGCACAGTCTGTGCTTGAGCATGGTTTGGTGTTGCAACTCATTGAGTTTTGCCATTTCTATGCCAGAGATAAAATGTGCCCATCACCTTTGTCCCACACTTCTATTGCTCTGCCTGAGACCAAAGAACACTAAAGTCAATAAGTGTGATACAGAAGAATGCCTGTTTCCTTCACCTAATACATTTTTCCTGGGGAATCAGGGATATGAGGCAGAGAGAAAAGAACATCCCCCACATGTTCAGGACCTCCACCTTGCTTGCTGTCTTGTTCTGAAGCTGCAGGCTGAAGAGAGATTGCACCAAGAACAAGCACAGCGTGTGGTGAAGGCAGTCACATGCTGCCCTGGGAAACTGCTTATCCTCCTCTTTGCCACAAAATTTCTGTGTGGTGCTGGGCAAATTTTTGAAACTTACCTTGTCAGAGGTGATGACTGGCTGGGTGCTCCTTGTATTATGCATGTGTGGGTGGAGATTTCATGTCTGACGTGAATGAGTGCTGAGTTCTCACAGCAGGAGCTGAGGTAATACGTGCTGGGCTTTGGAGACAGAAAGTAGACTATTAAACAAACTGAGAAATCAAGTCCTAGGGAGCACAAAAAAGTAATGGAAACTTTTGACCTTAATCACTTTGGGCTTCAGTTCCCTATGTGTAAAATGTGGATTGTACCACCCCCTCATGCTGCAGGGCTTACTAATAAAGATTAGCTCACATTCAAAGATACTCAGATGCTTTGGTGATGAGGCAAGAGCAAGTGTCCCGGAATAATTTTATTTTCAGAGCCATGTTTGAGGAGTAGGTAAAGTGTGAAGCTAAGCACTGAGCAAAGAGCAGGACATGAAAGCCCAAAGGGCTGCTCACTAGATAACTACCTTAACTAGCTTTGCAGCCTGTGCATGCAAAGAGATGGCAGTGGGATGGGAAAAGTCATTGTGAGATCATGAAAGAGCTGTTTCCTAAGGTAACTTATATTTTACAATTTTCTATCCTGAGTGATGGGTTTGTAAATGCCCAATAAACATTTTTGTGTGCAGTATAAACATGTGTTGGCAAAATGTTTGGTGAAGTAGACATTTCTCTCTGCCCATAATGCATGATGAGTGATGCTTTCCTGGTCATAGAGTATTACACTGTATTGGTGAATAATTTTGATATTAATTTGATGATCTGAATTGTTGATGTTCACAGTAGATTCCTAGTAAAGCAAGCAAGTATCATGACCATTTTATAGACCTATTTCTATCAATATTTGAAATGTGCATTGGAGAGTTGGAAACAAACCCTGGATCCCTGGATCTTGCTCTTTTCCCTAAAAATGAAACAAGGCATGCATTTTTGTTCCAGTCAGATTGAGTTAGAAACATTGCATAATTGAATAGGTCTGCAATTTGCCTTGGAGTCCAGTGGTTGTCTCACCATTTAGCATAACTATGGTCAGGTCTGGGATAATAATTATTTAGGAACACTGAGCATGGCAGAGGAAAAATCCAAGTCTGATCTAGAAGAAGATCTAAATTAATTTGATTTTACAGAAAGATGGATGGATCTGATTCAATGTCATCAAAACAGTTTTTGGTATCAACATTTGAAATCCAGGGACATGGATGAAGATCTGGCTTTGGAACCAAAGGCAGTTTCCTAGAACTGACATGTACCCATACGTTAATGAGGAAAGGGGTACTCCTTTTGATTGCATTGACAGTGTGTGGAATCCCCTCTGATAACTGATCATGAAACTGTCACTGATGGTTTTAAAGCCACACATTTGGTGGTTTGTTTTTTAAAAATTTCTGTGAGTCACAGGAATCTGTGAGGCCACTTGGGAGCCGGGGAAGAAAAAAGAAACCATCTACAATGTAGGTCACTAATTCTCAAAAAGTCAGTGGAGAAAAAATAAAAGCCCCCAGTCAAGTACAAGTCCTTGCACTAATTACTATTTTGGGTACAGAAACATTTGATTTCTGAGCAAAAAAGATATCACACCTTTGTTTTCTTCTCCATCATAATTTATTCCAAATGTCACTACAGTCTGTAGGTTCAGGGAAATGAGTCTGACAACATGTAGAAGTAGAACATTTTTGACGTTTAGTAACATCTTAAAGCTAAATATACACCATTTCCTTGTTGTTTGTCTTCTCTTAGTCTCAGAGTTGAGTTTTCTCTTTTACATACTCTGCATTCATAGCAGGGAGGGCAATGTCTTTTCTACCCCCTTTTTAAAACCTTTTGTAATATTTAATAATGTGACTTAAAACTAAGGCCAAGCTTTCTTTAATTTCACTGTGGAAGTAATAAATAAAAGGTAAATGAAGGGATTGTTGTATTTCTTACTTTGTCTTCTGTTGCAGCTCTACCTGAAATGGTGAGCCTGACATCAGCTACTGGAAAATGTTTAATATTAGTTATTCTGTGAGCAGAAAGTGCTGTAGGCCTTGACCTGTAATTTTTCTTCACTACAAACTCCTTCTCTCCAATCTCATGTATCTCCTCTAGACAACTGATTCTCTGCTGCATTTGCTGTTTTGGCATATTAGGATTTGCTTGCAACAGGCAGCTCTCAGTAAGGATTGGTACCTGCGGCATGGAGGAAGCAATGAGTATCAGGAGCTTCTGAGAGGTATCTTGGGATCTGGAAGAGAGCACAGAAACAAAAACGAGTACGTATTAAATGCTAAGATTCATCTCAAGCCATTAAGGACCCTATTAATGAGGTTTTATCACAGATAGGCTGTTAGGGAGCTTCTGGCTTATCTGGTTAAACATCTGAAAGATTATCTTTCTTGCATACCTTCTCAAGCAATAACTGGTTTTTTTTTTTTTTAAGAAGGATTCAGCATCAGGACAGCTGATTTTAGTTATTTACAGTGTTGTTTCTAACCCAGTACATTTGAACATCTGATTTATTATCTGGAAGAACATATCTATTTGTTATACTGGCCTACTGCATGCAAACACACGAATTTAGGCCCTAAACTCTAATTTTTAAATAACAGTGAAAAAAATCAGGAGGCAAGTCAGTGTAGATAGAGTTCATATCATATCTGAACAGCTGATATAGCTGGAAAAAGCAGAGGAAAAAATTGAATGCACAAGCCCTTCCTCCACTTTTTAATAGAAGATTCAGTTTTCATAAATGGTGACTTGTATTTGCATGTTGGAGAAAATGTCTTTTACTGAGAAATTTAAAAGGCACAAAACTTTGAGCTGAAAGAAGATCAGTTTGGTTTTTGATAGGCATCTCCTAAAGGAAACAAGGCAAGGTGCTAATGGTAGAAAAAGTCAAATAAACCCGAGCGGCTGAAGGTCAAAGCTACACGGGTTCAAATGAGAAGTTAACTGCTCATAATTAAATTACAGTTAATTGTTATTGGGACAAATACAAGTTGAAGCCAAGATAACTTGAGTGTCAAATCAAAACAGGACAGCTCTCTGGATGAAGAGTGTCAGCCAGACACCAATGAATGCAGCTAACTGTATTCAGTACAGGGGCGACTAGGAGACCTGTAACACTGGGATCAGTGAATGATTGGTTTGTGTTTCATAGCTGTGAAGGTGTTCTAAGCTTCTATGCTGCAGTAAAAACCAAAAATTATGCTGGTAGAAGTTAGGTCGTTCTTAATAAACTATGTCTGAAGCCAAAATGGTATGATTCCAGTAAAAAGTGCACCCCTAATTTAAAAGTAACTTGCCAGAAAATCTGGAGTTACCTGAGGAGCAAAGTGACATTTTTCCTGTTTTTTTGGTTGTTTTTTTTTTTGTCTGTGTGGGGGGAGGCATTCTGTTTTTCTTTTATTTATTTTTTCCCTTTATTTGGACACTGACTGTAGCAAGTGAGAGGGCTGTTGAAATGTAGATATTTAAAACACATCCTGAAATTGGATTAGCCCGGGTGAAACAGATGTGTGTGTGTGTGTGTAGACATTGAATAGGAAGTCTCTTTACCAACATCCACAGCCTCTTAAATGTGGAGTGAAACATCATCCTGTGAACCCACTCAAAACAGGAGGAGACATAGCTCTTCCCTGTAGGGACTATATCCACAGAGCACTTATGGGTCATAAAGGTGCACTGACTTCTATGAAAATGAAAAATGGCCAAATCGGGTAATAAACATCCTTGTACAGTTATGTTTTAACTGAATTAGGCATACACAAAAATAGCAATCGCCTCCTTTATAAAAATCCTATATAATATAAGCCAGCTAGTAATTAGTTTTTAAATGCCACCTTTGCTACTCAGATCCTCAAATGTTATTGTTTACTTTGGAGTGTCTTATTTTTTATGTACTGGATACCCAAAAGAAACTCAAAAAAGGGCACACATGCAACACTGTAGAATAATCTGCTTGGTTTAAGTACCACTTTAAAAGACATCAGCAAACAAAGGCAAATGAGGAGATCAGTCACTTTTGAATGGTTTGCAGCACCAAGGAGTGGACTTCTGTGTGCACATTGGCCTGCATTACTCATGGGTTGCTGAAACACTGATCTTTATGGTTTTCAAACACAAGTATTTAATACTGCTGCAAGACTTTAGCATTTCCCTGGCTGGCAGTCATGACAGAGGGTAGTTTTATCTTGTGAGGGTTGCCTCTGGCCAGTAGTGTGGCAAGGTTCCCATGGCTAGAGGGGGAACATGTATGATCCTCCTGCTACTATTTTATCAGTGAGGGGGAGTCTGCTGCTGTTACATGCTTGAAAACTTGCACAGTAAATCAGGTCGGTGATGTTGCATCATGGTAATACATGCTAGGTTGTAAAGTAGTTTTCATTATGGCTTTAAGCAACAGTGGTTTTCTCCCAATAGATGCATGTTTGGAGAATTAAAAGAGTTAAGTGCAACATGCTGATCTAGGAAAGAAGGTCAAACCACTTTCATCCTTTCCTATTGTCTCCCTTTTCCCCCCAGCATTTATTTTCTTTCTCTTCAAATAAGAGTCATGCTGCTGCAGACCTTCAATCTCTCTTAACCTCATAGATTCTTTTCATACCTGTCAGTGGCCACAGCAGACCAACTATTGCTTAGAGACAGCTGTTGACATCCAACCCATTTTATTTGCCTTAGCTACGTGATCAGTGTCATCGCAAAAGGGATTTATCTGGTTCACTTGCTGGCGTAGCTGCTTCAAGAGATGACAGATTGAAGTCATTGGCATGTTGTCTTTCTGTCTTCAGCTGTCTGTTCAGTGGAAAGGCCCATCCTCGCTTCTCTGGTCTGGAGTAAAACTGTGGGCTAAAGCTATGTGCACGTGGGAATGAAGAACCTCTATGGAAATGAAAAACCACTATATTCTTAGAAATGGATGGCCTGTGCAAGTGGTGAGTGGAACAGCCAATCATCTCAGCCCCCTTTGTGTACCAGATGTGGGAGGATGTGCCCATGCTAGTGAACAATTTTCTAGGCTATTTTAATATTGCTTGAATGCTTTTTTCTAAGCAATAGTTTGACTTTTCTCTTTTTTTTTTTTTTTTTTTTTTTTTAAACAGAGGGGAATGCCAGACTTGACTAACAAAGACAAGAGCAGACTAAAAGTTTCCTTAACAGGAAGCCACTAGCTCTCCACTTAGCAAGTGGGGAGGAAAAGCCTTTAAAAATGTTCAAACTTTCTTATGCAAATTTCAGTTACACACAAGTTTTGGGAGAACTTATTCAACGGTGAATTGAAAACTCTCTCATCGACTATAAATGCACACTACACAAAACTGTGTGCAGCACAGCACAGAAATCTAAAGGTGAGGGTGCTTTCAGGTCTCCCAGGGTGTTGTTCCACTGTTTCCAAACAATCTGGTTTTGGGTGAGGGCAATATATTTTCTACAAAAAACGTTAAAAGATGTTTAAAGCAAAAATAGAACATTTAAAGGCAAAGTAATGCAGTCCCTCTAGAGGAACATGACAGGTTCTCAAATGAAGGCATTTATTACAATTGTAGTCAGATAGTTTTTGAGTGACTGAAACACCTGCACATACAATTGCCATTATTAGAAAATGTTCCAGAGCCCTGTCAGAGATCAAGTATGCTTTCTAGCTCCTTTTCTCACATACATTGGGGAGATAATTTTCACCTCCAGACTGTTCTGCCTCGGACTTGGGAGCTGTGTGCATGCTTTCTTTGTGGCCTCTGGTGATGCCAATCAGCATGATACAAAGATAAGCAGATGAGCAGTGACTGAAGCTTTGTTCAGTGGTGAGATACCATCAGAGGGTAAAGCAGGAAGAGTGGTAAATGAGAGATAGGCCATTGTTAACTGGTTGTCTTCTCTCACCAGTCCTCTTGGCAAAAAGAAACCTTATGGATGTGAAGCAGTTCTGCTGAACTGAAGAGCCACTGCAGCTGCCATAATGGCCTTCCTAGAAAAGCAGTGTTGGTACCAAGATCTCTTCCCTGATCCTCTGTCTGTCTCTCGCAGACAGCCACAGAAAATCTTTCTGTAGGTTTCCACTGGATTTTGTGGGACAGCCTACAGAGGGCAAGGGCCTTGGTGTGTGTTAGATGTTGCCTTATAACTACACTGTCTGACACACACCCCAGAGCTGAAGATCATTGTGTGCCTGGCCCAATGGCTGTCAGAGAGACCAGCTTGTGGCTGTGCTTTTACATTTGAATGAGCTACATATGGCTGAGGTATCTGCCTGGCAAAGAAGGCACGAAGCCTCAGGAGAGTGTTGCTTCATGAGCTGATACTTCAGGGTGAGAAGTGCAGTCTGTCATTTTTGCGCTGGGACCAGTTTCCTCAGCTCAACCCCTTCACAGATCAAAGGCACAGTGTTTAATCATGGTGACATGGCCATACATCTTCACAAGGACTGCATACTCTTGGTGTGCAAGACCTGGGCTATATTCTTGCTTCTGCTATGGTATTTCTCTGACTGAGTTTCCTCATCCATCAAGTGTGGATAAGAGTGCTACTCTCCTTTGTGAGGTCTGTTGCTGTGTGAATGAAAGCAGTGCACAAGAGAGAAAATTGTGAGGGCAGAACTCAGCACTGGCCTGCTGCAGCTAATGGTGTGCTGCTGTGCTGTGGGTATAGACTGACAGCTGTAATCCTTGTCAGGTAAGGGTAGAGGTGGTCTCTGCTCACTTTGCTTATCTTCTTGAGGAAGCAACCCCTTTTATCTATGTGGATAACATCTGAGAGAAATTACCATTCTCTAGGGAACTGAAAGTTCTTTTTGGTACATTGGAGAATTTTATTCCCTAACAGAAGCACAGAACTTTTTTACCTAGGAATAACCGTGGCCAAATCAGCTGTCTCTAGTTATCACATAGCCACACATGCCACACAGCAGTAGATAAAGTGCTTTGGGCCCTGCTGGGGAGTGGGAGATGGTTAAAGAAATTCCTGGGTACTTCAGATGACAGCAGTGGAAGGAATTACTCAGGAGGTAGCAGATTTTTTTTTTCTGACTCAGTGCTGATCATTTACCTCTGCCTGTTGTTAGACAAACTGTGTTGTGCAAGTCACTGTCTTTCTCATGGTGTTTAAAACTGACATTTTGACACTTTTTAGCATCAGCAGATGCTATAGCACTTTCTGCAGTATCAGGTTGAGATCAGATTTTATCGGTCATTACAGGCAAGGTAAGCAGTTTGGGCATTCAGAGATGATCTGTCCTACCCCTGCCCTGAGACCAGGCCTTGAAAACCTCAGCTGATTGTGACAGATATCACTTTTACCTCTTCTTATACACCTGCAAGGAAAAGGCTTTCACACTTGCTGTTGGCAATCTGGTCCAGCATCTCCTTAGTTTTACTGACATTTACGTCTCCTCACGTTTATCTTGCAGCTCTCTAACTTGTGCACATTGCAGTTGGAGCCAAGTAATATAAATGTCATTTGGCACCGAACACTTCCACTTCGCAGAAAATAAGCAAATTAATCTTTTTCCTATTAAAGAAATGTGGAGAAATTAGGTATTTGTAGTGCAAATATCTAGCTTCAGAATTTGCTTTCTGTCTTTATAATGAAAAGCTAACTAGGAGAATCCATCACTGCAGGCTGGATGTCTCAGATGCCTCTGTGCCCTGACCTGCAGTTAGGACCAGTTACAGCACCAAGCCTTAAACTCCATGTGAATGGCACATGCTGTGACTGCTGCTGGCACCGGTCCTGGCAGGGGCCAGTACAATCAGCAGGTCTGCAAGGTGTGGCACCACTTCGCTCTGGCATTTCACAAGTCTGCAGCAGAGCTGGAGGCTGTTGTGGTGGGGGTGGGTTGGTGCATATGTGGGCAGCTGAGTCGATCTGTGGGTGGCGGGAGGCCAGTGCTCGCATTTGGTGACCTTGTTCTCACCCACCCATCCTGGAGCATTCTCTCACCATGTCCTGGATGTGTTTCTCTTTTTGGTTGTGAGAAAACAAGTGGTTCCTGATGGACTTCAGTGGTTTCACCTGTCCTGGGCAGTGGCATTCATGTTCCCCACAGGACATCATCTGGGTGATCCTGGTGGGTGCTGACACCAGGTGGGGTTTGGGGCGCAGCCAAGGCAGCACAATGAGACAATGAGTGGCATGGGGCAGCCCGGGAAGCCACATTCCAACCATGGTAACACCATAAAAAATTTTTAGGACTTCTTGCAGAAGCAAGCACAAATGAGGTTAATATCTCTTTTGAAAGTCTTCAAAGAACTTCAGATCAGGTCCTATGCTCCCTCCTGTCCTATAGACTCATCTTTTAACTTCACTGTTACTTACCAGTCTGTTAAGCAAAGAGCTGAATCCTGAATAAATCAAAACAGCTCCACTGAAGTCAACAGCACAGTGATGTTATTTTACTACCAGGGTGTGGTACAAACCTCAAATTAAAAATTAATTTATTATCTGGCTGGATATAAATTCATAGTGCAGATCCTCATTTTCCCATACTGTCCCATCCTGCTAAAAATGCCAGCAGACAAGTTTGTCTGATTCAGCATGGATGTGTCTGCAGTTTTTGCTGCTGTGGGTCATAATCAGCAGCCACTGCCTGCATAGCAATTCCCTTATAAATTTTCTCTTTCAAGGGTGGTCACTGTACTTTCTCCTTACCCAGCAAAATTCTGTCCTCAAGTATCAATTTCAAACATGTTCGTGTATCATAAGTCCACTTGTACACTGATTCATTACTGTGCCTCTGCATAATTTGGCAAGAATTTTGTGTTAGCCAAACTCTTGTAATTGTGTAATAGCAGAAAGAAATACAAAAGAATACCACTTGCATCATTTGTACTGTACATTTACCAATATTCCTTAATGCATCTATTTCTTGTGTACCAAGTATGTGACAATTTCACACAAATCAACTGCCACTTCACTGGAAATGACTTGTAGCTATATGAACCAGGGGAAACCACTATTATTTTTCATTTCCCAACAATAACCAATTTAGTTCAAAACTGATGTTTTGTAATAGCTGAAATTAAGATATTGTCTGCCAGACTCTCCTGATGACTTCTTACTGTAAGATGGGCAACACTGGACAGATGGAAGCATATAATTTCCACTAAGAAAGGTCATCAGCCCTATTGCAAAAGTGGCCAGTTCCAGCTGGATACATAATGACTCATTTTTAATGAAAGTTTTTTTCAAGTCTGTTGATTTGCTTATTTTTGCTTTACACTGACTTTCTACATTTTCAACTGTTTTCACAAAAGCTCCAGAATTTCTGAAGTGCAGCTGTTTTCTGCTCAGCTCTATTTCTAATAGTTGCCTAAAAACATTTTAATTTTAAGGGCATGTAATGCTGCAGACAGAAATGTCAGCTCTAAAGAAGAAAGCAACTTTTCTCTTCTTTTGGTTAACCTATTTTTGACCTGGAAAACATAGGTGTGATTTAAGTGATCTTCAGGTACAGTGGGGAGCTTGTTGATCTTGCTTCAGCTGAGGCCAGAGGCTGATCTCATGAATATTGTTTTTACAGGCGTGTGACTCTGCTGACGTTTTTTGGCTTCCTGTTCAGTGAGGCTGTGCTTGGCATCCTTGGATTTAGGCACAATGTGAATTTTCTTAGACTTCACCCTCCAGCCCTCATTTTGTCTCATCAGCTCTTCCCTGGCTGTGAATAATGGTCATGATCACATCATGCGGTGGCTGCGGGGAGGGAAGGTCCCCTCTGCTGCAGCCCTTTTGGTGGCAGCAGTGTGGGTGAGGTGGGTGTCCGTGGGAAGGAGAGGGTTTCAGGCAGTTTCTGGTATAATGTAAGACATGCAGTGTGTGGTGATTCACCCCCTCAACACCCTTAAACCTTCAGATTATGAGTGGGTTGAATCCCGTAAGGTCGTAGGCACATTATAAAAATAAACACAGACCTCTGAGCTGGACAGGTTACTGGTGAGGGGGCAGTGGCGTGGATAAATCAGATCATTCCTCTTTTTTATAAACACTAAGAGCAAAATCAATTGTTCCTACTGCCATGCTCTAAGCCTTTCCCTCCTCTGGTGCTGTGGTGCATGTCTTTGACACCAAGGAGAGGTCCTGCCCATGTAAAACTTTTTGAGTGCATTTGAAGGTGCTGAGTGCTGTTTTCTGGTGCCAGACCACAATAATAACAATGGGCTAGTGAGGAACTTCTCTAAGACTTGCTGAGACCAGAATTAAAGGTCATGCATACCCTCACTTTTGTTTTGAGATATTAGTTAGGGAGGAAGTAGATGGAGGGAAGACATTATCCCCCTCCACTCAGGGCTCATCAGAACACATCTAAACCATGTCCAGTTTCACACTCTCTCCCTCAAATACAGGGAAGCTGGAGCATGTTCAGCAAGATGTTATGGGCTGGAGCACTTGCCCTGTGAGGAGAGGCTGAGGGATTTGGTCTAGTCCAGCCTGGCACAGAGAAGTCTTTGGAAGGACCTAAGAGCATCTCCCCAGCACGTACAAAGGGATCAGAAAGAAGGCATTGCCAGAATCATCACAGCACTACACATTGGGAGGACAAGCAACAAGGGACTGAAGTTGAAACAAGAGGCTCGGCCTGAATACACGGATACGCTTCCCCAAGGAGAGAGAGTCAAGCCCTGGACCGGGTCACCCAGTGAGATTGTGCAGCCTCTGTTCTTAGAGTTTTTCAAGACTGGTCAGGCAGAGTCCCAGGAGACCTGGTCTGAGCTTACAGCTGTGTCTTCTTGGAGCAGGAAGTTGGAGAAGGGACTAGATATCCCTTCAAGACTGATACCATGTGATTCTCTGTCTAGGTATCCCATACTCTGAGGTCATGGAAAGTTTTAGGTGAAGTTTTTGGGCGAAGAGTTGAAAAGATTAAAAATAATGCATTTTAACCCTTCTCTCCACCTTTGACAAACTGGTTTCACTCCAGTCCAGCAGCAGTGATACTTCCTCTGATTTCTCTAACTGTGATCAGACAGTGGGTTTGTGTACATGTTGTCCTGGCAGTTCAGAGGACAGGGGTGCTTGGCAGAGGGGATAGGGTGCCCACTGCCTGAGGAGATTCTAAGGCTAAGACAGGGTTTAATCAAGTGGGATTGGATGAGCCTTTTGGGATACAGCGTAGGCTCAGAGACAGGAACAGAAATCCAGCTTTGCCCAGTAAGATATACCTAGTGGGATACCTTGGCAAGTAAGCTGTTGGTAGAGAAACCATGCATGTAATATTGGTCAATTTTGACAGTTTTAGTCTCTACAGAATACAATCATACCACAGCATTAAAATAATTTCCTCAGAATACAAAATTCCCTCAGAATACGAAATCAATGAAAATAATTGCAATTATTTTCAGTATTACACTCTCCAACCTAAAATTAGTTGTGTGCAAATTCACCACCAAGACTAGGGCACCCGTGTTGCCTGTGGGGCAGTCACTGTGCTCAGCAGTGCCACTGTATCATACTTTTTCCTTCCTTGCAGATCAGAAACTCGGTGTGAGTCTCTTCCCTGCCTGTGGATGCCAGTGCTGAGAAGCCAGCAGCAGTCAAGAGAAGTCACCGTGTTGTGTGTTGGTGTTTTTTTTATGAACGCAGGAATTACCACAATTGAATGAATAATTCATTCATGAAAATGATGCTTGAAAAAGAAAAGTACTCTTCTATTATTCTTGGAAACTGTTAACCCAGTTGCTTTTTTTTGCCTTTGCTGTGGTGGGACCTGGCAGCGGCTGTCACTGAGAGCCAGCAAGTTCATCTCAGTGAAAGTTAGAGAGTGGGGGGGCAGGAAAGATGCAGGCCCTTCCCCGCTGTCCCTGATGGCTTCTGTGGGTGTTCTCAGAAAGTCCTGCGGGGCGTCCTGGGTGACTCACTGGCAGCTGACTGAAGGCAGGCAGGAGGCCAGCAGCCCCTGCACAACTGGAAAGTACAGAGCCATCCCAGTGTGTGCCAGAAAAAGGAGATGACATGCAGCGATGTGTCTGTCTGTCTGTCTTGTCTGTCTGTCACAAGGCTAGAAAAAACAGTGACTCTGTGTTCTTTGTAGGCTATATGGGAGCTTGGTACTGTGAAGTCACCTTTGTTCTTGCAAGAGGGACTACTGGATGGTCATGAAGAAAGGTGAGGAGCTAATGCAGGCTTTATTCAGGCTTCTTGGCAAACAAAACTTTCTAGGGCATACATGGTCTTTCACAGGTACAGTGTAGTATCCCTTTAGGGCCAGGGTCAAGTTTACTTAGTCAAAACTACCCATTCCCTTATGAAGCTCCTCTTGCTGCTTTCTGACAGGCAAGTGATGGATACCCAAAGGGATAATGCACGTGGTCATAAAGAGGTAGGGGTGTAAAATACAGTCCAAGTCTCATCTCCTTCACTGGGGGCTCTGAAGAGCACATTCAGATGGCCCATTCTGCATGTTCACCCTGGAGCTCATGAAGCCTTTTTCCTACAGAGCTGTGCCTTCAGCTTTTGTGACAGGCAATCTCTGACTGGAGGTCTTCCTGTGATGGGCTTCTTTATAAGATGTCCCTTCTCCATAGACTTGCTGGTGCACAAGGAAGGTTATCCTCCTCCATCTACCCCTTGGGCCACTCACCCAGACAAACTCTTCCTGTAGATCTGGAAGAATTTAATTTTTTTCAAAACTCCTATCTATCCTTGAGACTCATGGCTAACAGGCTCAGGGCTGCCTAGCAGGATATTTCTGAGTGAAGGGACAGGCAGGGAGGGCAGGAGGGTCAGGAAGAAAAGCAGACACACATTCTGATTCCTGGCACTTTTAAAAAGAGTCAAGATGAATAGCTGCAGATGTTGACCCCAGGTGGGATCTTGTTGCTGCCCCAGAACCCTGCCTAGACAGAGCTGCAGTTTGCAGTCCACCAGCAGCATGTGCCTGTGGCTTACACTAACAGGCCTTACCATGGCCCTGCTGGACATCCCAGAGCCATGTCTGACACTGGTTCTCTCATCAGGCATGATCCCTACCCTCAACCACACGCCTATATCCTGTCCCCTTTCCTGGGGAGTTTTCCAGTGCTGAATCCTCACCAGTTCCTTCCTGGCCATGGATGCCACAGGCTTATTAACCAGGAAGGGTCACTGGTACCTGTTCCTGCAGTCCAGCTGCAGCTGCAGCCGAGCCAAGCCATGGTATTTCAGAGAGCACCCTCCCCCCAGCCCCAGCTCCCACTGACACCTAAGTTATTCATCAAAGGCCGGAAAAAAGCCTTCCTGGTTTCAAGCCTCTGAGGAAATGCTGGGGCATGCCTTCAGCATGATAAAATGCAGAGCAAACGGTGATTCAATTTTGATTCAAATTCCCTGGTGAAGGGCAGAGACAACTTGGCTTTACCTCTTTTTACCTTGAAAGGGCGGTTCTCCACCAGTATCACATCCTGGAAGGGACAAGAATACACATCCTCCTTCCCCAGCCAAAAGTGGGAGGGTTTTGTGAGGGAAGTCCATTGAAATGCCCACAAAATCCACATCACTTTTCTCCAGCTAACAAGTATCATTCAGCTGCTGTACCATGACTCAGATTGCATGGAAAATGCTACAAACTGCTTTCTGGGGATAGGAATTGTGGTAATCCCAGTGGGCCAGGTAAAGAGGCTTGCTGGAGCACCATAGCTGCTCTTGCTGATGCACACCTTGAGAGCCTCACAAGTGATGCTTTGGGGACAAATTCTACAAGAAGTTTACATAAGCAGTTCAGGCTAGGGGGGTCGAATCACCACTTAGGTCGCTGTCCTAATATGGGCAGGATGTAAAACTCGAGTTTAAAGAGGGAACTGACACTAGTGTATAGGGATGAAAACAATGATGTGTTCCTTTTTTTCTGTATGAGTGCCTGATTTCCAGCTGAGAGAGGGAGTTTTTCAGAGTGCAGGCACATGCCTTCTGTGGTTTGTATCACCTGACAACCATTGAAGCTATAAAAATTGTCAAGTCAGTGTTTTCTGTCATGAATGCAAGAGAAAACTGCGAAAAGCAGTCCTCTAAAAACAACTGACCTCTGCAAATGTTCAGAACTTTGTAGAATCAAGGGTTCATAATGCCAGTGTGGGAGCAACGCAGCTTGCAATAGGCACTGTAAAACCTCTGCTGCTGAGAGCCTGGTTTACAAAGGTGAGGGTGGAGAGAAGGTAAGGTGTGTGGTAGTGTTTCAGATTTTAGGAACTTTCTAAACACAGACGCAGAGTCTAGTTTTAGAAGAGACCGTTTTGTGCAGGATGCAAGATGAAGGTTTCCACAAATCAAGTACACCAACTCGTAGAAAGTTTTATCTTTTATTCGGTAAAATTTACACCTACCTGATACATATTCCCCGCCTACTTAATGCATATTTATTTAGGCAGTATTATCTTACACAACACTTGAAACACGAAGTTCTTTTCTTCATTAAGCAACTTCTATTGTAGAAGTTATCTGATGACATCAATTGCATTTACAAAAGGTGAGAAAAGTCAGCTTGAAGACATCAATTCCTGTTCTAGAATTCAGCCTGGGGATAGATAATTCAGCTTGAAGACATCAGTACTAGCAGAACCCCATAGGGATCAGGCAGGAAACAATCAGTTTTCATATGCTTGCAGTAACTGAAACTTCTTTCTTTTTCTGTGGGTGTTCTGTTTATTTTTTAGTATCCCTTTACCTGATAAAAAGGTGTAGCAATCAATAATTCTTATAGCCCAACCTAAAACCCAAGGGGACTCAGCAGCAGACAGGTCTGTGACACTGAACTCAGCAATATTCAGAAAAAACCCTCAGTGACAGATCCCTTCTGGAGCTACTGGAACAAATCTTTCAGGACACCTCTACTGCCACCGCAGGGACATCTGCAAGCAATGCTACAGCTCTGCAGTGCTTGGCTACAGACATGCATGTGGCATATTATAGGACAACTCCGGCTTTTTTTTTTTTAGCCTGGCACTGTGCCAAGAATGATAAACTCTGTGTTTTTACAGAGGGAATCAGTTTAGGCTCAGAGCCATCCCAGGAACAGTGGTACTACTCTACCAGCACCCAGAGCATATTTGCTGCAGATCATGGAATAGAATAGAATCATTTATATTGGAAAGGACCTCTAGTATCATTGAATCCAACCTTTAAACCAGCACTGCCAAGTCCACCACTAAACTGTGTCCCTGAGTGCCACATATATATGTTTTTTAAATATCTCCAGGGATGGTGACTCCACCTCCCTGAACAACTTATCCCAATGCTTGACAACCCTCTCCATGAAGAAATTTATCCTGATACCTAGTCTAAACCTCGTCTGCAGCAACCTGAGGCCATTTCCTCTTTTCCTGTCACTTGTTCCCTGGAAGAAGAGGCTGACCCTCACCTGGCTGCACCCTCCTTTCACAGACTTGTCAAGAGTTATAAGGTCTCCCCTGAGCCTTCTTTTCTCCAGGCTAAACAACCCCAGCTCCTTCAGCCACTCCTCATAACACTTGTCCTCAGGCTCTGTTGCTTTCTCTGGACCTGCTCCATCACTTCAAAATCTTACTTGTAGTGAGGGACCCAGAACCAGACATAAGATTTGAGGCATGGCCTCACCAGTGCCAATTATAGGGGGATGATCCTGGCCCTGGACCTGCTGGCCGTACTACGGTGTCATCTGCAAAGAGTTGCCCTTGATCCCCTCATCCAGGTAATTAAAAAAGCTATTAAACAGGGCTGACTCCAAAACTGGGCCCTGGGGGTATCACTCATGACCAGTAACCAGCTGGATGTAGCTCTGTTCAGAACCACTCTCTAGGCCTGGCTGTCCAGACAAATTTTACCCAGAAAACTCTGTATCCAGCCAATCATGGGCTGCTACTTTCTGCAGGACAGTGCTGTAGAAATGGTGTCAGAGGCTTTACTGAAGTCCAGGCAGGTGACAGCCACAGCTTTTTCCTCATCCACTAAGCTCCTTGTCAAAGAAGATCAGGTTGGTCAAGCAGGACCTGCCTTTCATGAGCTTATGCTGGCTGGGCCTATGTCCTACACATGCTATGTAATGGCTCTCAAGATGATCTTCTCTGCAGCCTTCCCTGGCACTGAGGTCAGACTGACAGGCCTATAGTTCCCTGGATCCTCCTCCTGGTCCTTTTTGTAGACAGGTGTTGCAGTTGCTAACTTCGAGTTACCTGGGACCTCCCAAGTTAGCCAGGACTTCTGGTAATGATGGGAAGTGGCTTAGTGAGCAGATTTGTGCATTCCCAAAGGCTGCATCAGGACAACTTACATTCAGATTCCTCCTTAACAAGTATGCAGCCAATTAATTGCTAAAACACTTCAGCCCACCAGGATGTGGGCTGAAATTTCTCATCTTCATTGATTCCTATGGATTTCCAGTGCATGCCAGTCTGTTAATCAAATGCAAAACCCTAGGCAGTAAGTGGAAAAGCAAAAGGCACAGAGGAAACTCCCTCACACTGATTTCACAGTTCCCCTTCAAGTGATGTGTAAACTGCAGGAGGCAGCTTAGATAATCTCCTGTGTTATTGCCTCCATTCACTGCTCCCTTTCCTTCTGCCTCAGTTGTAAACTCATGTAAACCAACAGCCTACAATATTCTTTTTTGTTGTGTTGCAAAGACAGTACAGGGCTAGAAGCTGGCCTATGGTGAGGTGAGTGGAATTTCTTCTTAAGAAGGAAAGAGATATGAAAATTACTGCGGGCACATTTGCTATGGAGAAGTCTTGGGGGAAGCTCAATGTTTTGCTTATGCCAGTATATCCTGCTTGTAGTAATATATTCAGAGTTTATAAAAGGTTTAAACAAACAAAGATGTGAAGGGTGGAAAAATATACTCCTGCTGAGCTGTGAGTGTTCTCTAGTGCTGGGGCAGAGAAGCCAGCTGGAGGCAGCAAGACAGTAATGTTTTCTTGTCAGTTCCGGGGGTTTCTTTCCTTGAACTGCAGGACTGTTACTGAGATGGTGATTCCCAGCAGCACTTCAGTGTGATACTGCATGACAATACATCACCCTGAAGGGAAACCTAGCAAGCTTTCTGGTTCTCACTCCTTGAGGGAAGCTATGTTGTTGCCTTGATGTTCAGTAAAGAAAACCTTTTCATCCCTTTAATTAACTTCTGTTGTGTTCTGGAGAGCTGCACCACAAATGACATTGCTTTGGCTGGTTTCATTAGCAGTATATGAGGGTGTTCAAAATGTAGTTCCTGCAAACTTCTGTCATATACCAAGAACCATCAAAAATTTAAAAATGGTCTTGAGTTGGCCTGTTTGCAGACACCTGAGTTTCTGTGACCAACTTACCCACTGCTAGGAATAGAGATGGTATTCCCATGGCAAAGCTCCTGGAGTTCTACTGACAAAACCAGCTACATGACGTTTGACATTACTGTCATTGTAATGGCTGTTAGCTGTGCATGGGTCTCATGTCCAGTGGAATGATTGAAAGACAAACTTGTAAAGGCCTTCTCTAAGCCTAGTAGAAGGAAAATGAGCGAGGAGTCCATCTAAAGGGAAGTCTCTAACAGCTGAGCCTTTGTGACGCTTAGTGTAACAATTGAAGATGCCAGCACTGGCAGCTCTCTGCACTCCTTCTGCTTCTTCAGCAGACTCTGTCTTCACTCAGCAAAGCTGGTGGATCTGCCTCCTGTTTATGCCTTAGGCATCCTGGGTCCCAGATGAAATTCCAGGGTACCCAGAGAGTTAGCATTTTTTATAAGGTACCAAAGGTGTAGAGAACAGTAGTTTTGTAGTAAGATTTTGATGCATAGGCAAATACTCCATTCTGTCTGCTCCCTCACAGGAATGGAAACCTCTGGCTTTGGTTCTTGGAAGTCCAGAAGAGTCAGTAGCATCTGTCTGTCTGGATTTACCAGAATGTGTCAGACTTAAAAGGAGTTACAAAGTGGACTTTAGTTAAACCAGCACAACTTCCCTGTACAGAGTTTCTTACAGTACTGACCTAAAAAGGAAGCAGAAAATAAAAACTTAGAGTTCCCCCAGTCCCCACAAATCCCAGGGCTCTGTATTCTCTTTTTCCTGAAGAGCTGGAAAATACGTCTGTTTTCTTCAGAAAAAGAACTCCCTGTGGATTTCAAACTATGTTTTCCTGAGTTTATACAGTCACAGTTTATGAGGATACAATCCATTCATTCATAAGGTAGAAAGGAAGGGTTCTCATCATCAGGCCACATCAAATCCTCATTATGAATCTGGGCTGTGCTGAGATTTTCAGGATGCTCACAGAGACAGTGCCATGGCACAGCAATGAAGGGACTACTATTCCAAGTAGTTACTTGATTCTAAGTAATTACTTGATTTATAGAAGAGTGCCACTCCTTCTTCCCGGCCTTGTGGAAAGGCACGCCGGTCCCTGTCACTGTGCATTCCCAGCCAAGCTCCAAAGACACACACATGGTGGGTGAAAAGCTAACACTCCAATCCCAGGGGCGGGGGAAGGTATCCAGGGCAGCAGTTGTTGGAGGATGAACAGAGCATCCTTGATGGGTGCCATGGGGTGGGGATGGGGTGTGGGGGACAGGGACAGTGGGGTCGTATCAGCTGGGTGAGAGGAGAGGGTGGGTGACAGAGGGTACATGGTACACAGCCAGAGCATCAGCAGAGAGCTATGAGACCTCAGAAAGGATCTGGAAAGATCTGGGAGGAGAAGATTGCAGGAAAGAGGAAACAGAAGTGCAAACAGAGAACAGAGCAAGCAGAGAGATTTGCAGTGTGCATGGAACAAGACCTGCATGGAGGATTTGGAATGAAGCATGTGGCAAAGTCACAGTGCCAGAAGAGGAAGATGAGCCTTTTTGGGGCTGCTTATGGAACAAAGCTGTACCTACAGGTGTTGACAATAGCCACTACACACATCAGTCTTGGTAATAGCCACTGAACAAGTGCTGACAGTAAACAAACATTTATAACTATTCCAAACTAACTGAACTGGTTACACTTCAGATGAAGTTGGGATGGGGTAAGCTTTTCATGGAACTGCATTTACAATGCTGGTTCTGATCATCTTGCCTTCTGTGCATCTATCAAAAAGTATTTAGGGAAGTTTTATCACCCTCAATTGACTGTGCTCCACAAAATGCAATGATCCCAAGGGCATCATGAGAAAGGTCAAAATGATTGCATTTAAATATTTCCTTGCTGAGAAATTATGTTTTAGCAAAATCAGTCCTTGCATTTGTGAATTTGTAATTTCCAGGAAAAAGTCTGGTTTTATGTGGGAAACAACGAAGTACAACTTGAAATATCAGGTGAATTTAATTTTTTTTCTGTTTATGAAAAAAAATCTTCAAAACTATGATGAATAACATGTATTCAGGTTTTAGAAATAGAAGTAGAGATGCTCATATTCTCATATTCTAGATCAGGGTAATTTAAGGGGAACAATACACTGCAACAGTGCAACAAACCAACTTCTCCACAACCACTTTTGGGTGCATATAGAGATTAATTCCCCTTTCTGAGTAAGAAAGTCTCAATTCTAAACTCCTGTAACTAAAGATTGTATAACTGGAATTGATTCTTAAAATAGAAAATAGAAAGAGAAAGAACTGTGAAACGGAAATTACATACAGCGGGAATCTTTATTTTTAGAACTTCCAGGTAAAGTCCAACCCCAGAGTGTGGATTATATTTAGGATGCTACCCATCTTTTTGATTTTCTTGTACAATACTTAAAACTTGGAGTCATTGTAGGAGATGTTGCTGTCAGGCCAGTCTCACTGTAGCTGTCCTTCCTTGTTTGCCTGAAAGTTCCCGGCTTGCGAGATTGTGGCGTAAATGTAGAAGAGACAGAAGTCAGTAGGAAATGAGTGAATCAGTTGTCTAATGTGCTGTGTCACATAGCAGGAATGTCAGTATCTTCAGCAGTCCTTTTGCTCCCTAGTGAGACAATGGTGCTCTCTCTCTCTCTCTCAGAATTGTCCTTTTAAGACAAGAACTGGTGCCTACTGCTGCAGTGCCAGCATTTCCAGAGCTCCCTCCTGGATCAGTGTCATTTTTGGATGACCCTGGCTTGCCAGTGTCTGGCAAGAGTGGCTGCCTGCAGGACCACAGAAGGCTAGCATCCCCTGAGCAATGCACATAACCTGCGGCAACTTCTGTTTGTTTCAAAACTGCTTGAGAATAAGCCTCTGCACTTCTGTAGCACCACACACTGCTAGTGCCCAACATTTGTGTTGGGAGAGTGCAACTGTCTTGCTTTTTTCTCCTGCTTCCTTTCCGCTCTTCTGATGGTGTTCTGGGGGGAGCTTGGTTGGAGGCAATGACATCAAGGACAGCAGGCTGCACGCTCCCATGCTGACACTTTATTTAATCAGGAGTAAAAAGGGCTTCAAGAACTCCCCCATGTCAGTTTAACCTCACACCCAGAAGGAGGAAATATGTTGTCCTTTAGTCAGAGACAGGGTCAGTGATGTTTCTTTCTCTGATTATGAAACAGGGAGTGTTGCATTCACCACTCCTATTTCCTGATAACAGCAATACCGAATTGTGTTGTCAGATACCTCTCACTGGGGAAAGAGGTGCTGTTACATTTATCATGCTGCCTCCTAAGGAGTGAACAGAGCAGGACCAGGATACCCATCTTGTACTTCCTCCTGGGTCAGCATGCCCAAGCAAGCTCTGGGTTGCATTCCCAGGCACCCCTCTGATATAGGTGATGTCAGCAGATGGGTGCCAGGAAACCACGGAGCCTCTGTCATCCAGAAGTGTTCCTGTGAGAGCACCCACTGTCATGGGGAGCTCCAGATTGCAGATGATATCCTGGTATCTTAAGGAGACAGCTACCTCTTGTTCTTTCCAATGATTAAGCATATTGATGCTGTATTACACAAGTGCATAAGGTGCTTATGGGACCAGCTGTGGCAGTGTGATGAGACACGGCTGGCCAGAGTCATTTTGCTTCCACCATCAGCACTGAGCTTCTCCAGCCTGTGGGGACAGAATCAGGACTCAGCACACGGAGTGCAGAAAGCACCTGGTGGTTTTGACTGGGCTTTTTTTGGATGAATATCCCAAAGGATGAATATCCCCTGGGCCTCTTAGCTTCCCTCGCACCCTTCCCTTCAGGCTCACTCTGTGCACTCCTGCCCTTTCTCTCCTTCTAAACCCTTTTCTCCCCTTCCCACTTCCTCCTTGTGATTACCTTTCCTTTCTGTCTCACTGACCTTTCTGTTGTGGATATGACACTCCTCCCTCTGCCCAGCACTTGCCTGGTCTAGCAGTGCTCAGCCACACTTGCATTTGCAGAAGGGCAGCAAGCCTCTTCTTGTGCAGAACTGCTCTGAATGTGGTGTTGCACCTAAGCAGTGAGTCTCTGAACTAATAGAGGTCTGTGAAGAAACTGCTGTGAACAAATGCATTTTTTATTTTTGATTAAGTTTCTGAGACAGGTATTTATTAAGAAAAAGATAAACACACATGCATACAGATCTTTTCCACAAAATGTACTCTGTTACACTCTGTTACTAATCAGAGAAGTGACCAAGCAATAGCATGTGAAAAGTGTGTAGGACATGAAGTAAACATATCTTCTCTGAAAATGTTCAAATGAGCTTGGAGAACTAGACTGTGGTTTCTGGTTGGTCTTCTGGATAAACAGAGGCTTTTGAATAGACAGAAGGAAAAAAAAACCCACAGGAAAATAAAAAAAATTATTTTTAAGGACATGTATAAGCTCTAATAAAGCACAATTTTTATAGTGTGACAGAAGATCAGCTCCAGATTTCAGTTTAACTCTAGGAAGACAATAGATTCACTTGGAGACTAAAGGCCTTGACATCAAGGAGAAAAAATCTTGAAACCTTTCTGACAAAATTTATAAAGGTCTTCTGTTAACTGAAATGAACTGTGCCTAAGCAGACAGAAGAAATTGGCTCTGTGACAGAGCAAGAATTGAGTTTGCAATGTCATATTGCTACAGATCAGACTTGCTGAGGTAATGCTAGGCCGATCCTTCTCTCTGTTAAAAGTATCATTTCTGTGAGTCATTCTAGGTGATTTCTCAGATACTTTTCTGGTCCTAGAGCAGGAATGTTCTCCTTTCTGGTGGAAATTTTCCCTGTGCACTAGCAGAGGCTGCTGTGGTTTCACAGAAAAGAAATGCCTATTTCCCTCCCAGGTACGAAGTTGTCAGGTCTGTGGTTTAGTTTGGTAGTTATGATATTTCTTATAAAATTATGATTATGATAAATCTTTCATTTTCCATATGATAAACACTGAAAAAGGTAATGTGTGCCCCCTGACAATGTTCCTTGGCACAAGTGGTGCTTTACTTTCTGGGCAGTCCTCTTGAAAGAGAAAGTTCTCCGTGTTAATGAAGGTAGCACTGTGATTACTTAACTACAGCAAGCGTCTGTGAAAGCAAACAAAGTAAAAAGACATCAGTTGCTACAGGTAATAAACATATAATGAGCAATTATATTTGGAAGGCACTGTAGCATGCAGCATTTCATGCTGTCATGAAATTCACAAATCTTCCTCTCTCTGTCTCCTAAAGAGAAGTGAAAGGCTCTAGGGATATCACAGACTGTGATGCTCTGCTAAACATCTTTTTCCCAATGCAGCAATGATTGCTGCCCCAGCCAGCAGTGCCAACTTCTGTGCTTGTGCTGCTCAGGGGTAGAGCACAGTGACTGCATCCAGGTCACAGTGGTCCTGCCACAGCCCTCTGTGCTCCCTGCAGTGTAGCTGGAGCTTTGGGACATGATCAATGTTTCTTCTCTGTTTTCTCAGTTCAAAGTGTCTGAAGCAATGATAGGAATGCGTGGCAGCCCACTGCAAAGGTACTTATATAGCATGAGGCCGAAGGAAACTTCCAGGCTGCAGCATGACACACCTGTGAGGTCAGGTCATGGGGAAGCTGGTCTGGGGGACAGGCAGGGCAATGTGGAGTAAAGGTAGGCAAACCTGTTGCAGATTTCCCACACCACATCCTCAGGCCATCCTGGGGTGAACTGTTTTCCCCATTGAACCTGAGCTTGGTTAACAGTTGGACTTGATGATGTTAGTGTTCTTTTCCAACCTTAATGATTCTATGATCCAGAGGGAACCAGCTGCCCTATCCAAATGATAGGAAATGAACCAGTGTTTCTCCAGGATGGATGAGCAGGGGTCTGGGAGTCACGGCAGGACTGTGTTAACTCACATGCTGGGTGAGGGTGTGACAGCACAGCCAGAACAGCATCAACTCCCGCCCACAGAACCATAGAGTCCTTAAGGTTGGAAGATTTCTAAGATCATTGAGTCCAACCACTAATCTGACACTGACACTTCACCATTTTGTCTTATGTGCCAGTGATCTTATCCTGTCATCAAAAGACAAGACCTAGAAAATTTCCTGGAAATGGCACTGTGACCCCAGTTCTCATTGACTCTGGGATGCAAGAGAGACATTTTGCTGAGGCCAGAAGCATTTGGACATCACTCCAATTGCAGTGTAACTGCATAGAATGCCCTTGCAAGGGCATGTCTCACTCTTCCCTATTATTGGCTGACCTTCCTGCTGCTTTCCCACAGTCACTTAGTGAGCAGGTGGCCACACAAGGAGCTGGAGCCACCTGCAGAACTGCCAGAAAGAGAATACAGTTACTAGAGACTGACAGGTTGGCAAGAGCCAAGCTATCCCTCTGAAAAGCAATCCCCAATCCTCAGTTGCAGGAGGAGATGAGCCAGCAGGGTTGTCCTGGGACCCAGTTACATGCCCAGTCCTGCTTTCTCCCACATAACTCCTGGAATTTCCCCTCCTCTCAGTATGTGGTAGGTATTTCGTAGACGTGGAGCACAGGGAATCCTCAGAATGCAGTGGGGTGGGCTGGGGAGTCTGTCCGTTGTTGGCCCACCTCCCAGGGACAAGCAGGAAAACTAGGATGACTATTAAAACTGCAAACTCCGTCCACAGAAATGAAAGCAACTTACCTGTACCCCACCCCTTCAGAAGGCACCAAGCGTGCTTTTACTTGTAAAAATGGAGTTTTCACCTTTAGCAGAGCCTTCTTAACTTTCTTGAGAGTCAGGCTAGCCCTGTTTGGATAAACCTTCAGTGATTTCCGGAGGAAGACAAGAAGCTTTTTTAGTGTCGGTGTAAACATGGCCATCAGGCAGGCACCTCATCTATGTAGGTAACAATCTTCAGCTAACAAGCCTTGCCTTGGGCTACTGGCTGAGAGGGGAATTTTGGTAATGTGCCCTTTGACAAAGAAACCTGAACAAGCAGGCTGGCAAATTCAAGTGCGAAAGCACCAAATGGCAGCCACTTGCCTGCACAGGATACTCAAAAATAAGTGTAAGAAATGCAGCCTAAGGATCCAAATCTTGGTAAGGACAGACAGACACATGTGTGTTTCATTTTCCTAGGGTGCGTCAAGAATCAGTGAGTCAGTATCCATCATGATTCAGTACGCAATAAGCTTGTGACTAAGAACAATGTCCTACCTGGACTGTAACAGAGGGGAAAAAAAGGAAAGGGAAAGGGAAAGGGAAANTTTTAGAATTGGCCCTGGACTCATATCTCTGGCTCCAGCTGTGTCTGGTTACTGACCACAGCTGCTCTTTAGGGCTTTAATCTAATATCGTAAGAGAAATTCATCTAAACTGAACCCACTGCACTGTAAACTGGGGAAAAACGTATTTACATAAGGATTTATACTTTGTACATACTTTTACATTTTATTCCTGCTAGAAAAACGTTACCTTCCCACCAGCTGGATGGAAAACACCTAATGAAAACACCAATTGCAGCTTCCTCTCTGTCTGTCAGCACAGGGCCAGGGTACTGATGATGCAACAGATGCTGCAACTGCCTGTTCCGACAGTATTGTCATCCACTTCCATCATACAGCAGTGTTTGCTTTGGAGCAAAGTTCCTTGTGCTGGACAAGGTACTTTCTGTCTCTTCCCTCTTTTTAACCTAGCAACAGTTTTCTAGCATCTTTGTCTGCTGTCCAGCTTCCCAAGAAAGTAAATAAATGGACTTTTGTCATTGGAAAAACCCAGCATGAACCATGACGGCCACAATGAAGAGATGGAAGGCAGAGATCCTGAGATGAAAAAAACACACAAAGCTTGTGGAGAGGTGAACGTCTTTGAAATGCAGAAGGCCTGGCCCTGAGGCAAATGAAAGCAAGGAGGGAGCTAGTTGCAATGCAATCCTGCCTGATTTCTTTTTAAATGTGGGGAATTTTCTCCTGGTATTCTTGCGGAAGTATCTTGTCCAAATACACAAAACCCCACCTTTTGTCTGTGTCATCTCTTGCAAAGTATCTTTTCCAAATATACAGCCCCCCTCTTCTTGTCTGTGTCATCTTTGCATTGTTTTCTTGAAGATGCCTTTTGGTTCTTCACTAGATATCCTGAATAAAAGTGACTCTACTTTTTCCACAATAGTGGTGATTTTGTAAAAAGCTCAGTAGGGAACATCCTGTTCAACAGGCTCCAGAGTCACAGGCAGTACCTGCTTTCTGTAGGACTCCATCACCTTCAAGAGTAATGCAACGGTACTTGAAATTATTACTGTATTCCATTTTTGAGACCATAACTAAAAACTCCCTTTACTTAAAATGATGGGCTTGCATGCCCACAGCTATACCACTGTCCCAAAGCAAACAATCCAGAAAAGTACAGTATTTTTATTGTTTCTTTCTGTTCATATGTAAAATAAGGGAATGTAGGACACAGTGCTGATCTTAGTCCAGCACTGGCTGCCATTTTGGGACTTCCCCTGTGCCTCAGCTTGTGACCCCAGTACTGAGTGCTCTGCAATAACAGGTTTGGTGTCCTCTGAGGTTCAGCCCAGTCTGGAGGAATTACTTCTGGCCTCGCAGAATCCTCTCAAAGCAGTCATCCTACACCTGCTTGCATCGAAATCCTATACTTCCTTGCAAAAATGCTCTACAAGGCATTGGCCCAAGGAGTAGCAGAGAGGACTTTGTGTTTTCAAACCTGGGCTTACACAGCTTCTCGGAGTGCTCAGCCCTGCCCAAATACTCAGATGCACACACTGGCCAGTGAGAGAGCATCTTGGCATGCTGTGCACCTGACTTAGTAAGAAACATCCAGAGCAAACAAAAAAACCCAACCATAATCATTGGTAGAAATGCCTGAGGCAAATAAATCTGTGGACTCATTAAATGTAAAACTTTTCCAGCAATATCAGGTCAGTTACAAGTATGGAAGGTTTTTGCTAACATGGTTATACCCCTAAAACCACTAACATAGATTCAGTTATACCAGTATAAATTGCTTTTTACTCTGAGTTGCTTTCAATTATGAAATAATCATACTAGAACACTCCAAGATGGAGTTCCTCCTGTGGGTCTTTGTGCATGTTAGGCTGTTAGAAGACATGGTAGCAAAAGCTGCCTATTTTCTGAATAGAAAGGCAAGGCTCTCTCAGTCTAAGTAACTACAAGAACCCCCTTTCTGGGTAAACTGGCACATTCACAGCAACATTGTGGTGCAAAAAAAGGTTATTTAAGTTGTTATAAATGACGTAGCCAATTTAATAATCAAAAATTTTATTTTGCCACAAAAAGTGATCTGGAAATGCCACAATCAAAAGGAACAACGCCGATCCCGGGATCGGTGTTGGATGAACCTTAGATTCAGCCTCTATCGCACTGAACCTACCCTGTTCACAATTTTGGCTTTGGAGGGGTCTGTTTTATACAGTTTTTTTCCCCTAAGGCAGGGTCTTCTGTCCACCCTTGCTCAGTTTGCATAGTCATGTAACTTCTCTCTTGCATTTGGTTCTTTGAAGCATCTTTCCGGGCAGGGATGAGGGCTTGATTGATTTATGGAAATACGGGAAAATTGGGATGCACATCCAGGACTGTCTTATCGCAGATGCATATCGGGTATCAATCACTGGGTGTATTCTGGCCCAGCCCTGGTAATGAGCCATCTCCCACCGAGCCACTTCTTTTCTGTAGTAAATTCGAATCTTCCTTGGTGCTGCCCCTGTTTCACAACTGCAAATCCGCCTCCTGCTTAAGGTTTTCTTACAGTATTGGATTCTTTAATTTCCAAGCACAAATTAATATATATGTCATACATCACAAAGTATTCATACACTTGAATCTATATACAGCTTTAACGGGAAAACACAGAGAGAGATTTCTGATGAAGAAGACTTCCACTGCACCCATGGTGCCAAAGACTGAAGAGGAGAGAAGACTGGGAGACAAGTGCCAGGGATGGCTGGAGTCCTGAGCCAGGGAAGACAAGGGTTTCATGACCACTGCTGTCTTTGAGGAGATGGGTGGACAGAACAAGACACTTGTTAATGAGTATTTGTGAGGTTTAGCTAGGAATGAGATGAGCAGAATCTCAGCAGAGTGCCATTTGGAGGCTCTAGACAGAAGATAATGTAAAACCCTTTTGCCAATGATCTTAAAGGGAAAGAAACCTAGAAGTCTTCACTGAAAAAGCAATAGAAATTGAGGATCTTGTTCTATAAGGGTGACACACATTTATAATATCAAGGAAAGAACCAGAGGAAAGTGAGGCTGGAGCTACAGTCAGCATTCTGAACCAATCTCACAGCTTGTGGCCACTGAAAGAGGAAGGTCCCAGCCCACCGCTGGCTTCCCCCTTTCTCTCCTTGGCCAGATGTTGCCTCTTCCCCTGCCCTGCTGGCTTTCAATGCACCACTGTAAATTCAGCTGAAAAAACAATCCTGGAGGGAAAAAAATAATCCAAGCTAAAAGCCTCAGAAGGACATTTTCTGCAGGGTTAGTGAATTGAATTGGCCCAAAGAAATATCCAATGAGCTGGCATTCCTGGGGATCAGTGAGGGAATGGCTGGAGCTGGAAAAGATGGGGCAACACAACAGTCCCCTCCCACAACCCTGAGAGGTGAGATTGTTTGCATTTCCTTGTGTAATGCCAACCTGAGAAGCTGCAGAAGAGGTAGGGAAGGGAGATGAAGAGATAGGCTGCCGTTCTTGGGGAAAATGACTAGGGGAAAGGAATTCAGAAAAGAGCTTTCTGGCAACAAAAACACTGTCTCTGTGCTGGTGCAGAGGCAGGAGCAAGAACAAATCAATTTAGAGGTGCAGAAATGTTTCAATAAGATTCAGACAGAACAAACAAATGAATTTTGTAAGGCTGCAGGAGGTCAGCCTGGCCATAGAGTCAGTCGAAGTGAACCCCAGCTAGGCCATGGAGCAGGTAATGAAGATCAGTTAAGAGTGCTAGGTGAAGGAAAGAGCAGAGCTCAGCAATGCTGGAGAGAGCACAGTGCCTCAAGAAACTCAAGTGCCCTAAATGTCAGATGCAGTGTGTGGGAGGACAGGACTGTGCTGGAAGGCAATGTGACAGACTGAGACCAAAGAAGTAAACAGCTATGAGATTTCAGCAAAATATTGATGTTATGAGAAAGGCAGAAGGCTGATAGTGGTCAAAGGTGGAGGGAAGGACATTAGGAAAGGGGAGACGAGATGACAGGAGAAGGAGGGAATGTGGAATAGAAGCTAAAATGGGAAGGAGAGGCAGACACAGATTCACTTAATGGTTATGTGAAGAGACTACAGCACCATAATTAATACTGGTTTAGCCTTTGGCATATGAGGAGCAGCACATACTGTATGTAATCCCAGTCTGATCCCCTGACTGACTCCCAGACTTTTATCCCTACCCATTCCACCAATTTCCCTGCCTACTTTTGACCTAACCTGGTCCATCTGCATTTATGTAGGCATCTGCCTTCTCTATATTTCCTGGGTTTAGGAGGAGCCAGGGCTCCCCAGGTGTATTAGCACCATTACTGTTTCAGCTTAATCCTGGTAGCGCCCTGCATCAGCCTTTAGCACAAACCTTTCTGAAGTCCTGGTTCTTCTGAAGTCCTGGTTCTAGACATGCTCAGTGCAAACTGTGCAAACAGTGCAAACAGTGAGGTTTTTCTTGAGGATGTGCAAATTGAAATTTCTCCAAAAGCTTCTATATTTTGACCAAATTTGGGCAGATTGTTCCAAGAACAGCAAAACTCCCTTATCTGCCTGAAAGCCATTTGCTAACTGCTGAGCCGTGCTCCAGCATGTTGGGACACTCCAGCTTTGCCAAAATGAGATGTCTGCCAAAATTATGGGCTGAACAGTGTTCATTATCCAATCTCACTCTTGCAAAGGGTTTTGGCTGCAGGCCCCTCCATGTTCCTAAGGAAAACTCATTGCAAAGCAGCCACTTGGGCATGAACAAATTGGGCCTGAAAGCTGAAAGTCTTATGAGCACATCAGGAAGCACAGATCTTCTGTGGACATCTTCCCATACTACCTCATGGCTTTGTTCTGCTCCTGCATGCAAGAAACATCTTCCTCCCAGCAGAGCTCTCACATACTGCATCTCTTTCCTTCCAAAATCTGCACCCTAGAGTGCATTCTCTTCTCTGGTTTCTACACCCAGGAGCAGACTCTGCTCCCCTCAAGGCAGTGGCGGCCCTGTGCCATTTGGCAGGTGCACTGGCACAGATCTGCAGGTCCCCTTCTGAGAACACACAGAGCCCTTGCATGTTTCTGGCATCAGCCCTCTTGGGCTAGGTGTGCGAGCTGGTGGGGCAGTAATAGCTTTTCATCCCATCTCTCACCCCAAACCCACACAATATCAGAGAGCCTGTTGCCCTCAAGGCGGGTGATGACAGCAGAAGGCACCTGGCCCTACTTGTGTGCCACTAATGGGGTATGAACAGATGGAGTACAATGAAGGGAAAGACAGCCCACGAACCTGTGGTCTGCAGTAAAGAAATACAGATGAAATGTGAAGGAAAGCAAGGGAGATGTTTTCTATTCCCCTTCTCCACTGGGCACACACAGCATGTGCAGACACCCCAGCAATGCATGGTGTAGGACAGGGTACTGATGTTATCCAGCCTGAAGTGAGAGAATGCCTGCTTGGTGGGAAAAAAATGGGACTTACAGCTTCTCCTCTGACTATGTGGGGAGGACACACTCAGCTGCCATCTTAGGACTGCTGTGCCACTTAGGAAAGTCAATGACATCAGCAATCCCCTGTCTTGTTTGTAGCAGAAGGTGGGAGCAGGAAAGCAGTGCAGAGCATGTCTGATTGAGGATGAAATAAGCATCAAATAAACACCTTTATTTATGGGCTGAGGGGGCCAAGGCACCTCAGGCTCAGGTTCATCTGTGCTAGGGCCACTTGCTGCAGAACACCCCTGACACTTGGCCAGGCCACAAGGATATCTGGCTGAATTAGGACTTTGGTGCTGAGCAGGACTCTTCTCTTGTAGAAGGACATCAAATTTGCAGCAAGGGGAGGCTGAAGCACCCATGGGAGCCCTAATATTTGTTTATCAGGGCCTCAAATTTTTCTCTGCTACTCAGGGGTGCAAAAGCCATTCATGGCTGTTCCCCAACACAACAATACCCAAAGCACAGCCCTGTTTATCTTCCCTGCTTTGTGGTGAGGAGGGCAGAGAGAGGAGAGAGGAATGTGCAGTGCCTGACTGGGAGTCAGCAGGGCTGGTAGGGGGCAGGAGGTGGGCACAGAGGAGGGAAAAGGATACCCAGGAGATAGAGAAGGAGTTTCTAAGGGCCAATGAAAGAAGTCACTATGGGGCCTGGAAAAGGCAAGGGGGGAATGGAGAGCTGACATGGGGCAGTGAGGAGAAGAGGACCTCCAAGAAGCCTCCAAAGTACATGGCATATCTGGAAAGCAGGTTCTAGGGAGAAGGAAGGGGGGACCCCCAGCTCCTTCATAATTGAGTAATGGATTTGCAGGCAGAAGTAGCCAATATATGGCCACCTCCTATGGATTTCCCTGTCTCATTCTGAGGTGCTGGAAGTCAGAGTGGTCCATTTTTCTGGTTCAGGCTTATTTATCTAGGCTTTTTTTAAGGCAAGGAACTGGGTGATAAGTGTGATAAGTGGCCATCATGTCCTGGTAGCTGCTGTTGCAGGCTTCCCCTGTTTCAGGAAATCCTTCAGCCACAAAGGTTTACAGGGAAATGTGAATTCTCAGCTTTTGGGGCAGCTTGGAAACAGCAGAGGATTTTGCTTTTGGACACAGAATCTCACTTTGCTTTTCCAAATACTCAACGCGTCAAAACAAGCTGGAAATCCTGCAAGGGTATTTTCTGCCTCCTTGTCTGCAACCTCAGCGCCCGCAGGCCTGCCACAGGAGGATGTGAAGAAGGAGGAGGTGAAAACGAAGAGGTGATTTCCCCCGGTGCTGTGCGCCATTCCAGCTGTGCTTGACTTCCCTTTCTGCCGGTGGGAGGGAACAATGACTTATTTCTTCTGTCAAGAACTCGCTGTTCCTCTTCCTATTTCACCTGCCATTTGAGTGCTACAGGGTAGTACTTTAAACATTGGTGGAGCTAAAGGAATGCCTTAAAGTAAGTGTGAATAAATGCTTTCTTTCTCCCTAAGAAGTGTTAGCTAGCTAGATGGAGTAATTTCTTTGCACCTCCCAGCTCTGTGAATCATGGTTATTCATCCCAGAAGAAGGCTTTGATCTTTCTGCACGTACTTATCTGTTAAATAACTGATACATCTCTTGGATTTTCCTCCCCTCAGCTCCTGAAATCATGATTCTAAGTGTCTAAAAATATCACTCTCCTGTTGACTAGAAATCTTTGTTTCAGTAGCCTGTATTTTAGGAAAGGAAATGGTTTTTGGAGCACATGCAGAAGGAACTTTGCTTAGGAACAGGCTCCAGCCTTGAAAGTGACTCTCGATTCCCAGGGCTTGGATATATCTGAGATCTGGTAATGAAATGCTGTTGTTAGGTGCCAAAAGATCAACCTGCTTTGATGCCCATAAAATGAGGATATTTATAAGAAGAACAAGGACATATTTCATCACAATGAAGACTTTTTTTTAAGGACTATATTAAGCAACTTTAAAGGTAGAAAGTTTTGTCAAGGCCTATCATGGCTTGTCACATGTTTCCTGCCATGTCCCTTCATGCCTGCTTATCTTGTTACTTTTTTCTTTTGCAGCAAAATGTCCTTGGCCCACATTAAAAAAAAATAAAAAATTTCCATGGAATATTTGAGCACCAGCCAATGTGCCTTTCAGGCAGCACTCCTGTTACCCTTACATTGATACAAGCACCCAAGTTAACAAGGACTCCCTCTGTAAGCCCTGTTGCTGCTACCTGTCGCCTCCAGTATGCTGTCCCATCTCTCAGGAACAGTGCCCATGTTCACGTATTCTTGACTGTGCTTGACAGCACTGGTAGGTTTTCATGCACAGCTTTTTCCACCCTGTACTTTGTGAAGGAGGCTGTTGCAGACACCTCGGGTTGTGTCTGGGGAAATGGAAGCACAAGAGGTGAAAAAACTTGGTCAAGGTTATCTGGGAAGGCAGTGGCAGAACTGAGACCAGAGCCCAGAGGATCAGAGTCCCCTTGAGTGTCCATGGCTCAAAAAGGAGCCATAGTTACTGCTTTCAACTTCTTTAATATCTCCAGAGTGAATAAAAATGTGTATTTCAATGGCTTATATCTGTAGTACCAGGATCTTTATTTGAAACATCTGCTTCAACATTCCACTTTTCCATTCTACTTTGTAAGAACATTGTCAGCCAGACCTCTGAGCAGATACCTTAGTGACATCCAGCAAATATTGTTTTAAATTGACCTCTTCTGAATAACATTCTCTAGTGCCGACTGCTGCTTCTTCCCAAACACACATCTTCTCCTGAGGCAAAAATACCCCAGCCAAACATCATCATCATCATCACCATTATTATTATTACTATTTTTATTTAGCTGGAATATGTCATGAGGACTTCCCCTTCAGCAACCTCAAGAAGCCTTGCTGGCACCTGGTGGGGGCTCTGGAGATTATTTTCATTCCAGAGGAATTTGCTGGGAAAGTCCAGGACTGTCAGGGCTTTGAACACATCTGAGGAGAGAGGCCTGATTGCTGTAACCTGAGATGGGGCTCTTCGCTCAAGTGTCTGAAGCCCTGGTCCAGTTGCAAACCAGCTCTCTGCAAGTTTGACTGATTTGGTCCGTAAGAACAACAACAACAAAGCAAGTGTGCAGGTGCTGGCCAAGCAGAGTTTGCAAGGCTAACTGTAACCTGTGGTGAGAAACCTCAGGTTTGCTGTTTGTCTGCCACACACTCAACACTGCTGTTATTATTTAATGCCTGTAGCTGAGGTGCTTCACAGTCAAAATATCAAAGGGAAAGAAAATGTTTTATGGTTCTCCCCCACAACCCTGTTAAACAGAATATGTTACCAAAGCAGAATGATTTTCTTACAGATATGGCCCCCATAATGAAGCAGAACAGACTCAAAGGTGAGTACTTTCGACCACAAGTCCTTTCAGTCCTGGAGGATGCAAGGGCAGCTTCATCAGCTCTCTCACCACAGCTGACCTTTTGGCTGCATGGGACATAGAGAAAGTACCTTTTATTGTATAAAAATCAAAAGGCGGTAAAGTCCTAGCATCCAGGTGAATGGGTACCAGTCAGTTGCCTTTAAAGCTGGCTCAGAGAGTCTCAGCATTGTGTGGAAAACTTGGTGCCATGCATGTGCCAGTGGCAGCCACCCTGAATTCCTGCAGCCCTGACGTGGAGCCAGAGTCATCATCACACCCAGTCCACTGTGACTCTACAACTCCTCACTCTCCAACCCCTCTCCGTGCTGAACTCTCACCTCCCTGCTCAAAAGAAAAGCCAGAGTGCCTCCCAGAGTGTAGGAACTCTTCCTATTCCCAGCTGATTTTTCCTAGAAAGACCAGAACTGATAGATAGCGCATGGGTACAGCATAAACCACAGAAAAGCACTGTGCAATCCAATATCTAAGTCTTTTCTTCAGAAGCAGCAAAGCAAACACTCACTATAGGGGCATATGTGTGCTCATCCTGGAAAAGATGTGGCTCTCTGTGGTAGCACCCTGGGCAGAATGTAATTCCAAAGGCAGTGGCAAAAAAGGGAGGAATGGACCTGTGGGTTCTTATCCCCAGTCTGCTACCAGTGGATCCCGAAGCAGTTAACTTCTCTGTTTGCAGAAGACAAATGCCTGATGCTTTCTGTTCCCAGCACTGCCCTTTAGCCCGCATTTTGGCAATTGAAAGTGACAGTGTTACATCCAGAGTCCATTTTATGTCGTGCAAAGGTGGATGACTGTCAAGGGCCATAGGTTTCTGGCTCACGCTCCCAACTGTGTTGGTTTAAGACATTACCTCCATTCTCCCTCTTTCTTTCCCCATGCACTGATGTCTGTGTCCCTGCTTTGCTGGCTTAAGCTACTCTGCCAGGTGATAAAAGCTAATAAACCAGATGGGAACTGAGTCAACAGAGCAGTAAATACACATTTACACCTGCACACCTAGAAGGCACTGGTTCCTTGGCTTTGCTTGTCAGAGTCAAAAGGATTTCTGTGCCTACATGTTGCCTACCCAGATTCATTCTGCCTTTCCCCAAGGGTATAATAATTTCCTCCCTTTTCTTTTTTAACCATTAGGGTGAACAGTCATAACCTTAGGAATGGCTGTTATCTCCCACTCCTGTGGTTGCCCTGTGGTCATAGATAATATAATTTCACAGGGCATTTGGAATTTGCTGTGCCCCCCAGAAATTTTGTCACCCATTTCAGCCTGGCATGGACATAGACCCATGAGTAACACTGCTCCGATGCATCTCTGTGTGTGCCAAGAGACTTAACGTTACTGATCTTGACCTGGGATGGCATGACTGAATCTGCTTAGAGCTGCTGAGGTTTCAGGATACCACAATAGCTATTTGTTTATATTATGTAGCTCCTAGACAGTTGGATAAACAGGGTTTGGCATAATGTTTTCATTTAAAACACTCTGCTGTATAGGAGAGCAAATACTGTGACTTTTTTCTTGGCAGAAGCAAACCTGGAAAAGGGGTAGGAAGAGCCACGTGTTTCTTAAAGGTTAAGCCTCCAGAAAGCAAGAACCTGGAGAGTTGAAAGGGAAATCACCTGGCACTGCAGACCATCACTACAAAATCACATCAGTTTTTGTGAGTTTGCTGTGAGCCCACTGGGGAAAGACTGTGCTTTCAGCGTTGGGTAAATCACTGGCTGTCTCTCTAAAGGCCATTTGTTATGAAGTAATGACTTTGAAGGGAGGGAAAAAAACCATCTTGGACTTCCCCTTTGATATCTCTATTCAGTTTGGCAATAAGCAGTGGAAGTTTGATGCTTCCTTTTATGTCTACAGCAGAGCACAAAAGTACACGGTAAACTCCTCTTTCTACTGCAAACGAGTCACACAAAAATAGCAGCATGAATTTGAGGGTGATTTCTCCTAGAGATACTTCAGAATGAAAGAGCGTAACTCCCACGCATTTAACCACCCACAAGACTCAGTGTGAGCTACCGGGGACATTCTCTGTGTGGTCTGTCACACTGACAGAAAGGGCCAGGGCATGAATAAGCTCATGTGAACTGGTAGTGAACTTCTGCTTATGATACACCCCTCTGAACACCCCCAAACTAAGAAGTAGGTATATTTAAAGAGATCTTTAAAGTCTCATATCTGGTAAGGTTCCCAGACTTCTTCATGAATGTTAAAAGAGGTAAAATTTAAAAGCAGAATGAATATGTTTGGTTAGGTGAAAAACTGGAAAAATCATAATTTTATAGTCATTCAGTATAGTAGTAGTGTGATGAAGAATCAAGCAATTTCTTTTAAGACTCAGCATAGCAGATCCTTGTAATCACAGATTCCATGACCTTCAGCTGGATACAACATAACCTGCATACTCTCATTTGTTGTAAGAAACAAACCAAAAAACTGAATATTTTCTCTTGCTCCTTGTATAGAAAGAAAATAAATTAAAGAAACAAAGAAGGGAGAACATTCTTTTCTTCTTAGCATCCAAAACTCATCCAAAAAGCAAAAAAAAAGCCTTTGTCCTATATCCTTCTGCCAGTCCTTTCAGCTTGAGCTGCAGATCTGCAGTATTACCTAATACTGAGAGCTTTTAGCCAGCTTTAAGAGAAGATGAAAATGTGACCTCTGTTTCAGCACTTCTTTTGGAGATGGTCAAGGTTTTCTTTAAGCTGTTGAAATTTTGTAGTAAATTTCACCACTTAAAGAGGAAAAGGCATTTGCTTGTCTCCTGAATTTTCCCATTATCATAATTTGAAGAATAATGTGAAAAAAAGTTTTAAGGACCTGTCAAGAACCACTTTCCCTTGAAAAGAATATTTTATAAACATGCTCTGGTTATAAATCCATCTTGACAGTCTAAACACAAATATGTTTTGATATGCTGATTGTATTTTCATGCAAGGCAAAATCTCTTGACAACCTCTGCCTTGCAGACAAAATAAATTCAGGAAGCAACATATATATGTGTCTTGTGTGTGAGAGCATGTCTGAGATCCACTTTCAAAAATATGTAATATTGGTTTTGACTCAAATTTGCCTTGTACTCCAGCCACAGATGTGACCACTATTGTATTAAATAAACCACAAACCTTTTCTCCTGCCACAATGCAACTTCCATTTTTGGTGCCACCAGAAATGTGGTACTTTTCAGGCCAGGGAATGATCCTAAGAATTTACCAGAGAATTCTGAGAGGAAATGGAAGGCATCCTAATGACCTTGTCCTTGTACTGTTCAGAGTTATGTTTACATCTCATTTGTTTTCTGACTTCTTTGCTTACCATCAGAGAAGAAAAAGCTTTCCGTGTTACTCATAAAAGAAAACATACTTCTGAGTAATTTTTGGACAAGAATGATGTTTGTTCACTCACTTTTGGACCTTGTGCTTTCCACAAAATTTTGTTGGAAATGTTCAACTGGCCTGGAAATTTTCTTAGACAGAGCCAAGGTATTATTACCATGTGTCTCGGGAACACGGGAATTACCCAGCTTTGCAGACATCTGCGTAGTGTTGTTGAGCAAGTGCAGGGGATCCCAAGTGTATCTAACTGGGACAACAGGGGCATGAAAGCACATGTTTTGAAAGCAGCCTCCTCCCTTTGAAGACCCACAGGGACAATACATGATCTCTTCTCATTAATGTTTGTGGTTTGTGCCTCAAATAATCATGCTAACAATGAGTACCAATGCCACTGTCTAGTGCTTCCAACCTTCTATGGGTGCACTATGCAGTTTTGACTTCTCCTGTGTGCCCATGGATTGTGTTTGTGTGAAGTGGCAGCAGAGAGAGATTTGCAGCTCTGGGAAGATCAGTATCAGCCTATCCCTGTTCCTGGGAGCAGGGAACAGTGGCAGGGCTCAGGTCTTGGCTGTCTGTTCAGATTTTTAAGTCTGCAGGCAGTAGTAAGGCAGCTGAGCCTTGGGCACTGAGTTTGTTGCTACCCATGGTCTCAGTTAACAGATATGAGCAGAACAGTCTTCCCCCAAAGGCACGGTGTGTTTTGAGAATCAATGTTATGTTTAGTAATATCACAAATTGTATTTGATAGCAACACTATGCAATGCATTAATAAAAGGCTACAATGTACCCAAATCTCAGTAGCTTTGGGAAATAATTTTCCTAGATCTTTAAAAGTGATGAGTTCCAATACCTGTGTTATTACAACCAAGGGATTTCTTAAAACAGATACCTGTGCCTGTCTTTAGGGGTAAAGTGTGAAGTTTTTTTCAAGATAGGAGAATAAGTATATGAACATATAGGTTTTGATAGTCTAAAAAAGTACATCCAGTTTTCCATTTGTTAAAAATGCACATGAATATCAAGCTAGGCAGAGGTTAAAGTTCCATGCTGAGGAGCTGAAGCAGTATCTGCTCCAGAGAGGAGACACAGACAGCTCTGATACCAGTTGTGGGTTCTGACTGCAGATTGCCAGAATTATTATTTTAGTCAAAGCTGTTTGTCAGAGCTAAATGTCATATGACTGACCATAATCAAGGGGAGCCAATCTTTTCTAAGTAATATTCACCACAGACCTAAGAGGTCTTGTATAATCTGAGGCAATGCTGTAGGTGCTGAGGAGGCAGAAGAAAAAAAATACAAAATGTCAAACATTACTGAGCAGTTTTAATTTCGGTTGCTCCCTGAACTAGGTGGGCTTTCTGTGCATTTAGTCTCTCACTCGTGCTCCTCTCTCTGTTTCACCTGCAGCCCTGCAGGCCCTGATGAAACCTTTATGCTGAGCATCTGCTGGCCACAGGACTACCTCCTTCTCTTTGTTTGGGGATGTCAGGCAAGCAGGCAGAAATAAAATGGAGCCCCCTGACCCCACAGTGACCCCCATGGAGTGAGGTCCAGTGGGTCAGAACCTGTAACCAACTGGGACCAAGAAGGTGCCACTCTTCCTGCCTTTTCCCACCCACACAGGATCCTGGCGCTGTCCCATCCTGGTGTGGCAGTGGGCTTCTGGCAGCCCTGAGCCCCAGCACTGCAGTGGGATTGCCTGGCTTTCACAGCCAAGGGCACTGCAGCCCCATCCCTGTGTGCTGCCCTGCTCAGGACAGGCATGGGACAATCTTTCCCAGGGGTGAGCTGGGGGGACCGAATCCGTCACACTCCAGTTTCCGTGCGAGTCTGCATGCCCATGCGAACACTGGTTATGTTTTCAGGAACTAAGATCATTTTTCATCAGCGCCTGGAGGTATCCACGTAATTTTAGAAAATACATAGGATCCTCTGCCTCAACTGACCTGATTTTGATTTGTGGATTGGGATTTTTTTTTCTTCTCAAAACTCTTCTGGGGGTTGCAATGCCCAAATTAGGATGAGAAGGCAAAAGGGACAGTGTGTTCCAGTGCACTTATTTTTTTTTTTTCTTTTCTGGTTATTAATTAGCAGAAGTGAAAAATAGGACTTAAGGAAAATGACTGACTTTTTAAAAAATGGAACACCCATTTCATTTAAAAAAAATCAACATCCCTTATAAAAACTTGGAGGGATATTACAAGCTTGATGGAAATTCTTTTGTTTTCTTTAATATTTTTTCTTAGACAATTATAAAAAAAAATTTTCTTCCTTCTAATTTTGAGCAATTTTGCTTTGAAATGTAAACTCTTCTAAACACAAAAACTATAAAATTTAGGCAGTCTTCTTTTTTTCAGTGAACAGAAGCATTCTCATTTAGACTTCTTCCCTCAGTCCTGAAGAAGAAAACATTTAAATATATTGAGAACGTTAATGAGATAAGAAAGATACATTCCACTCTCATAAATACCTGTACATACCCTACCCATGATACCATTTCAGTGTGCAGCAGTGGCACTTCACAGTACCTGTCTGATTTCTTCTTATTTGCTTCAAGCTTAATTCCTCCTTATCTCAAAGGACAGAAATCCACAGACCAAGTTTGACCTTGCTGTAATTCTGAATGATGTCATTTTGTCATTGCTGAATTTGGTCCATTATGATTAGAAAGTGTGCTTAGCTGGCAAGGAAATTAGCTGAGCGTATGTAGTTAATTTTGAGCGTGCTTTTAATGCTATCCCTTTTCAACAAACCACTTAGACACATGCTTAACAGCCCATGTGCTTGAAGTTAATTAAGTGCCTAATTGCTTTTCTGTATGTGGGCCTGAATAGGGATGGACTAAAGCACACACTTCAGTTCTCAGTTGAAATGCATCCTTTTTAGCAGGGCTGTTGCAATAGAGCAAGGGGTCATGTTTTTAAACTAAAAGAGGTCGATATAGATTACATGTAAAGATTAAGTTTTTTACAGTGAGGTTGTTAAAACACTGGAACGGGTTGCCCAGAGATGTGGTGGGTGCCCCAACACTGGAACATGCAGGGTCAGACTGAATGAGACTGAGCCAGCTGATCTAGTCAAAGATGTCCCTGCTCACTGCAGTGGGGTTAGACTAGAGGCCTCTAAAGGTCCCTTCCAATCCAAACTGTTCTGTGATTTTAAAAAGCAACTGTTTTCCTAACCCTTCAACTTCCCTCCATCCTTGCTCAAATGTATTTCATTCCTGTGACAGCAAACTCATCCCTATGTTTGCCTAACAAAAATCCAATCAAAACAAGTTGTGGCCTTTTCTTGCTGGCTCTAGCTATACTCATGAATAGTTGTTATTAAATCCAGAAATATAGTAATGTGGCATTAATTATCCTAATGGAGAACTGAGAGAGAAATGTGGTTTCTGAGGCAGTAAACTTCTGCGCCCTGGAATACAAGACACACCAGTCAGAACTTGGCTCAGAAGGCCCCTACAAATAATAAACCCGGCCAGGTTTCTGGGTTTTGGTGAAAAAAAAAACAGAAAATTCAGGTCCACCAGAACTTCTCCAGAAGCATAGCCCGTGGCTTCCCTCCAGTGGCTGTTGAGAGTGAGGTGGAGGGACCTGCTGCCCTAGAAACACTCCCCATGGGGTGGGAGGGCTGGGCCGTAGTAAATCACAAATCCCTCGGCCAAACAAGGCAGAGCAGCAATCTGCCACGGGTTCAGGTGATTTAAAACACGTTCTTTTTGTCCCGCATGCTCTTTTTAGTGATGAAAGTTGTGTAACCATTCACCTCCTGCTTTTTCTGATCCATGCCAGAGAAACTCCCTGTTGCCACAGGACCAGGGGTGATGGTTTGGAATTCATCCACATGGCCTGTGCATCACTTTCAAATATAATGGAGTTAGCCTGTCCACTCTTTGTTATCAGGAATTGATGATGAGCTTCAGGCTCCCTTTGGCACTGAGAAGTGTCTCTGCCTCTGCAGAGGGAGCTGCCACTGCCTTCTGCAGCCCAGAGAGGCAGAAAGGGGTACTGCATGTCCCTGTCCTAAGACCATGCCAAGTGGGATATATCCCATACTGGGGAAAAAAAGCACTTCTCTCAAAGGCCATACCATGTTTTATGTGTACTCATGTGAAGAAAGTGACCTTGTTGTCTTACTCCTTTCCCAGTACATCCCAAAATATCACGCATAATTGAGCCACCAACAGCAACAACTTTCCTCTTCGGGTGCTCTCATCACCCTGTGAGGCTGCCTCAGCCTCTCTGACCTCCTGTGAGAGTACCTTGATTTCCAGAGGCAGCAAGCCTGAGTCACCCATCCATCATTCCATCCATCTGCTATCTCTGGTAAGGACTGATGTTTGAAACACCTTCATGGACATTGCAAGGCCAGGAATGCTAGTATTGCCTGTGTGGTGGGAAAAACAAAGCTCCTTCCTCTCATGCTGTACATTGTAAAAGCTGTGCTCTCACGGTCTGTGACTGGTGAGTACATTGTATTTACCCTGTATTAACAGGCTCTGTGTGTGTGTGTGTACAAGATGAAATTTCACTAAGTGGAAACATTGGCAAGAGGAACTGTGGATTGTCACATTACTGCACTGCAAACATCACAGTGCCCCCAGACTGTTTATCAGAGAAACCAGCAAATCACTCGAGTGATTCAGAGATATTACATTATACAAGGAAAAAAAAAAAAAAAAAAGGAGAGAAGTTGCCAGAAGGTGGAAGGCTGAAAAACAGGGCCTTTTGTAGTAATAACATTTATAGCCATATAATACCCTATACTATGACTCTGTAGGCACCAAACTGTTGTGGGAGCAAAGAGCAATTAATAAACTGTATCACTGCAGACCTCTTTTGTTATGGAGAAATTTCTGGATAGCTCCCAGCCTGTCTGGAAAATTAACTTGAACCTGAGCCCTTGCTAGATGATGAAGTCTCCGCCTCTGGAAAAACCCTATGGTAGTTCTTTGAATCAGGTTTTTTGCTACAGTGGTAGCAACCATCACTACAGCTGCCAGAGAAACCGATGGACCACCAAGAGGACCTGCTGCTCAGCAGGCTGAGATGTGTTCCAGGAGCAGATAGATGTTAAAATCGATTTTGACAGAAGTTTAATAGGCATCTCCAGAAGCCCAGGCCCATCTGCCGCAGAGATCACAGCAAAGCAACAATTGTTTCCCTGCACTGTGTGCCTCTGACCCTTATCTCCACAAATTGCCCACAGACAGCTGAACTGCTATCCTGACAGAGACTCTGAAGTTTTCCTGGACTCTTGTAGAATACCTAAGAGCCCAGGTAGCCCTGGGATTAAACCTATTCCATGCTCAGATTATTCAGGGGGTCTGCTACAGAGTGAAACTCAGTGAGACAAGTTTGGGTTCCTTGACTTCACCAAGCACTGTGTGTCTCCAAGCTACAGTGATGATGATGAACTGCTGAGGAGCAGCTGCTAGAGCCTAGTTTCCAGCAATAGCAATTTGGGGATCTGCACTGTGGCCGGTTCTGACACCCACTGCAGAGGCTGCAGTAAAGTGCAGAGCAGCCTGCTCTGACTTTGCGCACTCCTGGTGCTGGCTGTTACCAGTCCTTCTGTCTGGCTGTCACTGCAGCACCTGGAGGGCATCACTGACGAACATGGACAGGCTGTGGGGAAGGGAGAGGTCACTGGTGTGAGGATTACTGGGGGAAGAGCTGCTGCTGCAGGCGATGTTGTGCTACACCACGGCCATCTCCTCCTTATGAACTGTAACTGTAGCACAGACTCCACAAAGCTCTGGGAGATGAGTCTGGAGCACCCAAGCACTGCAAGCTGACCAAGGCCACCCTGTAGTCTGCTCTTGACTCTCCCAAAGGCTTGTGGCAGAGCTGCACTGCGAGCAGGTGGGTGATGAGCAGTGCGGGTGCTGAGGGCTGCCAGATGGGAAAAGAGCTACTGTGCCTGTTCACTCACCTAGGAGCTTCACTGGTGATATATGTCCCTCCTGACAGAGAGGTCCTGAGGTGAGGAGACTGGTGAGAGCCTGGGATGAGGCCCCTGGGCTGGGTTATTTGGGTTCTGTGCATGTGAAATTCCAGAAGCAAATAAAGCATTTTAGAAGGAGCTGGGAGGAGAGGGAGATGGTAGGGCTGGACTCCCCCCTGCATGTGCACACATTACTTCTTGTTCTGGGCCTCCCCAGGCAGCTTGACCCTCTTGGCCCATTCTCACTTGGGCAGTGGCCTGTGCCTCCAGGCATCCAGGAGCTACTTTTGCTGTGTCTCACCTCAGTGTCCAGCACTTATGTCAGGGAATACCTTGGAACCTTGAAGAGAGCAGCACTGTGCATGCACACACTCTCTGATGCATCTCCAGAGGCAGAGGTACAGGCATGCTGCTTTGAGTAGGCTCAGGGACCTCGGCACTCTGCATCCACTCATCCTCCCAAGGCAAGCAGAGAAATTCCCAGACAAGGGCGAGGGGATGGCACATCCTGCAGGGAAGAGCTCTAAACCTGGGAGGGGTCATTAGTCCCCAGCACCTAGTGAGCTCTTCATCTCTAGGGCAGCTGGTTCAGAAGGTGGAGCATCCAACAACAATCAGGGAGAAGCCAGGGTGTGTACTGGCTGTCAGCATTCTGGGTTCTTTCTCACCTGCTCTGTGTGTTGAGCACACTGATGACATATCACCTGTTTAGGTGCCTTCCTAAAGCCTGAATATCTCTTTAAGGACAGGGGTAAGTTGACATCCCTGTCTTTACCTATTTGCCCTACAACATGCTGCTCCCCAGTTTGATCCAACATATCTGCTGTTTACTGAGTTGCTCTGACCACAGGAAGGTGACTATCTGGAATTTGCCCTCCTCTCCAGTCCTTAATGAATCTTGCTGAGGTTATTTCACAGTCTGTGCTGACTTTCACAAGACTTCTCTCAGCTCATTTGTCCAGGTCTTCCTAGAGAGTAGCTCTGCAGCTGGTTGTGATGAAGGGAGCCTGCCATGGAGTGGCAGTGTGTGGGGACTCTGCTGAGCCCCCACAGGTTTGTGGCAGCACAATAGTTTCAGAGATGTTGGCTTGCAAGGAGCAAGGGTGCATGAACTTATGTTTAAGCAAGTCAGTGGCTTGAATGAGGGCTCAGGGAGTGAGGGGCATGAATGTAGGTGGGAAAGGAGAAAGATAGATTTGGATCACTATTTCACACCATGGCCATACCACATAAAACTCATTAATTCCATCCTGGCAGCCATCGTTATTGTTTCTGAGTAAGGGGGAGATTGTATTCTTAGTGTAGGTGATACCACCTTAAAATGATTCCTGGCCCATGTCACTCAGGGAAGGTGGCAAAAAGGAGAGACTGTGCTTGCCTCCCAGTTTCTCTGGTGATCTGAGCTGGGCATGACTGCTCAGCTCAACATGACTGCTGAGACCCTGCTGCCTTGGTGCCAGTGACATGAGGACTTGGGAAGGTGACTGGCAACCACTGAAAGTGTGGACTTCACCCGTCTCACCAGAGCTCTGAAACTGGTCAAGAACAGCCGGGTTTCATCTGGAAAATTATGTGCTGTTAGCCAGATTATCTTGTGTTTTACTGTTGTAATTCAAGCACATGTTGATGGTAGTACTCCAGTCATCCAGCTGAAGATGGATCCTGCATCTCTGGAGCTCTATTCCTCGCCACCTTGACAATTTCCATTTAAAGAACTTAACAGCTGTATTATTCTTGCTCATGTGCACTCAGTACCAGAATAGCTTTGCTGGCTGGGTGCTACTTTGAGGATCCCTCAAACCAGAGAGTTCTGCTGACCTTGTCCAGAATGTAGGAAGCAGCAGCAGGCCTTTCTTTATTTCAGGAGATAATGACGACAGTGAGAGAGCTCTGTTCAGGCATAGTATTGCAGACAGAGCTCCTTCATATCTCTCAGCATACCTAGAATTTGCCTCTTGGCTAGCTAGATGCCTCTCATCTGCCATGCAATTTTTAAGGACTTAATTCTTGCATCCCTAACTTTCCCATTCAGCATGCAGAAAAGATCGCTGGGAATTCCAGCAGCTAGTGGGATGCAGAGTTAGTTAGTGCACTCACCAAGCTCCTTTGTAGCCTCAGCCATAAAGTAACACTCAGGAGTCAGTTTTACAGCGATCATATGCAGTCTGACTGGGGAAAAGCAATAAGAGCTTGGTTCAGCTGTGGGTTTTGCTTGCAATTATGAAAGGCTTCTTTTGGGAGCTAAATGGGTATGTGGTTTTAATAGCTGAACATTCTCCCAGGAGTTGTAGAGGCCTTTTTGTGTTTCTTTCTTTACTTCTTTTAATAAAGACAACAGCAGCTGGAAGCATTTCCTTCAAGACAGCCCTTAGCAGTTTCTCTTTTGCTGGGGATTTTCTGGGGAGTGGATGAAAAGGTTTTTTCCCCCACCGCAAGAGAACAAAGCATAGACTAGTATTTCTGAGCAGATTGAGAGTGATATTCTGCTTTTATACATCTTCAGAGTTTAGCAGAACATAAATATTTTAGTAGTGAATGGTTATTGCACTACAACGCCTCACTCCTTCTGCCTTCGTTTAGGAAAGGGAAGCAGATCAGGTTTTCTTTGTAAACACGTGCTTTTCTTTCCATACAGATGTTACCTGGGGACGAGAACCGGGATGCAGCCTGAGCTGGGCGGCGGCCCCGCGGAACCGGGCTGGCAGCGCAGAGCGCCAAACCGGCTCCAGGTGCCGCCGCCAGGGGGCGCTGCAGGATGCGGGATGAGGGATGAGGGATACGGGATGAGGGATGAGGGATACGGGATGAGAGATGAGGGATACGGGATGAGGGATACGGGATGAGGGATGGGGGTGGACAATGCACGGGGCATTGGGGCGGGAGGCAGGCTGCGGGGCTGAAGGATGCAGGCTGTGGGGTCAGGAGGAGCAGACCCGAGAATATCCCAGTGGGTTTGCGGCGGTGCCTGGCAGTCTGTTCCTTGGCATTGCCTTCAACTGTGGTGTTCTCTCTCTCTGGTAAATTCGCACTGGTTTTTAGAGGCTGGCCAGCTAAATGTCACCCTCTGCAGCGTTGCTGCAGGAGCAGCAGCCCCCAGGAAATAAGGGTTCTTTGCTGAATTCAGGCTTTATTTTCTGCAGAGGAAAATATTGCTCCAAGCTGTGAACCAGTGTATATGAAAAGGACAGTAACAGTCTCACCAAATAATTAAGGACATTAAGCGTGACAGGTGGCAGCAAATCGAGCTAGTTGATTGTCAAGACAGAGGTTTTGGGAACAATTTGAAGAGTTAAATGAATAGCTGGGAAAGTGACAAAAGACATTTGTTTCACATGGTGTACGAGTGCTTAGTCCTGGATGACGGCAGCAGCTTTGTCTCCTAACACTACTTTGGAAGCAGCAACTTCCCTCCATGTTTGGCATCCGAACCTCAAGACTGACCCTGGCTCTGCAGCAAAACTCCATGCACCAGAGATTGCCAAAGTCAGTCTCTGAAGAGAGCACACTCTTTGTGTGGCTGGTGCTCACTGTGGATTTGGGTGAATCACAGTCATATTCCTTTTAGAAATCTCCCAGTTGCTTGCATTTATACCTTTAAATTCTGCTTGCAAACCAGATTGGAAACCACTGCATGAAATAGGCAATGAATGTCAGATTTGTTTTCTGTTGATGTGAAATAAGGACCTTCATATTAGGAAGGGAACCAGAACCATCCTCAAAACTGTGATTCCTTTGCTTTGCTTTGCTTTGCATATCAGTAATCAACTTTTCTTTGGTACTGCCTAAGGGCCTGAGCTGTGAGGGTAGACATCTGCCCCACCTGTGTTTTTGTGTGGTTGGTTGGTGCTCAAAAGATGCTTTCATGCCAACTCTGTGAGTTGGGAGGTTCACACATCTCATTGTCCAATTGTTTGAAAGCAGCCCCTGCTCTTGCCTGAATTTCTTTGGTGGGTGCCTGTAATGCCAATGGGTAAATTTTTTACAGTCTTGTACACTGAAAGAGAAAGATATTTCTGTGATGGAGCAGAAATGAGGAGATGTGTGCTGAGTGGGCAGCTTACAAAGAAGGAACCAGTGAGAGGAGGTTATGCTTTAATAGGGCAGGACTGAGGGTATTGGGGCTGGGGGGGGGTAGTAGGAAGAGGATGTAGGAGATATAGGAATGTTTAGTTTGTGGCTGATTGGGAAAACTGGTAGATGGGGTCACTGGCTGCTGTGGAAAGTGGATAGGGTGTTGGCCATGCTGGCAAATCAAGTACTTTACTGCACACAGCACACACTTGACCATGTCATCCTCTTGGAGCTTAAGAGGATGACAGGCTTATGCATCCTCTTGTCAGGCTTATGCAGGTTTTTTATCTCAGTTGTTTAACTGGAGGAAATACTTTCCTTGATTGTTACTCAACATGGAAGTCTCAAGTCCTGCCTGGTTTGCAAACATCAGGATCAGAGCAGGGTTTTCTGTGTTGGTGGGTGAGTTGACACTGGAGATCCAGCAGTGTGGGAGTGGTTGTGGGAGGAGGACAATGGGGCAGAATGGTCTAGCACCCTTTGCAGTGCCAGAGCATGTTACAGCTTGCTGTTTGTGCTGATCCCTTCATTGCTCCTGAAAACTCAGCTCTGCAAATCAGCTGTTCCCAGTGCTTACATTTAAAACGTAAAAAGAGAATGAGATAAGCAACTCGTGTAAACTTCCTCCTCCACCCTACTGCACAAGGGGATCTGGGCTGGCCTGGGCTTTCAGAAACTCTTGGTGACAGAGCCTTTATGTGGATAAAGACACAATTTGATGATGTTCATTTCCAGATTAGAGAACTGGTTCTTGCTCAAGTTTTACCATAGCAAAATTCATAGGGAAGAGATAACCAACAGAGCTAATTCCTGATTTATTTCACTATGAGGGAGGGCTTTCTATGTCTCCCTTTTCCCTTTCTAAACTGCTTGGCTGTTATAGTCTCTACACTCCTGCACCAGCCACAGGACTGGTGGGACCTCTCAGTGGGGCTGCATCCTGAACATCTCTGTGGTTTTATCTTTTCCCTCTTGAATGTTTTGACTGCATGGTCAGCAAAAGAGAGTTTCTAGAGTCCATGAACAGCTCCCAGCTGCTTTCATTGCTCAACTGACTCGTCTGCATTGCAAGATGTTAGCAAGGGGGCTCATGATTTGGGAGAACTGAGCAAAGCCCCAAGAGGATGTTCATATGCTTTGAAGACCAGTACTTGATGTTACACCAATCCACTTGTAGCTAAACTCTGAACCAGTCCAGTTTATCTATTCAGTAATGCCGTGGTCTCATTTTAGGGAAACAGAACACTACAAAGAATACTCAACTTCGTAAAACCTTTTCTGCATTTCAGAGGCAGGAGAATTTTTCTTGTGTGCTTAACACCAGGACCAGAGGCTGACAGGACCTCTGTCCCTTCATCAGGAGCCAAATTGGATATACTCATGATGTGAATGTATTTTTATTGTCATTACCACAGGTGCACCATTGCATCTCAGCAAGACAGAGGGGCTATTTTCAAACTGTTGATGCAAAACAAGCTGAAACAACAGCATCCATCACTCCACCAAATTGCCATTCAAAAGAAGTATGGAAGCAATTTTTGTTTAGAAAAAATTTGCTGGTAAGACAGCAATGAACACAAGATATTCAACATTCTAATAAAATAGTAATGCTGCAAGCTCAGCGTCTCATGAAACATTTACAATCTGCAGCTAGTAAAGTGCAAAACAAGAGATTTAAGCACCGCTGTTGCTAGAGGGATGGAAACCAGTTAGAAGATTAACAGAAAGATTGTTCCACACAGGTTAGAATGAGGTTCATTAAATCCCTATCACTTCTCTCATTTGCTGTAGGAGACAGGGAGGGCTATAGGATGGCACCTGTTGAAGCAGAAGAGCCCATCCTCAGTGCCAGTGATAAGCCAAATGAGCATTTCTTTTCAGCTTGTAGCTTCTTTTACTTCTCATGTCTCCCTGCATCAGGAGTTTGCAGAAGCAGCATTACCAGTACACTTGCAGATTGTATTCTTTATATATGAAACTAATTAAGTCCCAGACTTGGCAACAGGCTCTAGAGGGTGAGATAAACAACAGTGCACAGTATAAGCAGAGATCTCCCATAAGTTTGAGATAAGCAGTGCAATTAAGGAGATTTCATGTACTTCCAACCTGGGTAAAAATTACACACCAGGAAAATTATTTTATCCACCGCTTGTTTGGTTTTTAACCTTTGATCTGTGTTATCAAGGACTACAGGAAATTTCAGTTGTTACTGTCACACCTAAGTGCTTCTCTATGGATCCTTTGGAAGTTAAAGGTTAAAAGAAGGGTGTTGGATGAGATCAGGCAGGGAAGCGCCCAGATGCCTCCCGTTGTGTTTTCTGCATTACCCTAGCTGAGTCATTTTGATTCTTTTCTAAGCAGTTCTTGTATAAAACAAGCAGCCCTTGCTTTTTGGTCCCTTAACTGTACAACAGGGCTCATTCACCAGGCTACTCTGCTTCTTCTTAATCTAGCTCACAGTTATTAAAATTTGCATTTTAAGAAAAGCTCTGAGGCTTTCTGTACCACTGAATATGTGAGAAACAACAAAACTTTAAAGCAGTAATTTCCTTCCTCTGCTGATAGAGAAACATCTTTTTTTGTGTAGAGGTTCCATGAACAATGTAACCCTGTGCAATCCAGTGCCTTTTTAATACTGTAGAAAATAGCAATAATGGTCTTGGGTGAAACCCTGACCCTGTTGCAATTAAGAAGTGCCCTTGCTGCAGGTTGTGCCTGTCATTAATTCTGAGATTTCACTCTCTGTACAGAGATAGATACAATATTCCCACAAATAGTTACACAGGCTTTGACTGGCAAGAAGAGACATATCTGCACTGTGTGTGGCCACAGAAAAATCATGGCAGTATTTAATTTGAAAAGTTCATGTATTTTAGGACTATTCTCAATCCAGAAATGCACAGCAATGCCAATAAATTCTAAAATGGGAACCATCCTGTCCTGTTTTCTTGAGTGTGCTTCTGTGAGTAATGGTTGAAGAAAAAGGCCCATGGGTGAAATGGTTAATTTCTATAATAGACAGCAGAGAAAGCAAAATGTTTTTTGAAGCAAGTATAGAGCTACTTAAGCTTTCCTATAAGGAAATCACTGTTTAAAAGGCAGATCAAATTATTCATGAGACTTCTGTGAATTGCTGCCGTAGGTGAGGGTAGTTGTGGTTCCTAAATGTAAGTGATGGAAGTTTTGTGAAGCTGTTCAGTTGCCAGCAGCATGAGTGGTACAGATTGTATCTGTAGTCACAGTGATGAGGCAAACTTACAGAGGTAAAACAAACAGATGCAGTGAAGCTGAAACAATAATGTAGGGACTTTTGGGCTTTGGGAGCTTGGAAGTGACATGAGATTAATTACTTTTAGGAGTGAGAAATATGGAGGGAAGGATAAAATAATCTGTATTGCTGTTGGCTGTAGACTGTGGAAGGTTTAGCATATAGAAGGTCAGGAAACTTTAAATAGCTTCTTAGGTTGAAGTTACAGAGTTTTTGTCAGTACTGCAGCCTAAAGCTGTAATTTAGAAACACACCTGTGGTGGTGAGGTGCTGCTCTCAGGGAACTCATGTCCCGTTTCTGGCTGGCTGGAGCATGGACGCCGCAGTATCGGTATGGTTCGGTGTGCTGAGATACTTCCCCGATCCTGTGGGGTCTTGCCTTTGGCAGAAGTGTGAACAGTGGCAAGGACGAAGGGAGGACTCTTGTCAGAAATTCAACTGGGGCTTATCAAGTCCTTGTGGGACTTGTACACACCCAGAGAGAGCCACAAAACCGGCTTCTTCTCTCTGTCCAGCACCTTAAGTATGGGGGCAGGGAAATGGGAAGGGGACAGCTTGGAACCAATCCAGAAGGGGAAGGGAGTGACCCAGAACACAAAGGACAGTCAATAGAACCAATTNGGAGAACCAGAGACTCTGTCAATCACTTGACGTCCTCACTAGAATCTTCCAGACATCAGGGTGAGGCTGTAAAGTGATGGACAGGACCCATAACTGTGATGGACACCGGACAATCACTCAGGAGAAACCAAGAAGGGTTTAACACGGGGTACATGGGACAAACCATTGTAAAACAACGAACAGATGCATACAGAAACTGGTAAACCCAAAACCACACCACAACACCCATCTGTTTTAGAGAAGAAGAGAAGCCTTGGGAGCAGGCAAGGATGAAATGTTCAAGTACTTCTCAAAGTCAGTGCAGGGATTATAGTAGTCCTCTCAGGCTGTGTTAGTTTGCCATCCTCTTATAAAGCATAGCATTAAGTAAATGCAATAAGAAGGAAACAGGCAACTGAGAAAACTGTAACATCCCTGTTATTTAAAAACAGTAGAGAACTTGAAAAATTAAATGAAAACATGAATTATGTTTTAAATAAAAATCATTACTTTTAAAAGATAGGTTTTACTTAATTTTAATATGTTTTAAACCCCATAATGTTGTATTTGGTGCTCTGTTTTCAGTTTTCATTGAAAAATTAATTACTATTTTTCTCAATAAGAAATGTGGCTGAAAGTATGCAAAATACCCAGGAAATTTTTTGTAGTATTTTGGAAAACAGGACTTCTGGCCAACTCTAGTAACCTGATTAGATCAGAATAAGTGGAAAGGTAAAGTCAATTATTAGAGCTGCATGTTCATTGAATCTGTGTTGCAATTACAGTGTCCTCTGAATCCCAGCTGCATTTTTCCCAGCTCTAGTTGAACTTTTCTTGAACACAGGGTAATTGGCATCTAATCCTGTGCAATGTGTTCCAGGATAACCCTGCTTGAGCAGGGAGGCTGGAACAGATGAAGGGCTGCTTCAGAATCACACAAACACTTCACGGGGACTTCCAAGGAAAACCCTGTTTATGGACTTCAAATGCTTCACATTTCTTTGAGCTCACTTTGAAATCTTATAGCCAAACCATAAAACTGTATTGAATGCTCTTAGCAATTATTGTTACTGGTACCTATATTATTGATACAAATAGTAGCAAAAATTTCTGGCACAGGGTGTGCCAAAGTAACTCTAATTTCATCCTGTGCTCCTTTTTAAATGAACGATATTTCGGTCTGTCACTCAAGTGAGCATGCATAAAGGCTACCTTCAGAAGCAGAATGTTGTTACATATGGCAGAGAGAGTTTGTTTACTCTGCTTGGGGAAAACAGGCTACCTGTGTAATTATTTCCTTAGTGAGTCTGCATAAAACTTCTATTGCATTTAATTCAACGCAAAACATTTTCTATATTTCATGTCATGGGTGGGAATGAAAATGGAGATAGTTCATCAATGCTGATATGTGATATAAAAAGAGCTGAGAAGCCAAGGGTATGAGAGTGCATAAAAATGTTTTGTGTCCTGACTAGTACATTGCTTAAAAAAATTTTACAATCAGCCCCAATTGTTCATTCCTCCCATGCAGAAGATACTCACATATTCATTTTTAAAAGGGCAAATCAACCATAATTCAGTTTATAAACTGTGAAGCTGGTTGCGAATGTCTGGATGAATATTCATTAGAATCTCTTAATCTGCCATCGACTGTGATTCATTAGGCATATGTAAATATCACTCACTTTAATTGCCCCTAAACTGACTTAACATAATATTGTCATTAGCAAATTATTAGTTATTTGTGTAACTAATGGTACATTATGGTATACACGTTAAATTGCCAAATATATGATTACAATTATGATGATGTTTTATGCAGGGTGCTTTGTAAACTATTTGATGAAATATAATGGAGCCAAATCAAATCTGGTATGTTAATAAGACAGTTGTGGAACTTTATTATTATATTTCTACACCTTGGTGACTGGTCTAATATGTCAGCCTTTACCCCACCCTGTGCTTCAATGGATTATGGATTGGCTTCACTTTCCATATGCAAGGCTGGCATGACATTCCAATGCCTGCTTACCCTTTGTTTTACCTAATGAACTCTGTTCCACTTAATTATTGGTGAAAGTGCCCTAGCTTGCTGTGGCAAGACCTTTTCCCTGAAAGGTCAAGGGGAGGGAGCAGAAAATATCACCTTTGCAGTATGAAGTGTTAATAGGACTTGCTGGGAGTGCTGCTGTTGAGGTAACAGTGCCTGTAACCTGCTGGTTTTTCTGTAATGTTAGTGTATCCTAGGATTTTGTACTCTCCTAGCCTCTTAACTCTTGACTCCTTCTCATCTCACTTGTGCGATGAGAAGCCTTGCCTGGAACATTTGACCCACCCACTCTCCTGTGCTTCCAATGGTTATGCACTAAACAAGCGGCTTTTAAGATGACAAAGTTATGGTGGCAAAACCTTCAATTAGTGCTGTTAAGAGGATTTTAATTACAAGGCTAATGATAACTGGAATATGTTCATGCAAAAGGGATGAATGGTATCCTCAAAGGCTTTTATTAAGTCTTGTGTCTACATGCAAATGTATTTATGAGTGTGTTAATGTTTATAGACCCAGGAAGTTAAAAAAGGCTGTTTCCCATTGCCATATATTTATTCAAGATGCACTTAATATGGCAGTTAGTTTATTTCTTTAAAAAGGGCTTATTAAGGCACATTTACTAGGAACTAATTAAAATGTAATGAACACAGATCTGTTCACAGATTAATATGAAGCCTCTGAAAGACTATCCTGCATCATCAAGTGGTTCTCCAGCCATTCCTGTGAGCCTCGCTGCTCCACCTGGGACCTTGTACCTCAGGTGCTGCAAATCGGGCTGTACCTGCAGTCCGCAAAGTGGAGGCAATCCCATCAGCTATACTTCTGCTCTTCCAATCAAACAAGGCACTTCACTCTCAGTTAAATAGATGCAGATGTCATGAATGCCAAGGAAATTTTTTCACTGTGTTGAAAAGACTTTGGGACAGATGCAAAATATCAAATGATTATTAAAATAAATTACCAAAAGGCATCTGAAACAGGCTGAGGATGCAAAATGGAACTACCACATTAGAAAACTGGTTCAAAACACTTATTTACTTGCAGTGTTGGGGCTAAATGAAAGCTGAGGCTTTCCCCTGATTTAGCTGAAAATGGGCAGAAAGCACAGGGGAATTATTTTGATGTGACCTTAATTATAATCATTTACCTTAATTCAGTTAGAAGCAGAGTTATGTTAAGCCACAGAAATCACCTCCAACATTTGGGGAAAAAAGTCAAATGAGATTGTGTACTAATTTAATTGAAATAGGACATATTCTCATGCAGACTTTCCCTAAAATTTTCAGGTATCTGATCTAGCCCCATTCCCAGGTGTAAAACAGGCCTTTGGAACCAATCAAGGGTGCTCAGATGCTGTTCAGAGGGTATTTGCAAGAAAGTCATGGCAAATTAATTGCAGAATAATTCACATAAATTATTGTCTGGATAATTTTAAATAATGAATCAAGCAGGATAAAAGGGCACATTATTACATAATTTGTTCCATCCTAACAGAAACATGAATAATGCTCAACATGAGTAAAACAAATTGCACTTAGAGACTATTTAGTCCCATCTCAAACCTTACTGAAGGCAGCAGGAATGCAGGTCTGGTGTGGACAGAATACGTAAGAGGAAGAAAAGCAGAAAATGGACTGGGACATGGGCTGTGTAACAAATCGACTTCCAAGACAGAAATAAATGCAGTGGGTGATGAGATCTGCATTGAGTGCAGCTGGCAAGCCAACCTCCAGTTCTGCCCTTTGAAGATCCCATTCTGGTGTCCACTGAGCTCTGCAGACTGTCCCTATGATATTGGAAGGTTGCTGCTGATGGTTGGAAACATTTGGAGGGTGAAAGGGGAGGAAAGGAGGAAATGAACCTTGGGATCATGTGTGGTGCTGTGATATAGGACTCCAGACCTGTTTCCAGCTTTGTCACAGCAATGCTGGAAAACCTTGGATGGATCAGATTTTGCTTTTCCTTCAGATATAATGGTGGGAAAGAGGCACAGGTTTGTGGGTGCAAAATAAGGTGGTTCAAGGGATTCCTGCCAACCGCTGTGAATTGTCCATCTAAAATAATTTGGTTTAACCTCTTTTTTGGAGGGTTTTCTTCTTGTGGTCATGATTTTGTAGATCTGCAGCCATACCAGCCGTTGCACTGATGCCACAGTGCGGGAAGAGGGTTTTATCAGCATGAGGACAGAGGCTGAAATCTTTTTAACAAAGGTACTTGGGGCTACTTTGTAGAAGGCCTACTTAATTAAGAACTCAGATAAAAGCAAAGCCACCATGGCTGAATTCTCATGTAGGACAAGAAGTTTGCATTAATGTTAGTTGTTAATTAAAAAAGAAAACAAAGTTAAGATGGTTTTGTTATGTTAGAATGTTCAGATTGCTTGCTAGATTTCCCTCTGGTTAGTAAACCACCTGCCAGACTAAAATATAATAATAATAAAACTACCATAATGTGATGATTAAATGCAATATAAGGTTGATTTTAAATATGAATGCTTGCAACATGAGTAAGAGCTACACACCTGAAAAATGTACTTATTGGTAGAAAGAAAAATGTTTGGGAAAAAACATGTTAAATAGATATCTTAAAACATAAATTACTCACTGAAATAGGACTGTTAGAAGAAATCTCTTTGAGGTGATGAAATACATTGCCAAATTCCTGGAGTTACGGGGTCAGGTTACAAAGATAAGCAAGACGCCTTGAAGGAAAGCCATTGCTTTGACCATGTACCTGCAGTACTTTAGCTCTGCCTCCTGCTTTCTGTTGAGGAAGGCCCGTGAGCCTCTGCATTAAATTCAGGTTTTGTGGCACATGTAACCTTCTCATCCACTTCTCCTGGAGCAATAATATTCATAAGACATTAAGTATGTCCAGGGAGCAGGGCTGCACACACTGAGGGAAGTTCAAACAGCTGGTGTGGCCTAAACAGATTCTTGCACTGACCTCCTACACACAGGCAGGAGGTGGAAGTTCTTGTTGGCCAACTTCTCCCATCTCTCCTATCTCTGCTTCAATTGGAAAAAGAGGCCAGGCTGGAACTCTTAGAAGGTACTGGCAAGCCTTCAAAAGTGTGAAAGTGTGTGCTACCTTACCATTGTGTTTGGGGCACACCTGCAGGAGCCCACTTGCCTTTGTCCCTCTCAGGTGTAAGACACATTAGTGCTAACACCACCCTGGTGCTTCTTGGAGGTGCTTCCTTCCTTCTTGGAAGAAATTTTCAGTCACTATGGAAAATGAGTGTGGCAGTGCCTTGGAGGAGGATGTATCTCACCTACATCCAAAAGCATATTCCTAGGCTGCATCTGACCACATGGGGAGGATGAGCAGTGACAGTGTCTCAGACACATAGAGACAGATAAGGTTGTATCCCATGTGCAGGTATCAGTGATTGTGGGTAGGGAGAAAGTTGGGGGAAAGAGGAACAGAGTGGATAATCAAAGAAGACTCAGTTTGCTTTGAATCCTGACTATAATGGGCATCTCTGGTATCTTGAACAGTTTTCAGAGCTAACTCACACTATTTCAGCACAGGCCACCTCAAGCCAGGGTACCAGGTTACACACAGCCCAGAATTTCTCCTCATTCTCTCCTAATTTTTGTATCAGAGCTTGCAAGGTGCTCTCCTGTTAGACCAGAACCTGAAACATGGCCTTTGAACCCCAGATCTCTATGGGACTTTTAACATCCCTTTAGACAGCTCCACTCACCTCCTTTTTTACATGTTTCTGGCAAGATGAGAAACCATACCTCCTGCTATTACACAGGAAAAAGATACAGCTTCTAAACTCTGTTTTGTGGGAAAAATATCTGACCTGCACTTCTCCTGTTACATAGTATTTTGTTATATCATCCTAGATGGGGCTTAAATGGTCTGGATTAAGCATACTCTTAAAATATTGAAAAAAAATAGAAAAATTGCTATGTGGATTGAGACCACATCTGGAGAACCTCTGCAGCAGTTAAAAGAGAAGACATGGAGTGAAGAGCTGATCACATGTTAAATTACTGGTACTTTCAGTCCTTGGCAAGAAGATAGGAGGAAGCAGAGGAGAATTGCTGGGGCTGCTGAGAGCAGTGTTCACTGTTGGGGTCTGCAGGGTGCTCCTGGCTTCCAATCAGCTCTTCAAAGCCAGTTTTTGAAGGTGCAAATTCAGGACAATGATGTGTTCTTGCTTGTGTAAAGGCTCTTTCAGATCCGTGGGTTAAAAGCTGCTCATTACTATAATTATCCTTTTTGTTAGTACACATACATAAACATCTAACTTCAGGTTGGTTTTAATAATGAGTACTTGAAGTGGCAGTGTGGTGGCTGTAGTACTCTCTACTGGCTATTAATCTATGAAATCAAGACATATGCCCATCATGGAAACTTTGTACCAGGGTTCACAGTTCAGTTTAGGAAGACATCTTTTAGGAGTCAAGCTTGCAGGCCTTACAGAAACAGAAACCACACCATCACCATCACATTGCTTACCTTGTCTGATCAGATGAAGCAAGAGCTCTCTGAGCCCGGGGAATTTGAACCACAGAAAATCAAAATCCATGAAGTTGTAATACATTCAAGCCATAATTGCTGCAGATTAGAATTCAGCGGAGAACTTTGTATAATGCCGAGAGGTGACCTTTTTCTGGGGTGCTCTCCTGCAATTGTTGGGACCTTGTAACAAATGCCTAGTGCCATTTAACGAAGGAATGACATATCTCTGATATGCAAATTTTTACAGCACAGCAATTAAGCGGTTTAGAATTTTACGACAGTGTTTGGGCTTTATACAACAAAAAAAGGGCCAATAAAGGCCTGTGATGGATGGGCTAATCCCCACTGGAAATATACCATGTAATCTCATGGAGACAATGCATTATGGATAGCATTGTGATTATTGGTGGTTAATATCTCCCCCTTCTCCTCCCACCCTCCCCTGCCCACGGCCCCCCCCTCCCCTGCTCCCCGCCTGATGAAAACTGCATGGCTGCCACATTGTCGGGGGCACAGGCCTGGGATACAGATGGGAAAGTTGGGCCATTGCAATCTGCTGCACGCACGGACGACAGTGAAAAGGGGGCTTGCAGCGAGGCAGCTTGTCAGCAGGGGATGGGGCTGGGGTCCATATGCCTCTCTTCTTCTCCCTTCTGTCACGGAGTCTGCTGCCACATCCTGCTGTCGGGGGACACTTTAATGATGAACATGTTTTAAACAGTTTTGCTTACCTAGTGACAGCTTTTCAGGGAAGGGGAGCTTAATTAGACACCTTCCACAGTTTCGGTGGGTTGTATTTTTCTGCAGGTGTCTGTCTGTCTGTCCGTGGGTCCATCCACCGCCCTCCCCCCTGCAGCCGGGCAATGGGTGCAGCTGCGGTCCTTGCGTCTCTCCACCTGCCACAAAGGGCACATCACTTTTATCCACGTGCCTCTGGCTTGCCAGCCCTCTCCTTGCTGATTGCAGCTTTTATCTGAGGTCTGCTGTGGAGCTGGCAGAGGTGTTTGTGGCAAGTGTGTACTTCACATGTAGAGTTTGCAGTTTCAAGCAAGGTGAGAGAGCTGTAATAGGGGCTGATCCTGAAGGATGAGGACTTTTGCTTTGGACACATGACAGCAAGATAAGCATTGAGAATTTTAGCTATGTTTTTGAAAGCAGCTTATAAAATTAGAAGGAAAAAACATCTCTGACTGCTGTTTGGAGTGCCAAAGTAAAGTAATTTAAAGCCTGAAGTCACTGTCTTGCTATTTGTTCACTTTCTTAAAGAGTCAAATAAAGCTTGTTGTTCATCTTTCTTTTTCCTTGATCTTTTATACCCTTGATTAGCACTGCTACTGAATTACCTTTTTATTTTATTTTTTTTTTTGAGGCAATAATAGGGGACTGGGAAAAATTGATTCAGTTGTTTCTTTGAAGTATTTCTTAGGTGACCAGAAATTCCATCAGTATATGTTGTAGCCAAAGTTAATCAAAGATTAATTTTACAAAAACAAAAATTCTGACCTGCTTGACCTGCTTGTGGAAAACCCCTTGGCAGTGGAGTTCTGGGAAGCAAAAGGAGCATGGGGATTCCCAGGCAGGGATCCTTAATCTGGCAAGCCTGTGGGGCAGGGGGAATGAGATTGGAATTATATTTGCTGGGGTAAATACCATCCCTCCAACAACACAGGGGCCTTTCACCAGGTTTGATCAACTCCTAGGAACCACAGAAAGCAGAACAGTTTGTATGGAAGAAATTGTTTCAGCACTAGCTCTGACCTAATTATGGTCATTTCCCAAATAGTGTCCAGCCCTCACAAAGGGGAGTTTACCCTCACTCCTGCCTTTAGGCTAAGAGGCCCCTGGGCAAACATGGTGTGCTCCCTTTAGGCTCTCAGAGGTACATTTGTTACTTACTCACTAAGCTGCCCTCTCCCTGACTGTGTGAGTGAAGAAAGTATTAAGGGCAACAGCTGAAATAAACAGCTGGATAGAAAGATGAATTGATGGGTAGATAGCTGGATAGAGGGATATACAAACAGATAGATATTGGGAAATAGGCATGGACAAGGATTTTAACCATCAAACAAGTCCTTTGCTAAGCTGGGAATAGTCAGCAAGAACTGTCCTGCTTCCAACCTCAGGTGTCAAGCTAAAACACTCCTGAAACCAGCACAATGGGCTAACTCTATTCTTGAGACACAAAATATCATGCATGCTGGTTTTGGACAGGACAGGGTTAATTTTCTCAGTGGCCAGGAGGGGCCATGGCTAAGGCCCAGATATTATTCTATACCACCTTATGTCATTCATGGGGGCTAAAGGAAGGGACTCTCACTCGCTTCTGAGGAGAAGGGGTTCCTTCTGGTCAGGAGAAAATGTGCCGGAGAAGATCTTGTGTTGTTGTGGACTTCCAATGTAAATTGTTCCTTTGTCTTATGTCTTTGTTATTAATATTGTTGCTGTTGTTTTCTTATATCATTGCTGTTTCCAGTAGATTGTTCTTATCTCATTCCATAGTTTTTGCAGTGAGTAGCAATGTGGTTTTAGCAAGAGTACTAAATTGGAGAATACCATTTCTACACCACAACATCGTGTCATGCAGCAATTTTATTACAATTTCCTATACAGGATGGGCCAAAATTAAAATCCTGCATAGCTACTGGTTTGAGAGTAACATCTTCACAGTTGTAAGTGGAAAAACCATGAAACATTGGGCTTCTGTGGTATTTTTAATGCTGTCTTTTTCTGCCAGCTGACAAATATATTTCCAGTAAAGGTCAATTTTTTTGACAGAGTGGAAATATTCACATGGAAGGAAGCACTTCCCAACAGTGACTCTGTCTGGCTTTGAAGGAGTGACATAAAAGAAGTGAGAAAGTTCTTGCAATCTTCGTGTTTTAAAATATGGCAGAAAATACAGGAATACAACCCTTTGTATGACAGATAAGAGACTGTGCCAGGACAAGGATGAGTAAGCCATCTGATGCTTTTTTCAACAGAGACTATATAAAAGAAAAAAAGGTAAATACTAATAGGTGTCACATCTGAGTAGCAATTTCCACTTTGTCCCTTTCATTCCTGTGAAGAAGAGTCCCTTCATAAGGCATTGCAGTTCCTATGGGTGTGGAAAAGGGCCTTTGGCAGGTTAGTCACTTTGGGATACCTTGACCATGCTGTTTCCTTCAATCAGCTCATCCAGACAACTTATTTGACAAATGCCTAACCTAGTTTTCACCTGAGCCAAGATGGTCCTCTGCATCTTTCTCCTTGCTACAGCCCAATGTCCAGTTCCTCCTAAGAGGGACAGCTGACCACCTGGCATGGATCACCACTCACTGCTAGTTGTCACAGTGGCAACTGTAAAAAGTGATGAAGCCTGGGAGCAATTACACCTCTCTAATTTCTGATCCTGAATGGAGGTGGAAGAACTTGGCAGTATTTGGTGTTCAATAGAGGAACTTAATGTCACCTGGGTCATGCCACAGTGGAGAAGCCTTCCCTGCACTGCTGCCCATGTGTGGGTACAAGAAAATGTTTATGTTGGCAACGTGGTAGAGCTTTATTGATTACAGCAGTAAGGGATGTAAGAGGATGGTTGGCACTTGTTTACAGTAATGGAAGTACCTAACAGTACTAAGCAGGGAATTCCAGGCAGCACTAACTTGGAGATATCTTTAAGGATGACAAAATGAAGCTGTGACATTAATATCACCTGTTGCAAAATGTCAACAAAAATGCTGAACCCCATTAGAAGACAAGAGTCCTCTCCAGCTCCTGGGCTTCCTCCCTTGCTTGGTAACTTCTGTGAAACTTTTGTATAGAATTTGAATACCTAGAGCAGAGATGGTGAGGTACCATGCATGAATCTTCAAGGAAAAATCATGTTTGACCTGAGTCTAAACAGAAGTTCACTGACTCAACTTACAGAACATTTGGAATCAGACAGATATCTTAATGAATTTAACTGAAAGTTTCCCACAAAGTGTCAAGACTGTTCATGGAGTGAAAAAATGTCACCTACAAGGTGCAACAGCTCTCAAGCTCCAAACCCAAGGTCCCAGTTGATCAGGTTTCTTGAAGATTTTGTGACGATTAGAAGCTCTCAAAGTAGCTTTTACTTTCAAAGTTGCAGTGATCCAGTCATGGAAATTAACTGAAATCACCACATGAGATAGAATTTTTTCTTTGCTTTAAACTGTCTCAAAAGACAACTATAAACTAAATTAAATTAAATAATTTCCAAATATTAAATGATTTCCAAAACCTTTCCAAAGAGTACTTTGAAAATCACTTCCACAGCAACTGCAAGTCACAGGTCACAAGATGGTATGCAGCATTCAAAAAAGGGGATACTAGTCCTTTTTTAAATTTCTATGTAATAAACATTAATATACATAGGAATTGCATTTCTACCAAGATATGGTACACTTGCATCTTCAGTTAGTGTTGCTTTGTATTTTTCATTCTTGCATTTTGAGTGGCTGGTAGATGTCATAACATCACAGTTCCACTTTCTTTTCTCAAGTGTCCATAAAGCCACTCTTCTGTTGTTCCTCAGCAAAACTTGTGACATCAGGGAAGTTAACTCCCATGAGGGTGGTGGCAGAGAACCTGTTTTCATGGTCTTGAATAACAGGAAGATATATAAGTGAGATGGGCTAAACAGATCAGATCTGAGACCATTTCAGTGTCCCAAGCCAAATGATCAGTTTCCTATTTGAATTATGAGCAATGTAATTTTAAGTGTCAATTTTAATTTTAAGTGTTATCACGAAATAGTATCAATGATGTCATTCAAATCTCTGTCGTTCCAGTGCCTGAAGCACTATTGGCACATGATCATACCAAACGCTATTTTGAGGACAACCAGTTCCTTCTGTTTCTAAGGCAGGAAGGAAGGTGGCTGTTACAAAAACAGATTGAACATAAATAAGATTGTTTTCTCAGAGTAGTTAATTAAGAACAACTATTGTGTTACACTGTTACCCATGCTGCTGCTCTAAGAATAACGAAAGTAAAAGTAAAAGAAAATCTAGAACAGAAGTTCAAAAAGTCTGGGGATTTCCAGATCCCAGAGATGATAAATAATACATTTTGGTTTAAGAATAAGCAAATAATAAGTATGAAGGAAGCTTAAATGAGGCAGGGTTGGTACCATATCTTTCTGTAATGGAAAGAAAGAGGCCAAATTTAGTACTAACCAAACAGCTCATTCTCCCAGAGTGGTGTGGGAGATGGACAACCTCACATGGATCTCATTAACTTGGGACCTGCCTAAAAACCGGCCAAAATTATGATACAAATAAGAACGCTATCTCTGGTTACAATGAAAAGAAATTGACATAATCATGAGTTTCTAATTCAAAACATAAGCTAACCTACAATTCACTGCAACTGCAAAATACTGAGTAGGTTTTTCCTCTGTGCTGCCTTTTTCTTCCTGCCATTGTTATATAAGAGGTGATTGTAGATCATAGTATTCAGCAATTTTACCCAGTTTGATACTTTATGTGGGAATCTAGATCAAATTTGGATGTGTTCATCTTTCATATCTGTATGTTGTTCTGAAAAACAAATCAGTAACTTTAACATCACAGTGATTTGGGGCAGACTATTACACAAGTATCTGATTTTGGAGGTATCACAAAAAGACTCAAATGCTACTTAATTTGTATATATTGAGGGAAGAGGAGACAGGCTAATTGTCATTTTTATTCATGCAAAAATGGAGCTTTCAGTTACAACATTGCATCAGAAATGTAATTTTCTTGTTTCCTCTTACCTACATTTGGTTTTCTTTGGTGTTATGCTTGGGATATAATGCAATTATGTTCACAGAGTTGCTGTAGGATTTTAAATACAGACAAGAAGAATGACTACATGGTAAGCCAACAAACTTCATTACATTTTAAATTAAACTTTTGATGTCTCTGGAACTCTTCATGTGTCCGGAGTCAGTGCTGCTGACTTCTCCCCTCCACTGTGGAGGGAAATCAACTTACAGTTTGGACTATGGATGAGACTACCCAGGAGAAGAGGCACAAAAATCACACGAAGTCTGAGTTTTAGCTCAGATAATTTCCCACTTTTCCCACTAACATCATATGTAAGTTGGGATGGAGAGGATAAAGTAGGTTTTTTTTCTGAAAGAAAACACTAAGGCACAGTGAGGTGAGTCAACCACCAGAAGGGATGAAGATACGGAGTCTGAATTGGATGTCAGCATCCCGTAGGAAAGCAGATCCAGGTCACATAGGCTTAACTATGGCACTCAGATTTCTTGACTTCTAAGTATGAGCAGCAGCAGGATGATTTACAGCCCTCAGATTTATGCACTCTAATTTCTCGCACTTCTTTAATTTGTCTCGTGTTCCTGAGCGTCCTGGGCTCTGCCGTGCTTAAACGGCTCATTTTTCTCTACCTCAGTCACAGCCGGGTGACAGCCGCGGTGGCGAAGCGACAGCGGCAGGCGGTGATGGATGGCAGGGAAGAGATGTGAGAGGAGAAGGACAGAGGAGGGCTCCCCGGCTGGGAAGGCGGGGGAGCGCTGCTCCCGCATCCATTCCCGGCTCCCGGGGCGCCGGCGGCGCGGCGCTTGTGGCGAGGCGGGAGCCGCTGCCGTCGGTAGATGGCGCTGCTTGGTTTGGTGTCGCCGCTCCGCGGGGCCGCGGGGACGGCCGCGGTCGGCCGTGCAGGCCTCGCCTCGGCCTGCTCGGGCTTGACGGAAGGAGCTGCTGTTAAAATGAACAAACCGAGTCCCCCGTCCCCGCCGCACCCTCGAAGGGGATGGTTTCGTCCCCACAGCAGCGGGAGCGGGGCAGCCCGTGGCGGGCGACAGCTTCCCTTGCTCCTCTCTCCCTGCCTCCGTAAAACCACAGATCCCCGTTTGCAAACGCCTCCTGTCCTGTTGTGAGCCGAGGGGAGAGCATTGGGGGGTCCCAAAGGCTGTCGTCGGGCATCTGGGCACAGGAGCAGGGCAGCTGAGGGAGTGCGGGGACTTGAGAGCTCTTAACAGCCCGTCCCATTCCATGTGCCATCCTTAGTCCATCCGAGAATGCTTCCCTCCCGTGCCCGAACTGACCCCGGACACCAAAAATGGGTTGAGTATCTGGAAACTTCCCACATTTATTCTAATTTTGAGAAAGTCTGGAAGGATGGGACATATTTGCAGTTTACAAAGAAACTACAAAGTATACAAAATAATCAAGGATTTTTTAATTTTCGTTAGCACAGTACGCTACACCCAGTTCACATTGCTGTGGACCTTTTCCCTGCCTCACTATGGTTACATCCACCATTGCTAATACTTGTTTGACCATGTTGCCCATAGCCAAAGGTGTCCTTTTCTTTAACGGATGTATTCCCTAAATCTCAATTCTCCCATCATTAATATGGGCAGGCACAGCATGATGGGGTAATTTTTACGGAATACAATTCAGACAAATTGAATTTGGAAAAAGCATCCTGCTAAGATGGTGACTGATTGATAAAATCATATTCATAGGTAATACAGCATGGACCCAATTCCAGTCTGTATACACTTATTCATAGATGTTATTAATTGGCAAATACATGAATGCCCTTCAACAAATCATTTGTGCCAGGGATTAAATACATCCAATACTATAAACATTGCTTACTTTGCAGAAGAACCTTGGAGACCTTGTCAGAGATGGCACTCATTTTGCTAGGTGCTGTGCGAATAATTTAAAAAAAAGGTTTTACTGCTCTACAGGAATGCAAGAAAACTTGCAGATTGGAAATCACTTGAAGACAGACTCAGAGAAACCCAAATGTGCTTGAAATCCCAAATGCACAGTTAGCAACTAGGTTGGGCCTCTCCTTCATTAGAAAATGCAGTAGCAGCCCCAGACCTGCTCCAAATCACAGGAGAAGGCAGGGGGGAGTTAGGAGGAGGTCCCAGCCCTGGCTGGGGAAAGCCACCTTTGCAAGAGGATTGTTAGTGAGTTGAGTGGGAACAGATTGCATTTGTCATGTGCTGGGATTTAGTTTCCACAAGCAGTCTGGTGGGGGTTTTCAGCATTGCTTCATAATGTAGTTTGTGGTTTACTCTGCGGTTTATTCCATCAGCAGTGCTGAAATCAGGTTAGGCTTGCTGCTTATTGTTGCAAAATCTAAAGGTGGTTTTTGTAGACGGGGGGGTGTACTTCCTAACAACTTACACATCCTTACCAGGAGTAGCCAGCAAGGTTGTGAAGCTTTGCATGAGGATTTTCTTATAATCTTTTTTCATTGCAGATCTTTCGAAATTGGCAATTAGAGATACTCTCTTATAAGAGGGAGGGAGGATTTTTTTTTTCCAAAGTTTTATCATGTTGTTTTCTAACAAATCTTCCTAGATGATGGTAATAGGAAGCCCTTTTAATACAGTAATCATCCTGGGGTACAGCTGGCATGAGTGTACAGTGGTGAGGGCTCAAGCAAGGAATTCACTGCAGTTCATTGCAGATTAGAGCAACAGGAAAGTTGGTGAAGTGGCAGCACAAGAGAAGGATAGATAAGGCTGGGCACAAAGGCAGAGATTTTAGTAACAGTATTTAAGAACATGTTCGTACAAGAACAACTAAAAGGTGTTAATGCTGTTTGGTTGAAGTCATCCTGAAGTTAGCAGCACTGAGCAGAGTGAGAACAATTGTTTTATCAGGGCCCTCCTTAGGCCCTCCTTACAATCTGGCCTCCAATTTTGCTGCTGCTGGCACAGAGTTAGTTAGCAGCCAGGAGAAAGGATGCCTGTATAAAATACAGCTATAACATTGGAGACAGCTTACAATGCAGGCAAATACAAGACATCATAAACAAAAGAAGGAAAGATAGTTAATCACAAAAGGCGAGAAAACCACCTTAACCCCCAAATGTGTAACTGCCCTCAAGCTGTCTCACAGATTTGAGCTCAGTAGGAGCCATGCAATGAGGCAGTAGTGTGCAGTTCATTGTTCCTAACTGAACACTGAAAAAATACACTTGACATTAGGTTTGTATATGATGATTTGTATATTATCAGCAGAGCATATGTGGATATGCCCAGAATGGCAAGAGTAATTAAGTACCTCAGTCAGGTAGAACCCCAATGCTTCTAAAAACTGGCTGAGTTTTGCTGAAGCTGCTGAAGCTCCAGCAGTCCGTACACAGGAAAGTCTGATCCAAAGCTGTTATGTATCTGCATAACTGTTGCTGTGTATGCAGCATGCCTCTCTGTGTCACTGTGTACTGGGCTGCTTGTTCAATTGCTGGCATATAAAGAAGTACAAAATGCTGACTCACATTCCAGTCACCATTGTTAAAAGTTAGTAGGCAAAACCTCACAGGTAAGGGGATTTTCAATTTGATTTCAAATACTATGTGTGGACATTAGTTGTGTTTATTTCCAGGAGACAGCAAAGCCAGAGTGCATGCATTGGGGAAAAAACCTAAACTTTGCTGAGAGTGATAAAAGTTTCAGGGAATTCAGTTGCTGAAGGATTACTTGATAATCTGCCACAGGTATCTAAAAGAATAATGAAACATTTCAATGAGAAATAAGTTAAATTAGAGGCTACTGCATTTATTTTAGATTTCCACAATCTGCTGGATCTTTAACTTAAAACTTTACATCTTTTAGCAGAAAAATTAATTTCTCTTTCACAAGTTCCACTTAGATTTTGTTGCTAATAAACCCAAGGATGTAAATACTATTAAGTACAAAACAGCCTGCTGCATAATTGTTTCACAGCAATTACAGATTATATCGAGCCATTCGTTGAGCAGAAACAGTTTTTTCCAAGGCACCAGCTCCCTGTACCTTGAAATTTTATTAGTCTAAGAATTTCATGCACCATATGTTGTAATACGAGACTAGCTGCAATTGAACAAACAACTTTCTGATATATAAGTGAATGATAACCTGATTTTAAATGTGTTTATCTAATGAGATAGTAACTGTAATTTACAACACATATAAAAACTCCCACTGTTACTCCTGGTGCACCTTTTGGCTAAAAAGGGTGATGCGCTGAAATATGCTAATGAATATCATCTTGGTTTTTACCAAGTCAGTAATAAAATTTGCATTTGATATTGTGCACAGTAAACTGGGTTATTAGCCTTGAAAATGAGTCTCATAAAATTTAAATATAGGCTTAAATCATATTAACTGTCCTGTAGATTTTCTGAGAGGCTTTAAAGCATTGTGCTCTCTTTCTATAGCGTCAAGCATGCAGATGTCATTTTGCCTTCAGGGGTGCCCCAAAACACTCCCTTGTTGGAGCCTGCAGGATGAGCTGGAGATCGACCCATTCTTTCACACTTGGGGGAGCAGAGGAAGTTCTGTGGCTGGGAAAACTGCAGTGGGAAGTGGGGGAAGGAAAGAGGAGAAAGTACTGTTGCTAAGGTGTTGCCTGTGGGCTTGGCCAAGGCAAAGCAGGAGGTTTACTCCTGCATGTCCAACCTCACTGGTCTGATCACCTGTAACTACACATGGGTGGAAATGTTTGTGTGCTGGGGTCATGTCAGGTGCCAAAGTGCTTCTTTTGGTTCAGAGGAACATTGTTTCAGCTGCATGGTCAGAAGAGACAAGAATTTGATCCCTGGTGTTTTGAGTGATTATGAGGTACTGGAAACACAGATGGATTTAAACTGTGGACAGATAAATATGATTCTCAGTACCTTCAGAGGGCAAATTGTTGGAGAGGAAGATGGGCAAAGTTGAAGCATGATGGCCCATCTCCAGTTGGAGGGAAGCCCTAGTACCAGAAGTGTGCAGGGACAAATTGTGTTGAGCTTGGTTCTATCTGGAACTAGGTGTTCTTGTGCACATCAAGGTTAGGCATTAAATACTTTAGAACACATCTTTAAAAACTTCCATCTGTTTTATAAGAAAGGCTGCACACATACAGGTTGTTTACATGGTATGCCAGACCTTTTAATTCACTTTGTGAGACCAAATCTTCCAGTAAATGCTGATGTTTTCAGGGAAAGGAGGACATTTCTTGCAACTGTTGTCCATCACCACTGAAGTGTTGTCTCTTCTTACTTAAGAGCCTATTTACCAATTATGCTTCTCTTCTTTTACCCACCATCATGTTGTGAAGTTTACTAGAAATCAGACTCTTTTCCAACTGGTTGCTGTGATTGCTGTAGGTCAGAGGGTAGGTTTAATTTAGCCAGTAGGATGAATTTCTTTACAGTGAAGTTGTTGTAGCACTTCCCGAGAAGTTGTGGATATCCCATCTCTGGAGGTGTTCAAGGCCAGATTGGATGGGACTTTGAGCAACCTTGTCTAGTGAAAAGATACAGGAGGAGTTGAAACTAGATGATCCATGGCAGAGGAACTGGAACTAGATGATCTTTTAGGTCCCTTTCAACCCAAACTATTCTACAGTTCTGTGACTGTCAGAAAAGCTTTGTCTCAGAAAGAAGCCTCTGTTTCAGTCAGGTTCTGATAGCATTGCCTGGTATCATTATGGTTGTACTACTGGCTATATGTCCACCTGGAAAAGGTTGCTACTCTCAAGTGAGGCAGAGTCAACATGTATTCTGCACCAAAAAATGTAATGAACCTGTTTGCCTATCTGTGAGAGGTTGTGTACTATTATGACACAAGCATAACAGGGATAAAATGACAGTCGTGTAACAAATTGTGAAAGCTCAACTCTTCTTATTAATGAAAGTGTCTGGACATAGTGCAGAGTATTACACAAGCAGCTCCAAAGGATGGTACCTGCTGCCTTCAGAGTAGGGCTCATGCTGACACGGAGAAATCAGTCTTAAAGTCTGATGTATGAGGTTGTATCCCAACCATGCTGCTGCTGGAATTTATTACTAATAACTCCAGGAATTCTTTATAGTATTATTATCACCAACTTTTAAAATAAAATTATTTCCGTGCAATCAATGTTATAAACAACATTTACATAAACAGGAACATGGTTATCTTCTGCAACTCACTGAACAGAACCAGTATTGTAATACTAGGACCCTGTGATTCTTCATCAGGCTAGGCTGACTGCCAAGAGAGCAGGGCTTGAAAAGTGGAGGGAAAAGGAAAACATGAAACCAGGAAAGATGAGTAAAACATTCTCCCAGCCTGGAAAACGAAGGATTTCCTGACAGTGCAGGAAAGTTTCACATCTAGGTGCTGCACCCTTCTGCAGTTTGCAGTGCCCTTCCCACAGTACTCTGTCTCCGTCTGTTCCAGTGTATTACGATTTGGCAGGCGCCCGAGCTGCATTATGTGGCATTTAAAGAGAGTGACACTTCCTTTGGCTGAGACATCTTTCCCGACTGAGCCTTCCCTGCTTAGCTTAAAGAAGAGGAAGTAGCAGTCTGGTTCCTCTTGTTTGACTGCTAATGACCCAGCTCTGTGGACCACCTAGCAGATCCTTTCTGGTATGGCTGGCTGAGGAATTAGATGATTGCTCTATTACTAGGTTTATCTAAAGCAACTATAATATTTCTAGGTAAGGATTCCCTGGGAGAAAAATGAATATCTCAAATGTTAATCATCAAATTTGGGGTTGTTTCGCTTCTCTGCCACTAGGAAGTTTTTCTTTGGGAAAAGATGACAGCACAAAAGACATAACTAAGGACTTGGATATTGGCTGAATGGTTTTGACTTTCTTTTGTCACTAAAAGCAGCTGAAAGGAGCTCTTCATCATCATTAAGGGTCCCATGGTATCATGACTATGAGCCCGGCTTGAGGGATTGAATCTGACTGGGACAAACACAACAGTATCAGAATAAGGTGAAAACCCTGATTTCATCCCTGATCTTCCTGAAGGCCTGGGCTCCTCCTTGCTCTTTCCTGGCAGAGGTGGCTTCTTCTTATATGCAAGTGTCATTTAGGGGAGGGGGGATGGGAGACAGCTGATTTGGTGGCAGGTGGCAGTTTGAGGCTCCACTCGCTGCCATGGTACAGAGGGAAAAATCACATCTTTAGACCACCCTCAATCAGATTTCTATTGCAAGTATTTCATACCAGAAAATAAAGATTTTTCATTTACCTATGCCAGGATGGTGGTTTCAAGAAATTTTTGACTGGCTACACTGGCTTGTGGAAATAGCAAGGTAAAGAAGTGAACACTCGGAGAAAGGAAGACAGTTCAAAAATAGTGGAGATATACCTGTATTACGAGTAAATTTCCCTTTAGCTTGCCTGGCTGGCCACTGGTAACACTGAAGTGAAGCACCATTGGAAATCATGCATGTGGAGGTTTCTTCTTCTTTAAGTTTCCCTTGTGTAGCCTCAAAATATGGAGGATCCTGCTCATTTTAGCCCTCAGTGCTAGGCCTCTGTCTGTACCAGCATATTCTGCCTCCGTTGTCACTATGAAGTGTAACAACACTGGTGCTTACAATGGTTTATTAGTTGATTTATAGGGGTAAATCAGGGGTAAATTGAGCCCTTCTTTAGCAAGCCTTGAGTTCACAATGCCAAGATATGCTGAGCATAAAAACTCATGTGAGGGGAGAAAAAGGGCCAGAACAATAGTGACACTGTGTGGAGCCAGGTTCTATATGCAATCACACAATCTCAGGAGGTCCATGAAGAAAACACAGCACGCAGTATTGTGGATGGGTATGTAAGCAAAGGATCACCTATTGTGTTGTCTCAGAACCATGTAAGTATTTCTGCGGTAAAAAAAACAAACTCCAGAAGTAAAATGCTATTGTTTGGTGGGAGGAAAGAGAATTTAGGGACAACTTTTACTAAGCCCAAACTCAAATTTTCAAATTTGGCCTTACACTCAAGGAAACAGCAGAGCATGAAAAGAGAAGAACTGAAATGAATAGAAAACTGTGCGATGGTTTTGTTCAGACCACTACTTTTTGTAAAAATGGCTATCCTGCCATTTCTAGAAATCATATCTGTTTTCAGTATTTCTAAATTTAATGCATAATTATTAACTGTTTATAAAGGTGTGTAAAAATTACTTTGATATATATATGTATATATGCAGATACACGTGCACACGTGTGTAAAATAAAACTATTTCTCAGGTTTATGCACATATTTAGAAAAAGTCAGACTTCACCATGGAAAGCTTTTGATAAAAAAGGCAGAACTTGAGTGGGAAACTATATCCCCTCGTTTTGTCAAAGTGCTATCACTGTGATATCAATAGCCACAAAGTTTAGGTGACAAAACAAAGTCCCAGTATCACAGAAAGGCTGGCAGTGCTGTCAGCTTGTTTTTAATCTCTAAATTCATGTCAGGAGCTTAAAACACCCAAGTCTAAGATTGTGCTATGTTGGAAAAACAATTTCTCAGAAAATTTTAGCCTGCTAGAAATAGTAGAAAACTGAAATTGTATCCATGTTAAAGGATCCTTGTGTCTCTGGCTTTAAAATTCTGATGACCTTCATGGCTATGTCCAGATTGTGGACCAAATAGGGTCTACGTCTGGAGACTTGTTTGAAATAGCTGTGTGCTTCTTGCCTTGATCTACCCAGCTTTCATCCCTTGGAAACTGGAACACAGAAGGTGCCATTATAGTGTGCATGAATTCTCCATCTTGTGTATCTGGAAGATGATAGATGTGCCTGCATACAGGAGTTCAGAAATACTCTTCTGTCCCAAATAAGTCTGTGCTGCCTTTTTGCAGGTAATTTTATGCCCTTTCCTTGGAGAACAGAACAACAGCGACCCAGGGAGAAGTTAGAAGACTCAGAGTGGGTTCTGCTCTACTAGAGCAGGGGGAAAGGGAAGCTCACCCCCTCAGCAACATGGCTCCAAGTGTCCACATACACACCAAAGTAAGCTGGACATATATTTCTCACAAAAGAAAAGTCTGTATGGCACTGGCAGTATATTTTTTATAGAATAAACCTCCTGCTTCTGCCAAATGCAAACTAGCAGTGTGTGCACAGTCTGAAGAGGCAGTCTTTGTCCCCCAGATGAGCAGGTTATGAAGTTTTAGCAACTGTAAATGTTTGGTTGATAATTTAACTTAACCAATCCACATAAAACAAATAAACAAACTTAAACTCCAAAGTATTTTGAAGTACTCTTCTCCACAAAACTAGCCATAGTGATAACAGAATATGGCAGCCTGAAAGCCCATTTTATGGCACAGTGCATCCTTTCTCAAACTAATCAGCACATCCTCTCTCAAAGGATACAGGACTGCCTAGCAAGCAGGGTGACCTGACTACAGAGCATGTAAGAGAAGGCAGAAAGAAAAAAATACAGACATATATTAATGGAGTTTATATGTTGGGGGTTTGGGGGGTTTTGTGGGTTTTTGTACAAGTTTTCTGCAGATTTTTAAAAGTATTAACTTTTTTAAAATTTCTAGAATAGGTTACTTTTTGTGTGCGAATAAATGCACTTGATTCTCCTCCTGTATACTCTTTTGTTTCCACTTTATCTGAAAAGTACTGTGCCTGCGATACTCTCTATTTCAGTAAGGGAAGGATTCTTGGTCCGCCGTGAGAAACCAGGAAACAAGCAACTGGGCTCAAACCCCAAAAGAAAGTGAAAAGAATAACCCAAGATTTTAACAAACTGTGTGTTTGTGTGGGCTTAGCTCACAATGTGTGTGATGTAAAATGGACCATCTTTCATCCTGCAGTTATTTAGACAGCACTGATGATACTGGATCAGTCTGGCCTGGGATGAGCTCCTTGGGAGCCCTCCAGTCCCAATGCCAAGAGTCCTCTCACTTCGGCTGAGTGCTTGCCCAAATCTTCCTGCAGAATGCTCCATGCAGAGGCTGGCTAGAGATGCCCACCCCCTCCTCAGTCCCCCCAGGGGTGAGCTGGAGCAACAGCCTCTGCCAAACAGATGCTTGAAGGCACTGCTAAAGAAACTCAATACAGAAATGGGAAATTCCTACAACTGTGTAGTTTTGCAGATGAAACCGATTTGCTTTTAGCCTGGTGGGAGCCTGATGGCAGGTATTGCTGTACCTCTGCACCTTCCCTGGTTAATCATCTTTGCATCTAAGATGGACTGAGCAATGAATATTCTGGTTTGTTCCTTTGGGCATGATAGATACAGACATTTCCTTTCCTGACCATGATGCTTGCACGGTAATCCCTGTATCACTGGTTTACACCATTAGGCAGTACCCTATGTGTGAAGTATTTTATTTAAAATGCTTGCAGGTGTAAAGGAGTAGCAGCTTATTCACCGCTTGCCTTTTAGACTATGAAACATTCCTTTGCAAGCCCAACAGTAGCATATGGCATTTCTGATTTCTGCTACAGTGGTATAAAAAGCACAAAGACCAGTTTCCCCTGAAGCAATCAAGATTCCACATATTACTTCATGACGCATGGCTTTAGCGTAAACTGTCAGAGTTTTGCGGGGGATTTTTTCAGGCTGCAGGAAAACATGAACAAAGGTCATGGACCCTGATAAAGAGCAAGCCCAGTGGTGCAAAATAAATCCCTTTACTCACATTATCTTCTATATGAAAAATGGTGAGGGAAAGCAAGAAGGAAGGAAAACCTTGTCCTGTTGGCAGATCAGAACAGTTTTCCATATGTTAAAATAAAATATTCATCAAATATAGCTTTTCTGGCATTGACTCTATCACCAAAGTGAATTTTATTTACATCTTTCTGTGTCCCACTGCAGCCCAGCACGGCTGTGTCGGCCTCAGCTGCAGGCACGTTTCTACTCCCTGGCTCTGATCCGCATCGCTTCCCTCATTCGAAATGTTAACAGAAGGGACAAAAGAGAAGGACTTTCAACTGGTCCTCACCACCGATGTGAACAGTGCTACCGACAGTGCTCGCCAGGTTTTGCTGCCGGTAGGTGCCCGATCCAGCAGTGCAAAGGGAGCAAAATATTCTGCTGGTTTGGGGAGAGTGGGAGGCACCCATCCTGCCGGGGAAGCAGAGCTGTGCCCGCCACCCTCCCACCCTAAAACGTGACACCCAGCGTGTCTGTGAGGGTTTGAAAAGCCCCTCCGGGACGGGGAGGGCCGCGGGGGGTTAATGCAGAGCTGAGTTGCCACAACACTGGAGGCATTCAGAGAAGAGGGCTGCGGTTGCTGCATAGGCACATTTGGCCCAGGTTGCCAAAGAGGCTGTGTGTGTTACTGCAGAGGAGTACACTGCCTGCCACTGTTGGGCTATTAGTATGGAAATGAGGCATGTGTGTGACAGGTGGCCTTACAACCAACACAATTAACTTTCTCCATTAGCTGACGCACTGACAAAACAGATGCAGCATCAATAAGCACCAAAAAACCCACAAACACTGAATAGGAATGACACGTTGCACACCCCTATTATTTATAAGGAGGAACAGCATAATTTCTTTGGGATGCAGTGGCGAGTAGGAAGTGGTTGGGTTTTTTCTCCCCTGATTATGATGCTTGTTTGCTTTCCTAAAATTACCATTTTTATCTTGAACTTTATAGAGGCATTGCTGTGAACTTTAAAGATCTCTCAGCAGTGCACAGCAGTCTCAGGAAGGTTTGTCACAGCTGTGGTGTAGGAAAAACACAGATCTTTTGATAGGAAATAATTCCAAGTTGCAGAAGTCATCTGACCAGGTTCTGAACTATAGAGAATTACTTAGAAAATTACTTCCCAGCCATACAGTACAGCACATTTTAGTTGTCTCTGACAACACTGGTAAGGATAGTTAAGGTAGAGCAGCTGGTCATATCCCTAACGTGAGTTAAAGGGCTCGTGGCTCAGATGAAACCATAGGGTTGGTAATGAACACTTGGCATATTAGATTGCAGCAGAGGACCATGTTGGTTTCAAAGAAAATCAGCTTAAATGTTGGTTGTTCGTAAGAAATAAATGGAAATGGGGACTAGTTGGTTTTGGTTTTAGATGTCCTGGCTTGTTTGGGTTTTTTTCAGGCATCTCCTCCTGATGATGTGCATAAACAATACTGGGGATTTGAGTAAGAGCAACAACTTGAACTGTCTGAAATGCAGAACTGTAATGTAATAATGAAAATTTGCATAACAACCTCCTTATGTCAGCCGGTACCCCGTGAAATATTTAGACATTCACTGAGCAGTATCCTTGGCACATCCAAATTCTCAATGGCCTTTGGCTCCACTCGTCTACACCAGTTTTCCCAGGTTAAAGTCACTAAAGATCTCATTCTGTATTATCCCAGTATGAAAATGTCCTGGAACACAGCATCAGCTGTCAGATTGCCCTGGCTGCATACTAATTCATGACATATGAATGGCATCCAATTAGGAGGATGTTTGAGGAGATAAAGCACTCAGTCTGTAAACCAGTCCAGTACTGCCGTGATTAAAACCCACTGACCATCTTTCACTGGCCTACAATGTGATGGGTGGGAGTCAGCACCACATCACAGACAACAAACTGCTGTCCTGACTGTGGAGATCAGTGCTGGACTGTCCGCAAGTGCCAAGATGTGCTGCATCAAGCTGGCCAACTTCTGCAGTGATGAAATTCTTTCTGGCCATCCATCTGCCTTGCACTGTTTTGAAGTGCACAAAGAATTCTGACTACATTTTACAGCTGCAGATTTTGAGCCAGGCTCTTCTCAGTGGTGCTGAGCAGTAGAACAAGGAGCAATGGGCAGAAACTGATCCACAGGAAGTTCCACCTGTAAATGAGGAAGAAGAACTTTGCTGTGTGAGTAACTGTGCACTGGGACAGATTGTCCAGAGAGATTGTTGAGTTTTCTTCACTGGAAGTATTCAAGAGCTACCTGGACCCAATTCTGATCCTGCTTGAGCAAGGAGGTTGGACCAGATGATTCCCTCTGGTCTCTTTCAACCTTACTCTGCAACAGGAGAATTTCTTGTGATAGATCTATGCCAAGAGGCAGCAAGGCCTGCACCGGGCTGGCCATGGAAAGCATAAAATCTTACGTAGAAAGTAGTAGCTCTCTCTCCATAATAATTACATGAGCTATTAATTTTATTATTTGTGTGGCGCCTTGGGATACATGTCATGAAAGACCCTGCTATTAAAGCATACTTTAATTGATTGAATTATGGGACATGCAAAGCACAAAACTCCTCCTAATCTAATTAAATGCCCTTGGTTATGCATGTTCTTCTCTCTCCACTGTAAAGCCAGTTTCCAGCTCTTGTGTGCAGGTGTCTGCACTGTCAAGCTTTACTCCAAGACTTTGCTCCATAATCCAAGCCACATAAAGCTGGGTGGACTTTCCCATCCCACTCATCTACCTGACCAGCTAATGGCTTTCAACATGTGGGTGTTAATGAGGTGGCTTGAATGAAGTTGTCTCCAGGGAAAGGCATGTGGAGTGGTGTGAAGGTGGGCTGCTCATAATGGGAAATTCCCATTTCACTGCCTCTCAGTGGCTAAGGAATGCAGCTAGGTGATTGACAGACAGACAGCCTCTTGACTCAGGTCAGGGGGCCTCTCCCACTTTGGTTGGGATTTTGAGGGAGTGTTTGAATTATGGATAACAACACAACTGAAGTTTCCTGGTTGCCCCCGTTCCCACTTGGTGAGCACTGTCTGAAAGGTTCATGGAGCATAGTTCCAGCTCCTGGATTTTGCCAGTTTTATAGCTATGATTTATTTGTGCATGATTTATTTGAGGTTATGAGCAAGGTTTTTAGAAGGAAAGGAGGATTTTTAGAAAGTATGACAAAACAAAGATGGGGATTTTTTTTTCCTGGTGTTAATTATATCCATTTGGTAATGCAAATAAATAGCCACTTGTTCACATGCTCGTGTGGAAACATGCATTTCGGTAAATGCTCTTAGAAAAGCAAAGAAGAGGAGTGACCATGCTGTTCAGCATCTACTCAAAAATAACTGTTCTTAATAATTTGTTCAACATAAATTTTCCTCAATAGTTTTTGCTTGCCTTGCTTCCTCCTAAAGATACACTCTTCTTTGATTTTGAGAATGTCAGAGACATTTATTGAACAATTGTCGATCCAAGTCAGAAGGAAGTTTGTGGATGTAAGTGGGTTTGTATGTGAATGTAGCTGTCTGCTTCTATAATTATTTATGTATCTAAAACTGTTCTTTCCCATTTTAAAGTATTAAGTCAGAAATATTTTTTTTTGCATCAAAACCAGAATGCACCAATGTATTCTGGCTATTCACCCCATTACATAATAAGTGACAAGAGTTCTTAGTATGAACTTAGTTATTCTTCTTAAACCTGCCTCTGTGTTTTTGACTAGGAAAGCACCCGGTTATTCAAAATAAGACCATTTTCTCACAGATATTTTAAA
>VZDJ01007749.1:37557611-37581091 GCA_008694505.1 Cyanoderma ruficeps | reverse complement strand
AAAAAAAAAAAAAAAAAATTAAATTTAAAGCTTCGCTGTTTCTTAGAGCTCTTATATTAATTTAGTGAACTGCCTGCCTGGATATAGTCCTGAGTTTTTCCTGGATAGCATCTAAATCATAATAAAATACATTTTCAGGACGTCTTCAGATGTGGCTAGCATGCTAGCATGACAAGATGAGGCAGAGAAACCTTGATAAACTCTCTACATACTAATTTCTTTGCTTTTGTTAAAAACTGACTCCAAGAAGATGGTTATTATGAGGGGACTGGAAGATTTCTTTTCCTCCTTCAACATTTCCTTAGTATTGTCTGTGTGATTTTTTTCCTTCAATACTAAGAAGTAGAAGAGGCAACAGAATCCTAGACTCCAAGAAGCAGATGCTTTTCCGATCCCTCTGAAAAATATCATATCTTGGTAATCTCTTGAAAATATCATCAGAGAGATGCTGCCCTAAAGGTCCACTTCAGTAGATTGACAAGGGGATGGCAGATTGAGATAGGCCTAAAGGAGACAGTGGACCTTCTGGAGAAGCAGTTGGCAACCAGACAGGATGCCTAAAGCCTCTTAAATGGATTAGATGCTTGTGTGTAGGCAATAGCATTGCATCTTTTAGTCACAGCAAGAGTCATGAGACTGTGAGAACTAGGGCTACAAATCCTGAGCTTAACCTATTAATATTAAATGCAGACTCAGTCTTTGATAATAGACAGTAAAACAATGGGGTTGACTCACAACCACAGTGAAGACCATCTTTAAGATAAAAGCTCTAGGCATTTTTTTCCAATTTAAGGGGAGATGGATTGGAATAAATAACAGACAAATAGTGTCTCTTAATACTTGCCATAGGAAAATATCTTCAAAAGAAACTTCTTCAATTGTATTAGCTGTGGAACTCCTTGCTACAGGATGGTGTGGGTACCAGGATTTTACTTGAGCTCAGAAACCAGCTGGAAAAATTCATGGAAGAAAGAACTATCAAAGGCTATAATACAATTATACTAGGAAACACAAGCAAGTCACTTTTGTTCAAAATCTCTTACAGCAGCACAGAACTGTGCACCAAAGGAAGTATTGCATTTCTGCTCTTTGATCCTTTTCTATGCATCGGCTCTTGGTGACTCTTGAAGCTGTATTCTGACATAGATAAATCTGAGGTCTCACCTAGGATGCCCATAATTATGATTTTGGACTGCCTTTCTCAATGCTTGGATCATATTGTGTACGCAGTGTTTGAGGGTTATTTCTAAATTCAGCTTTCCTTTGAACAAAAAAGTAAAAAAGGGGATCTGTGATGCAATTCATTTACAAATGTGCAGAACTGTTATATCTCTCAAAGACCTGTGTTAAGGACATCATTATGAATGGAGGTTGTCTTGAAGCTGCATTTATTTCAATTCCAATTAATTTAAGCTACATTAAGTTATAATAATTGATCATTTGCAACTCCAGGATTAGAAAGTTATTGGCTGAAGCAGTCACTCCCCTTCAATTATGATTCCTTCTTTGGAAATTATTGCAGGGAGAAAAAGCCTTACATATATATGGGTGTTTGTGAGTACATGCACATATATATTTAATTAGATAAATATATATTAAAATATTATAATTATATATATATAAAACATTACATAGATACATTTGTATATGTATATATGCACATATGACCAGTTTAATTTAATGTTTTAAACATTATATATATAATATTAAATCATACGTTTATAAAATGATAAGATGACAAGGGTGTAAAAAGAGTCCTACTGAAATCCTTTCAGGTACAACAGTACAGAATTTGGACAGAAGAGGATGGCAAGATCCATCTGATGGTAGGAAGGGATGGTGTTGGATGTGCTTCTTTCTTGACAGATCTTTTGTAGAAAAGTGTAAAAGCTGAAAAATTGCTGAGCCTGACTGGCAAACTGACTGCAAGCCTAATGAAAAGCCTATTGAGGTCAGCTGAAGCTTGAGGTAGCACAGCTTTGTAAGGGGCACTTGCTGGTCTGGGACAAAAACTGCTCCAAGCCATTTTCTATCATCAACATGCGGGTTATGTTCACTTTGCAGGCTCCACTTCCTCCTCTCTCAGTATTTACATCTGCTCAGAGACTGTGGGACAGTGTCTTGGATTTACAGTATCTCTGGCTGAGCTATAAAACACATCTCTGCACACTCAGGGTGTCCAAGGCTTTCTTTCCTGCCATGTGAAATAAAAGGCCTGCTTAAAGGCAGAAAGCCAGGGGAAGCAAATGGAACTAATGGGAAAGGTGCATCGGTGTGACCTAACTCCACTGGTTTAACAAGGCTAAAAATGCATGACTCAATTACACAAGAGTTAGCTAACGAGGAATGGGGAAGATGTTACAGTTTAAAACAAATGGCTACTAAATGAATTGGGTGCTGCCTTTCAAATCTTTGCGATTCAACAAAAACCTGGCAAGACATTTTCTTCACAGGATATGAATCATCCGAAATAAAAAAAGCAACACTAGGGCCACCTACATTCAGAGTTTGTACAGTATGACCTTAAGGCCCAACATCTACCAGAAGTTGAGTAGCAAAAGGCCAAGCTTCAAAGAATAAAAGGGCTTACATCAGTATTAAATAATTCTTTCTTAGAGATGCAAATTTCTAATTAGTTACTGTGGAAACTGTAGAGGCCTGGAAGTAAGCCCTGCACAATGAGAATGAGAGTTTACTTTTTTGATTTACTGCAGGGCTGCAGTAGTTGAGGGAGGGCTGAGAGGGGGAAATAAATTCATTGCTTTTAACATGACAACAGAATAAAGTGCAACAGAAGAAGTGACTTTGTTTTGTGTACTGCTGCTGCTGCTGCTGCGACAGATCCCTGAGGAGCTTTATGCGACATAGGCTCACTTAAAACATCTCTCAAGGCATTGTAAAATGCTTTGTTTACAAACAAGTGACTTTCTCAAAACACTCACTTGTTACATCTCTGAAAAAGCCTTGGGAGGGTGTTTTTCAAAGCCAGCTGGAGATAGGGGTGCCTTCTTTTTGTTAGGTGACCAAATTGAGGTACCCACATTTCAAAGTCTACCACTACTGAAAATCAGAGTCCCCTAACCTGACCTATGCTGAGCACCAAAAAACTTCTTGTGTGAAATGCCTTTAGGATTCTGAATGCAGAGTAGAAATAATTGGTTGTGTAGTTCTTTGCCTTCTTTACTTTTGTTTTAATTTACTTGCAATTATTTGGGACACAAAATAATTTTTTTTGGCTCCACCTGTCTGAGCCTTTCATCGGCATCAGGTCATTTGCCATCTGCCCGGGGAGATGTCACGATGAAGTTGACTGAAGCACCAGTGTGCTTCATAGATGGACCACAGCCAAAACAAAGGATTGGTGCATTGCTGCTTGTTAGTAACTGCAGAAGGCTAGCTTGGTGTGATTCAGCTTGGTGTGATTCAGCAAAGGCAGGAATACTAGCTCAGCCAGGATAGGGAAAGCATCATTCCTGTTTACGGGTCACAGAATTAGTTTAATTTGGACCATGCTTGTTTCAGCCCTATGGACCAGGTTTGTTTAACTCTCTTTCCATCTTAATAAGCCCCAGATATTTCTGAAGCAAGGAATGACTGATGCTAAAATAATAGGAAGCTGCCATGGTTTTTTTCAAACGTGTTTCTGAAAATGCAGCTAAAAGCTTACAGATAGCACAGAGAAGTAAAATCAGAAAGCTAATAATTGCAACACTCTGTTTTTACCATGGGAAACTAAGAAAAGCTGGAAATACTTTAAACTGGTATATAATCTCTGTGAGCATGATTCTAGGTCAGCATCAGTGCAGAATTTCAGGGTACACAGCCTGAGCTGTTGCTGCTTAAAACTCTGTTCTTATGAAGTCCGTGTCAGAGGCTGGAGTTTATTATGCTCAGTTCACTTTAGCATCCTTAACCTTTTTAGGTGATGAAGAAGTTGAGGGGTGCCTTTAGTATTTGAATAGGGATTGAGGTGGGCATGATCTTCTCTTGTCCCATTATCACCTCACACTCATCTTTGATCCTGAATTAATTTTTAGCAGTGACCTTAGCTGTCTGAGCCCTTCCCTGAACTGTACAATTAGCCATTCATAGTAGGCCACAGAGGCCACACTTCTGCACGTCTGAGTTACCTGTAACTCCAATAGAAATCTCTGAACAGTTCTTTTAAATACTTCCTGCAGGTCAGTTTGGTTATTGCCCTGCCATCCTGGCCAGCCTTCTGTGGTGGCTTGTTTTCATCTGACTCTTGCTGCCCCTCAGAGCTGCACCCTGAATTATCTGTCAATACCTTTGGATTGCTGCCAGGGAAGAAGCATTTTTATAGCGCTCGTTTTCTTTGCTGCTTCTGTACAAAGTGCTTTCTTTAGTATTTTGCTACTTTCTTTTGCAGGGGGTTGAATTTTCTCTTTAGCAAAGTACTGAGCCAGTCTCACAGCCTCTTCTAAAGTTAGCTAAACAAGCAAGGATTGCCATTTGAGTTCCTCAAAAAGTGAAAATCTGTCTGAGAAATTTTTAGTTGATACAAAAGTTGAGAAATCTGCAAAGAAGCACGTTTGTTTTTCCTGCACACTTTTAACTCCTCCAGATCTTTGAAGAGCTGGGACCATCTCAAGCGTGCTGACAATTCCTGCACCAATATTTCCAGAGAACAATCTCATCAAACCTCCTCACAAATGATGAGTCATAAAGTTCCTATCCTCATATAGACATTTGTGATGACTTTCTCCAGGCTGCTGCCCTTTACCTAAGCATGTGGCTCAGATTGTATAGTAATCAAGCATCATAATAGTAGTGCTTTTGCATTTTCTCCTGAACTAAAAATAAAATATGATTCATAGCTGAACAGTTGGTGCACAAATAGCCTCAAGGACACCTGAGAAATCATGTTATTCACCAATTTTTATCTTTGATATAAGGATTACTATATACAGTTTGAAATACATTTGCATTTCAAATGCCACAGAAACTATAAAACTCTCACCATTAGTTCTATACTAGAAATTATTTCTAAGGAATTGGTATAAAGTAGTCCATAAATATATTTTTCTTCCCATTCTGCTGATTCAGCTTCCTTGATATTTTTCCAGAGTTTGTTCAGAGTTCAGCATTCAAATTCAAAAAATTGCTGATGGCATGAAAGTCTCTGACTAGCTGATGTCCTGCTTCATCCAAAGCCAGAGCTCCCAAAGTGCTCAGATCCTCAGCAGCTCATTTGGATGACTGGCTGGGAGCCAGAAAGCCTTGCTATCTTTAGCTTTCATCTTCTTCTGGCTTCTTTCACTGTCCAGAATGTCAAGATTCATGGTACCAGGGTGTCCGTCAGATGGATTACCTAGGAGCTGAGATTTGATTCCCTTTTGTGTCCTATTGGAACAAAACCTAGATATGAAACTTCTCATGAAACGAGGTTACATTTCTCTGACAAATTTTGCTCCAAAAAACCTGACAATAGTTTTCCAAGGCTTACGGTAACTTTGGGAAATAAATTTTTCAATTCTTCCTAGACTGATGTGAGAAATAGTTTATTGAATCATTTCTACTGAGAAATTAAAGGGAAGGAGAAGAAAGGGGCAAGGAAGTAGTATAACTAAAACTCCAGAGTCATGGCCTGACAAATTAAAATTTAGTCTGCTTTCTAAAAATGGGCTGGAAATGTTTTATCTGAAACAGTCTTAAAACAGTACTGTTCCCGCATACTTGGGGAGGTGGGGGTGGAGTCCATACAAGAAGAGAGGATCATTCCTCTCACAATGCTAATGGCTTTACTAGGACTGTAGAGAGTGATTATGAATAAAACAACATTTCAATCCATTTTCCTAAGGATCCTTCACTTAAAGAACAGAAAAAATTAAACCAAGACAGTAAAACTCTGAGAAAACAAAGGAGGGGAACTGCCAGCCTGTGAAGTCCTAATGCTCATTATATCTGGTGCATGTTTAGCTTGTAGGGAGGGTTTGGGAAGGAAAGTAATTTAAGCAAACCAACCTGGGCCATCTTTTCATTCTTTGTTATGCACTGCTGTTGTTACCTTTAGAAATCTAGCAGCAGGGCTGGTTGTGTCCTGTTTTAGTGCCCTTCGTAAAGCATTCCCTTTTCACCAGCTCCGATGGCCCCATTGGAGTGGCCATGACAATGGATGTTCATTTTACCGCTATAAAAGGGTTTAATGATTAAAAGGCCGCACCATTGCACTCAGCCACAAAACTCATTCTTCCACTTCTGTGGAGCCCTTTGATTCAAAATGTTCTTTTGACAGGATCAAGAGTGGTTTTCATTCTGTTGGGCAGCAGAAACATCTGCATTTTTTATCCTCTGCCTCCTCCTCAGTGCACATAGTTAATGTGTAATTAATGAAACATCCCTTCTCGGAGTGGCACACAATCAGGGTAGGTCTCCCACCAACCTCGCTCCAGCTCCAGTAAAGCAGGTTTGCTTTTATATCCTTGTACTCTCATTCAACAGTAGTAATAAACCCAGTTCCAGGCTTATCTAGCCAGCTTACATCTTAATCTTTCTTTTTCCTCCCCCTCTCTCTCTCTGTCTCCTCAGGGAAAAGGGATGAAAAAAAAAAAGAACTTCTCTTTCTTTTGGGTTATCCGAGCACATTGGGAGGGGGGAACCAAGCACACCGCAACATTCAAAGCAAAATAGAGAGAACAAGGGGTCTAGGGAAAAAGTCCCCTCCTCCCTCCTTTGCCTGGTAGAAAAAATAAAGACCTTGGTAAGTAGTCAAGCAAGCTGAAAAGGCAGTTACACAGGAAGGAATTCTAAGCCCTATAGGGTAGGGCCTTCAAGAGTAGGGAAGTTCTGGCTCTCATTAGTGCAACACATCAGAAATCTAACATATAACGTGTCAGAAAACTGCTGCATCCTCCTACACAGGAATAGCCTTTTCATTTGCTCTTCCATCTGCAGAATTTGGGAGGCCGGGAATGTGCTTGAGAAATATAATATTAATGCCCAAGTGCTGCCAAGTCTAGGGCTACATATTGCAGAGCGACTGATGAATGTTTCACACCTCTATTTATTTTATATTAATTTATATTAATATTTATATGTTTTATATGTTTATATGTTTTATATTCATTTGTTTATTCTTTGTTAAGTGTACCGTGAATGACTATGTAGAAAAATGGAGAAATGTACCTCTAGCATATGTTCAGTTCTAATAACACCTCAGCATCACTGGATGTGTTCTAAGTGATCAGAATGGACTCAGATGGATCATGACTTACCAGCAGCTTTCAGGTTTGTTCTCAGAGCCACATTTATGCAGCAGATCTAGAGAGTATTGCACTGGGAACGAGTTGCCATTAAGAGCTTTCCTATAGGAAAACACAACAAGGCAAAGACAAGTAACAGACCAAAAGGAGAAATATGTGGGCCCATGTTAATCCTGCCTGCAATAAATTGAAGTAGAATATCTGTGAACTTCAGAAGATGTAAGCCACATGGGGAAGCAAACCCACCACTTTTAAGCTTGCTTGGCTGTGGAGCTGTGACCCTTAATGTCCTATGTCTGGCCTCCTGTGGTTCTCAAAGGGGAAGTGGTCCCAAATATTTCATTTTAGCTAAAGGCTCAGCTGCAAATGTAGCAGAGAGAAAGAAGTACCAAAGAAAATTTGCTTACTAAGAAATTCTGAATGAGGTCTGTATCATGCCAATCTACTTAAAACCTCAGACCAAAATCAGAAAGTAGATTTGCCTGGAAGAAAAAGTTCAGAAGAAAATCACAGGATTCCCTCATCTCTTGATGCCCTTGCAAAGCTGGGTTTCTTCCTGTTCAAGGATTTTACCCACCCAGAGGAGATGGAAGCCACAAGTGTAAGCCATTCTTTCTATTGAAAGGAAACATACCTTTGCTTCACAGTTTTTATGACCATGTCCTAGTTGTCCAGCTCCACTCTCAACTGGAAATTTTCTCCAACATTCATGTATCTGTGAATGAGCAAAGTTCAGAGATAAAAATGAGAGCACACTGAAGATGTTTTGTCCCCCTTCTGAATTAGTCTGATTGGAAGCTTTCCCATTCCTGCATGTAAGAAAGCAGATTTCTCCCCAGAAGCCTGCATGTGATTCCTTTTATTGTCCTGGTTTCAAAGAGCTGAAACTGAGTGCATAAAGCACACCCACTTTAGTAAGTACACTTAATCTGAAAATTTAGTAGTGTTCCAATAAAATAAGATTAATATAGGAAACAGTTGCAAATATATAGTGCTGCAAATATTGTCTCTCTTCTTTGGAAACATAGCTAGAAGGAAGACCTGCCTATGAATTCAACGACCTGATAAAAATTTGGTACAAAAATACCCATCCACAGTGATATGATATGAAACAGATGTGGTTCTTGTGCCAATGCAGTTCTGAGCAACCCCCAAGAGATCAGCAAACTTACCCTGTTCCATCCCTGTGCACATGCACAGAAAAATCTGTTTACAGTCTGACTCTTACTTTAATACAGACTCTGTCACAGTCAGATGCAATTTGGAAGAATCAAGATTTGAAGCAGGGCAAGGTAACAAGCATCTTGCAACACAAACACTTTGGGCCAAATTCCACATGCACAGCTCCCACTGAGATTCAAATATGGGCAACATTTGTTTCCAGATTGAGCACAGAATGTGTCTCTATTGTTATTGAAATGAAAAAGGGCATGAGCTTTTGAACATTTTTCCATTGGTCAGACTTGTCAGCTCAACCTATGTCCAGTGATCAGAAATGATTTCCCTAAACCACTTATTTTTTGTTTCCACAATGGTACATGCTGAAACATTGAGTCATTGGAGATAGCAGATGGAACAAAAATTTTCTGAGGGTAGACTTTGCTCAAGAATGTTGGCTGCAGCCATGCTTAAATAAATGGCTTCATAATTCATGTAAAAGAAATGTGTCCTTCTCATCCCATGCTACAGGAAGGCTGGTGTACTGGGAGGGCCTGGAACAATTGCAACAGTCACTGAGCTGCACTGTGATACATTTGAATTCTGGCCAGAATCTGGGAAGTTCACGTTAGCTTGCCAGACCATTCAGAGAAAACAGGCTTCAAAGAGAACTTTTTACCCTTGATTCCAAAGTGTAAGTGAGTATGGAAAGAGTATAATGTTTGCTGTTGGGATTAGCCCCCTACCGCGTCAGCCACATATGAGTGCACTGAAAATTGGCGGCGTGTAGGGGGAAGCCTCTCAGCTCGCTGCAGCTGAGCTAAACCCAGGGTAGATTTCCAAGCACCAAAGCAGAAGGTGTGTGAACCTCATTATCATCTCCTAGCACAGAAAAGAAACAAAGCAGAAATCACACTGAAAGGAATGGAAACCAAAGGCCATGTAGGATGGGAAAACATTCCCTATTTTAAGTGGTATAAGAAAATCTTCAGTAATATTGAAGGACTGCTTAAAAGGACTTGTTGCACAGCAACACGCAAAGCAATGAGTTAGAATTTATGTTGTAAAGAAATTTATAATTCTGTTTAAAATTACTTTAGAGGGTTTTTTCTGTTCCATGAAGACATAAAAGGATAGAGATTCTCCTTTATTAGATGGCCAGAACTCTCCTCAGTTTAGAAATGACTGGTGTCATGCTGCACCAGTTTTTGCTCATGCACACTACTCAAGTGTAACACAAATCAAAGAGTCACTCTACCCAGAATGATCTCAAGGTTTTTCCTTCATTTCTAGCTTCTCTCTTATGTCCCTTTCCTCACTCAGGAGTTTCTACAGGAGCATTTTGTAGCTCCAACTCTTAAGAACCAATTTTGATTTCTTGAGGTATCTGCCACAGAGAAAGATCTATCTGCACAAAGAATAAGATGCTCACCCATGGCATCATTATGCTGCTGGCTTGGTGATTTCCCTCACCATGCTATCCCTAGCCCCACAGTGAGAGGTCTAAATTCTTCAGACCCGGCCTGGGGAAGAGTTATGTACCACAAACCAAGCTGAACAACAACCAGCACGTTGGACAAAAACGATCTCAAGGTGATTTTGCTGCAATGCTGAGAGAGGGTGAACTAGGCACCTCGCACCCTCCTCCATGCTCACAGGTGACCACAGAGACACATATTTCAGATGCCAAGTTTCACACCCGGAGCCATGAAGGGGAAACCAGTTTCTCTGAAGAAGTGAGGATGGTCAAGAAAGACCCATTAACAGAAATGACAGGGAGCTGAACATTGTTCAGCAGACGGGAGTGGCAGCAAAGGAGAGAGAAGTGAGAGTGCTGTCCTGCCTCCCTTTGCTGGTACTGGGAAAGGAAGGATCCAATGCAGTGCAGTAAGACAGGAGGACATAAGCTTGTAAGAAAGGAAATTGTTCTGAGGATTCATTTCAGTAGATGAAGATTCGGTATGGCAGACTGAACTTCTTATTTTTTTTTTTTTAAGTTCCTGATTGACATGAATAACAACCTTCATATGAAACTTTGTCAAAAGGCTAGAAACTGTTGGCTCATGTCAATTGGCCAGAAATAAAAGCATCTTAACATTGCCATCTCACCTATGAGTATTTGAAAAATTGTTTTCTAAATACTCTGTTTAAATATGGATCTAAGTAATACCTAGTTTGCAGATTAAGTAACAGCTATCTCCCCAAACCTCATGCTGGGTGCCTGGGTGATGCCACTTTGAATAAAAGCAGATGTTGAAAAATTAATTCATATATTGAGAGTTATTAAGGAACAGAATTTTTTCTGGGTAGGGCAAAAGGGGAAGAAAACTATGCCTTAAATCACTAAACAGAGACTGTGATACATATTGTGGCAGTGCTGTGAAAACCACATCTCATTGTCCTCCTCGTTTCCTTTATACCTCTACTTCCATTCCCATCTGTCCCCTCCTGTGTCAGCACAAAGAGTTTTGTAGCACTGTAGTAAATGAAGACATTAACTAATCTGATTGAAAAATAATCCAGAAAAAATATAACAATGTTTTATTCTCACTCAGATCAGTTCCTTGATATGGTTTACTGTAAGGGTCATGAGAACAGCTGCAGTAGCTCAGAGGAGGATGTGATGTAGGAAGAAGAAGTAAATAAAGCAGCACAGATGCAAAAAATGGCTCACATAACCACAGCCTGAAGAGCTACATTGTGTAAAAAGAGATTTAATTAAAAAGTAAAATTGCATGTCAAGGATGTACACCTGTCCTTCTCCACTTACTTGAATGGAGATATATCTGTCGTGTACTTGTAAGATAAATTTGAAATAATATATATATATTTTTGAATCAAGAGGTAGTCATGTTACACAACACTACTGCAGGCCCCATTGCTTGCCTGAACTTCTCATGGATTCATGGTATTTGTTGTTATTTCTGAGCCTTTATCTGATACCTCATGCTTTACTGGGTCCAGAACTGTGAGCTCTGAAGTACTCACACTGTGTTGTCAGATGATCTTTCTCTCCATATGACATGGCTTCCTTAATGTAAAGCACATGGAATTGATTGCTTAATACAGCATAGGTGTTTGCTGGATGCAGAAAAACTCCTGCCACTGTGACAAACTCCTGCTGCTTCTACTAATGCAGGTACAGCAACCTGGTTGTCTGGGGGAGGCTTTTTGCAATTACAGACCTTACAGATCCTTTAAGAGTGTCTCTTGTGCAAGGGCAGAAGGAACAGCTATAACCAAGGTTATCAACAATTTTAAAAGAGAAACCAGGGAAAGGAGGAAATAAATAGAGAGTAAACTCGCATTACAAACAGTCCTAGAACCAATAATTTTTAGATACAAGCTTTCTTAGCAGGACTGAGAAGAATAGCTTGCTTCAAACACAGCACTGTCCTATCCCACTTGTGCCCAGGGCAAGCGTGCCCTTGAAATGGATACAGCTGTAAGGTTCATTTTGCTATCTGGGTTCAAAGGGCTGATTTAGTAGGGCTTCTTTTTTTTTAAATCTAAATGCCTGTATGCTCATTTACAATGTTGATTGCCTTTTCTTGATGGTTTGGTTTCAGAAACATGCTGTGGAATTTAAATTTGTCCCCCTCCCATGCTAATGTTGGCATTATTTGTGTGTAAACACATTACATGGGATAGCAGAAATGTAAATGAGATTTCGATGTTGAGTTGATTTATAAACAGCCAGTCTCCTAATTTATTGAAGTTGTCTTTGTGTCGTTTGCACATGATTAGCAGCATATAACATACATAGGGTGCCCTTCTGTAACATGTTCAGAAAGAAGAAATGCAAACTGTATACCATTATAACACCAAATGAAGATTTTATTGAGCTTCAAGATGCTTTGAAACATGTAGTTACTAACTTAACTCTGCCTGTGAACTTGTCCTCATTAACTCCATAATTAGCAAGATCATGTTTGATCTTGGACTTCATTAGACATTGCAGCTGGAAGATTGTTTCCATTTTAACACATCAGAATAGACAATTAAAGTGATAATAAAGAATCAATATAACTTCCCTGTTTCTTAGATTTTTTTCAAGGTTGCAATGTGCCTAATTAAACCTGGTTTGAAACAGTGAAAAATTAAACACTAATGTGGTCATATTTATTTTGGTTTAACAGGCTATTTAAAAGGCTGTTTGAAATGTGCCCTGGGAAATAGTTTCTACCCACACTATGAGTAAATAGTTGGGATGATTTCAGATTCAGCTGCTGACTTAACTGAAGACTTGAGTAGATTTTATGCTCATGTCCCTTCTATTGTCTGTGCCATATGCAAGTCCCCTTCCCTCTTTTTACTTTGTGACTGGACCCAACCTTACAGTTCATGTCAGCTGGTGCTCCAGTAAAAAAACAGTTTTTCATGTTAAGTTACTTGTATGTCTCTGACTTTTCCACAACACAGGCCCAACTGATCAATAAGCTCACTATCCAGAACAGCAGCCTGATTCTCCAGTGCATCAGGATATCCTTGTGCAAGACTCTAAAACTGGCCTAATGTTGAGTGTCTGCAGCAGAGCCAAGTCTGAATTCACACCATTAAGGGGGTCCTTCCCCTTCTTCTGTCCCCACAGGAGACAGACTGTGATCCTCAAAGACATGTGTTGTTCTCCAGTTGTTATCACAGCCTAGAAAGCAGTGTAATAGAGGAATAAAAGAGTGGTCTGTGCTTAGAAACTCCATGTTCAGGTTGGCCTGATTCCGTTTTCTGCCTATCTCTGGTGTGGTAAGTAACTGAATTGTAATACATTTCTGTGTTTCTCTTTTCTGATGTCAGAGTGAGGCTCTTAGACTAAACATCAGAAGAACATGTAGGAAACCTCAATGAAATTTCCTATTTAATGAAATGCAGTAACATTCTAAACAAGATTCAACATCCTGCTTCTACTTCTGTGTTTTTACTTCAGTTCTTCATCATTCTCAGTTAATAAGCACAGTTAACTGAAGACATGAATCATGTCACTGAGGGGGAAATGGATAATGGAGGACCACTGAAGCACTAATCCAACTAATCTTGCCTTTGGCTCTTGAATTTGTGTAGATCCCAACAGTAAATGCTAAGTTCCAAATTCACCCAATTGATTTCAGTGGCCTATAGGGTGCCACATCTTTTCATTTTGTTTGCAGTCACTTGAAACTAAATTATTTTAAAATATATTAATGCTTCAATGCTTTAAACTGAAACAGACTCTAACCATTGGCATTTGGGGCAAATTATAGAAATAGGGTCAGATCCCTTGTTGGTGTGAATCCATCAAAGAGAATGACAATGAGAATCGTAGCTTATGTATCCTGGATAGAATGCCCTTGATATATGGCAGAATTAGGGAAAAAAAATTGACTGTGTCCAAAAATTGATGTGCCAAAATGACAATAGACAAGCAGATAGCAACATCTAGACTTGATTTTCTTCACTGAGTCACAATGCAGTGCCTATGCTACAGATTTTGGCAGCAAATGAAGACTAGTCCACTGGCAGCAGCCCACTCCCTTGCACAGCTACAGGGCAGCCTGAGGCTAATCCAGCCATACCTGCACTGTACTACCTTATGGGTCACCCCCAGACATGACTCTTGCCAAACAGCATTTGAAGCACTTGTAGAAGGAGCTTGTCTTTCAAGATATCTTGTCCTGACATCAGCTGTGTCCCATGTGCCGTATTTCCACTGGCCTGTACAACACCAGGTCGCCTTGGCAGGATATACTGACCTTGCTTGCAGCTTTACCAACTATGGCCTCATAACAAATAGGCCTTTAGTGGGAGCTGCACTGCTCCTTCAGGGCAGGTCTCAGCTAGATGGGCAGAGTGACTAGATGAAGACTGGGAGGACAGACAGCATCATAAAAATTTTGTCCAGATGCAATCCTCCAAGAATAGCCAGTGCTCATATGTCAAGGACACATGTTTCCTACAGTCCCCACTGCTGCGCCTCTGCACAGGCTGAGGCTGTGGACAGCACTGGGACTTGTTCAGAATGGAACAGAGGGCTCTCAGGGAGAGGCAATGGCATCCACAGCAGCTAAGGGTCATCATGGCACACACATGCTGGAGCACAAGTAAGGCCGAAGGCTCTGTCAGTCATGCCATGAAACGGCCATCAGCCTAGTGCATGGCTTGGCTTCCAGCCAGCAAGAAGAGTCCCTGTGGACAGCTTCTTCTTGAGGGCACCTCAGCAATATGGACAGGGGACACTAACTGCCTCTGGACTCAGGGCCTGGAGATAGTCTGGGGTCCATCACAGATAGAAAAAGTGGCACCCTTGCTTTGCCTGTAAAATGCTTGGTGTCCTGAGGGAGACAACACCACAGGGACCCTTGGGCCACAGGACTATTTAATATGAATGAAGCTAGCTTCTCTACAGACAAATTTTCCTTCTCTTCCCTGTCTGGGAAGGCTAAAGTAGGAAACAACTGTGCCAGTGTGCCCTGTCTCTGTGGATTGTCTCTGCCTGGAAGGGCTGTACTTGCCCAGGCCCCTCTCCCTGCCAGCCTCCAGGCAGGGCAGCACTGCTGGAGTTTGAGGAGATTTTTGGTGCAACATCAGCAGTGCCCCTTGAATGCCAAGACTAGTTCTCCACATGAGCAGTATTTCCGTGGCCAGCAGCAGGGTCATGTCCACAGAGCTGCCCCAGTACCAGGCTTAGATAGTTTTATTCTCACGCCATTTTATCTTGTGTGTTCTTTGATGCACATGGCAAAACTCTTCCCTGGGCTGTTTCCTGCTAATGAAGTGACTTTAGTGTATTGTGGGTTTCAGCTCAACATGTTTCCAAGAGGAACTCTTATTGCTTTATCCATTCAAAGTTAAAATTCTAGCCTCATTTTCTGTCCCTGTGACATTCAGGAGTTTCATGTGAAAAAAAAAAAAAAAAAAAAAAGGACTTGCAGTCCCCAGGCTGATTTTGGGATTGTTTATACTATCTCTAAACAGCAGGTTAATTTCAGTTGACACTTATTTATGAAAGCACAAAGTCTGGTGAGGTAATAAAAATGTCAACTCCAAGACAATATATAGCCTTAGATTTTCTTACCTAACATGGTTTTATTTAGAGATTTATTGAGCAAAATAAAGATTTGCCTGGCAAATAATGTTATCAATTGCTCCATATTTTAAAATATTTTGAAAGCGCATACAAAAACCAGATTAATTTCCTTGTACACGATCTACTGTGGGGTATAAACACGTTTTATTCAGTGACTAGCCAAGAAAATGTAAATTAGCTGTCTGACATTTGGGAAATTCGTGTGGCTGAATTATATGACTTGTATATTTGGAAAACCCATAGGGTTTGTTAGTATCCAGGTGGATGTTAATTTTAAATAACAGGCTGGTCAGATGCTGAGATTTCAGTGTTGAATCAAAGACACAGAAGCTTCTGCTGTCTTTATCCTTTTCCCTATATAAAGTTAGAGAATTTGCTGCCTGAAATCAGTTTCCAGAGAGGCTGAATGAACGACACATCCGGTCACTTGCCAGCTGACTCTGTCTCTGCTGCCCTGTTACTGTTCGGCCAAGATCTGCTTCCACTTCTCTCTTATCCGTGCAGGGTAAGAGGGTCCCCCCCAACCCGAGACAGACCCAGGACGGCTGACTGGGTACATGATCCCAGCTCCTCTCCCTATCTTTGTGGCCAGAGATGGGTGGAGTGATAGTGCACCGTTCTCTACACAAATCTGCCATTCAGCGGGGTGAGGTCGGGAAATAATGAAGTCAGCACATTAGTGCCTTGCCTGCTGAGCTCACACTGCTGAAAGCTGCCGGTGGGTGAATTTCCCAGCGTTTGGAAACTTTGTCTCAGTTCTGCGGGTTTGCTCAAGTGTGCGATGGCTGTTTGCAAAGGGAGCTTTCCCGCTGGGTGGGTTTGCTTTCCTCCTCACGGCTCAGGGAAGGTGAGGGCTCTTCTTCATGTCTCCCCTTCCCCCACTGCTGCCCCTCGCTCACCCCACAAACACAAAGCTCTTCCAGCGGGTTCCCTCCGCTGGGGAGCTTTTCCCTCTCCCAACTCCCACACTGGGACATTTTTCCACATTTCCAGGATTACGGCCACTTTCACTTAGATCTATGTGTGTTGCCTCCACATACAAAGAAGCACTTGGGGACGGGATTAGTAGGATTAGAAGAGATTCACATATGTCCAGTTCAAGCAATTGGTATTCAAAGCTTTACACTTCCAAATGCCACCAAGAGAGAGAAAAGGAGCTGGGAGCTTGCTTTGCATTTCAGCACCTTCCTGCGGGGGACAGGGACCTTTGTCTGGGGCGGGGGGGACACACAAATCCTACCCCCACCCCTCTTAATCCAACACCCCTTAGCCACCAACTCCTTCTCTTCAGTGCCACCGGTGAGGCTCTGCTGTAACTCAAATAAGGAGCTACAACTACCGTGGCTTTCTCCATTCTCCTTTTTATAGCAGCCCTTCTGCAAACTTTTGGCAAATTCTGCTGGTGTTTGGCAGGCAAACCAAGGTCCTGTCCCGTGCAGTTTGTTACCATAAAGCTTGTCTGTTGATGTAAGACAAGGAAGCATTGCTGGGTTTAGATCATAAATGCAAAAAGACTGCCTTTGTTCATATTAAGTTAAATTCTTCATGTTAGTGAACTGCTCATGCTAGCCAGGCAGATCCTTAAGATGAAACTAGTGCATTAGGGATTTCTGAAAAAGCAGTGGGAAGATCTACTTTTTCTCATCTCACTTTGGATAGACTGCCTTCCTTGTAGCCTTTAGGTCATGATTTCCTGATATTAGACACATCAGCAAAGGCAGCATCTATGTTGCATATCTTGCATTTTGACAATCCTTCCAAATGTGAACAAATCATCTTGTTCAAAAATCAAGAGGAAGGCTTTGATATTAGTCAGTGTAATGAGCCTCTCTGTAGTATAGTGAGAGATTTTTGAAACAGAGCAGGTGGAGCCTTATTTAAATACATTCATCAATTAATTAATTCATTCATTCTTTTGTTCAGTCTTTCTGCTCACTTTCTGCTCACTAGGATAAAAGCTCCTGTGGAATACTATATTGTTTGCTGTGACTTAAGAGAGACAGGACCATATACAACCAGATTAAAAAATCAAGCAAACAGAAAAAATCTTTCTGTACCCTGAAGAATGTCCTTTAAGTGATTTTTTAAAAAAATTCCAATAAGCATGTATTTGCTTTACAATTTTCAGCCCAGAAATTAAATTTCAGAGTATATTAAATAGGCTGAAGTAAACTGAAATGTTGCTAAAATAACAAAAATGATCTCTTAGTTATTTCCATTTACTTTTATCTTTAAAAAACATGGAGTCTGAGTGAATATTAGCTGAAGTCAATATATTTAATATGAATTTACTAATGTCAGAGTAGGGCAGTACAAAATCCACTGGGTCTTTTTTCTTATTAGTAAAAGGCACCAAGTTTTAGTCGATATTTTCTTAGCTTGCTATTTTTGTAACTCCAAGTCTTATTTCAATGAAAATACATGGGAAAGGGTGCCATGAATATCCAGATCAAAGGAACTAAGTGTGAGTGTGTGGATTCTAGCAATTTTGGAAAGTCAAAAATTTTGCAGTGTACAAAGGACTCTATAGGACTTCTGATAGTTGGAAATCTAAAATATTGAAAACCAGGGAGGTTATCAGGTCTGTATATGTTCCCCAAATCTTCAGGGAGTTCTGAATAGTTCCCATACACTAACAAGGTGAGACTGGGCCTCTGCAACTTAGGAAAAAAGTAGCGATATCTGCAAAATCTCGAGCTGCAACATGCTGATTATCCATTATGGGTGCCAGTCAGCTGTGGAGAAGAAGGTCTCTTAGTAACAAAGCTGACGAGAAGACGACTCAAAATATACATATCTATGAACAAAATTTTAAATTGAATTTTATTTTCAGAAGTGGTGAGAATAATTACTTCTCCCTGCATCTGTTATCATCAGTCATGCAGAGCTATAAAATTAAAAATGCATATAATTTCTTTCTCCTTTACCTTTTATAGTTCTGATTTTTGTTGCCTAGTCTTATCTGTCTATCTATCTATCTATGCTATTTACACAGTATTCCCCAGAGTGAAGGTTTTACACATCTCTGTGTTACCATATTTTTTGGGGCAGTTGTTCTTGCCATACTACGGGCAGCATTTGTTAGCAAGACTGGATTATGTGTGCCATCTCACTCCAGGAATACATTCTTTGTGTCTGGAAGAACCTTAGAACTCTCACCTCCCTGAGTAAACAAAATACCTGAAAGAAAAAAGGGGGTAGCATAAAAGTGCTGGCTGTTTGTTTTGCTGTGTACAAACTGGATGAGAGGAAGCTGTAGCTCCCAAGATCCTGTTCCATCCCATGCTCCCAATCAGCAGTATTTCTGGCAGCCAGGCAGACAATTAGGGACACAAACTTCCACCAAGGAATCTCTCATGTCCCATGTATTTCTTCTCTAAATTAAATTTGCTGGCAATATCTGAAACCATTGAGTTCCATATGAAGGCTGTGTTTTACCAGGGTCCCAGCTATGCACTTCTGCAAGGAAGTGTCTTCCTGGCAATGAGATGATGACTTCAGGCTAGATCTGGATACATGAAAATGCTGCTACTGGACACCCACCTTTGGTTTGGGTGCAAAAGAATTACAGGCAAAATGATTACAGTAGTGGTATTAGCAAACTAGAGAAGATAACCTGCATTCCATCCACGCGTCCTTCCCTGAAAATAGTTTTGCTTAGCATTGGCAGCTGGAAAGAAAATATGAGCTTCCTTAGCTGAGCTTGGTGTCTATAGCTGGCATGAGCTCTTTTAAAATCTCATTATTAACATTTTGCTAATCAATTTCCTTCTTGGGAAACAAATATGAAAGGGTCTGCCCCCAATTAAAGCATTTTTGTTTAAAAACTAAATTATCTCATTGGAGTAATTAAGTGCTTCCTCAAAGTGCTCACTGGTTCTTTATTGCAAGGAACAGCACTGGTGATTTGAATTTTAGGGGCCTGACCTCTGAGTCTATTGAAACCAGGAGACATCAGTCAGCTTCAGTAAGGTTTGGTTCTGGCCCTGACAGGTCTCATAATAAGCAAACAAACACCACAGTTTGTCAGTGTTTCAATAGTTAATAATTAACCTCTGCCATAAGCTGGTGAGAAAAGATTATGTTGGTGGACCTTGTCTTCTCTCCCTCTCTCTCTCTTTTAAGAGACAGAGGTGGGACTTTTATGATCCTCAGTACTATTGTGTCTGAGCACTTCTAAGCCTGCTCCAAGCTGCCAAGAATTACAGGCTCCCGATGTTACATACACAGGTTTGTAGGTTTTCCATTCAAATGACACATGCTATGTCCCACCCCAGGCTGAAGGGAGGACCAAGAAAACCACCCTTCTCCCCCAGCACCGCAGCCCTGTGCCTGGCTTTAAGCACCCACCAGGCACAACTGTCCCTGCCCTGTTGCCTGCGGGGTCTCTGAGATGGGCTGGGGCTGTCATCCTCCTCATGTGAGACATGAACATTTGTGATGTGGAGTTCTGCAGGTGTGGTGGGGCAGTGACTGTGAGGCTACACACTACCAGCACTATCCTCTCCCGTGAGCCTGCTTTCTGACCATCATTCTTCTCTTTATACTTGTGTTTGATATTATTTTCCTCCAGTGTATTTTATTTTCCATTTCTGGAATCACATTTACATTAACAGTGCAATTGTTACTGGAAAGGGACTGCCTTCATCTGCAACTTTAAACAAGACAAGAATGGAGAATTATTCACATTGTAAGGGTGGGAAAATGTGATTTAAATGATGGAAAAAGCTTATATAATAAAGTCTCCCTGAATATTTAAGTTTCAGCTGCTTAGCTGAAAGAAGTATAGCAAGAAACTCAGCAGTGATTTATAAAAACAGCCTCATGCCTTAGCCAGGCCAGATTTTACCATCGTTTCTGGTGTTCATTAGCATCTCATTGCACATGTCGTCCCATTGATCCCAATGGAACAAGCCCACACAATAGACTTCTATTCAAGGGTGGTGAAGGCAGTCCATACGCCCATCCCCAAACACTGAGACATGGCAAAGGTTTGTGAATAGACTGCAGATAATTTTTGTTGTGTCTTCCAGAATTTGTACTAGCCTATTATTAACCTGTAAATATTCACTGGAAACATGCATTGTTTAAAATTGAGATACAAAATGAGACAAGGATTGTTTTTTCTTTCTCTTTAGTGCGTCTTCCATGCTTTTGAATGTGTAGTGGAAAAATTATTCAATAATTTCTATGACTTTATTTGTTTTCACTACAGCTATGAAAACTAAATTGCATTACACTTGCTTCTGGGATGGCAAAGCATTTCAATCTTTATTGGCTAGGACACCAATGCTTTCACACTGAGATAACTGCAAATATTTGAGAAGCTTAGTTAACCTCAGCACATCTGGGGTTTCTGATGGAGAGGATACGGGGGGAGCTGAGGGCAGCTGTCCTGGACACTGTATCCATCTCCCACCCTGTTTACAGCTGATATTTAAATACCTTATATGACTTAAAGAATAACATAGTAATCATCAACTACCTAAAGCAGTCAGGGAGAGGGTCCTTAAAAGTCATTGTGTGAGTTTCCGTATCAAGTGTAAGAGATGGAGAAAGTTCACAGTAATAAGAATGCAAATCACTGCAAATGACATAGAAGGGAAGAAATAAAAAGAAGACTTGCTCATTTGAGAATGTTAATATTTTAGGTGTGAATATGGGCCAGAACATAAAGGCAAAACTGAAAATAAATACAGGCCTTTGAGCAGTATTTTTATCCTTCAACACTGTGCCAAGCCAGATGTGATTCCAAACTATGTGACAAGTGTTTTTTGCCAGGACTGTCAGGTTTAGCCCATTCAGCATTCCTGAAGTGTGCACTGCTGTCTGAGCACTACATATGGGAAACGTGTATCACAGTCTCAGCTCTCTGGCTGTATTTTGGAGATAATGCAAGTTTTACCAACCCACTAAAATTGAAATATTTAGTGGATGTGTATTCAATAGTACTGACAGGTTTGTTCTGGTTTTTTTTTCTGGAATTCCAAGGACAGCAAAATATTTGACCATTGGACATTACTATGGTATGTCTAATAGCTGAAGAAAGTGATACAAACTGATTTTCTAGAATCTTTTCTCTTTGTAGAATGCATGTTTCAGATGCAGACACTACAGGGGAAAAAAAAAGGAATTACATGCAAACTGTTGATTAAGTGTTTTTTATTGTTTATGGAAACTAATTTCCTAGTTTTGGTAGCAAATGTCATATATAAGAGGATTAACAATTTGCACATCTCTAATTAGACTTTGACTTTTTAGATTTTATTACTAAGATTTTGTGCCAATTTTTTCCAGAAGTTTTGCAAATCAGTATTTAAATACAGAAAATTAAATATAATCCTTAATTAACTGCACTGGAATGTCTGTCAGTTATTTCCTTTAAGTTTAAATTATCTCCAGAAGCAGTGCCTGGTATGGATCTGATCCTGTTGTCTTCCACAGAATACTTCGAAGATATCAGTAAGTGCTCCAGTTTCATACTTAAAAAATGGGGAGAATTTGTTCTGACCCCTTGTTGCCAACGAATTTAAAATTATATGAATGGAGGAGAGTTTTTCTCTATCCAGGCAGAGGAATTTTATGTCTGGGTCTGTCTATCTGCAGAATTTGACTACAGCAACCAGGACGGACTTCTTTTCCCTTCCCAGTCACTGCCCTCATATTGCCCTGCTACCAGAAAACAAATTTTAACACAAGTGTTAAAACAGTGTTTCAGTCTATTCACTTTGACGATGTCAGTGTCAGACGACAAGACACCATCAGTCTGAATTATACCGTCGATCTAAATGAAATCCCTTAGTACATCTTGAGCAAAAGCAGCAAGCAGTGAGGGAATCTAAGTTGTCCTCTAAAATAAAATGTGCACTGTTTAGAAGCAACCAAATTTCAGCTTTAGCACCCAGTGTGGTGCAGCATGACCCCTTTGTAGCAGCGCTTCCCTCACAGAGAGCCAGCTGAGAGCTCTCTTTTAATGCAGTGATCTTAGCTTCTTCAATTGTATCAACAACTACTTGTAGTGCTAACAGTTGTAACTACTTTTATACTGGAAGCACCGTTGTCGAATGTCAAAATTAAATTAAAAAAAAAGAGAGATAGCAAAAACTAATAGCAATAAACCATAAAAACGAATAGGCTTCTAATAAACCCCAAAGAAAAAATACATAACACTGGTGTAAGAAGTTTTCACATCACTAATTAGATTTTATGTTGCCGGCCAAATCAATAAAGTCAAGGGGAGAAAAGATTTAATATTCTGTCATAGTGACACCGTGCAAGGGCAAAGTACATCCAACTTCCATACCAAACTCTATGATAATTCAAAATCGGACACTGCCTTAAGTGCATCCGTTAACTAAAATCCAGTATTTGAAAATGCACGATTTCGATTTGGAGTAGCCTCTAAACCCAAAATCCTCCCCGTGAGCCGCCGCCGGCTACGTAGCGGGTTGAGTCCCCCACGGTGCAGCTCGGTGCCGGCGCTGTGCGGGACAGAACGCTCCTGCACCCGGTACTGAGTCTCCCCCAGCAGTTTGTTTTTCCAGAAAAAGCACGTTTCCTCTCTTCACCAAATCTCCGTGCCTTTATGCAAATGGCAATTAAAAGGTGGGATAGAGCACGTTAATTTGGTGTAGCTACCGCCTAACCGTATTTCTCATCCTCTCCGACTCCTCGAAAAGTGAAACATTTGGTTTTCTGACTCGTGGGGGTTAATTTCGTTGCTGTGCCGTCGGGGGCAGTTTCGCTGTTGACTGAACCGCGACTTCTCCGCAGCCCTATCGCGAATGTCCCTGGCCGGGGGATGGCGAGCATTTGTCCATCGCAGAGCGACAGCGACGAGCGCGGCCAGCGCGCCCCGGGGCAGCGCGGACCCCCGGCCACTGCCTGGACGGGACGGCACCGCCGCTGTCCGCCGGCTCAGGCCGAAAGTGTCCGGGAGGGTATCCTCCCATGTGCCTGCGCCCAAGAGTGACATTCCCACGCGCCGTTCTGCTATGCCTTTTTTTTCCTCCTTCCTTCTTTCTTTCTTTCCTTCTTTC
>VZDJ01007749.1:37473015-37551095 GCA_008694505.1 Cyanoderma ruficeps | reverse complement strand
ATAAATATAAATATAAATATAAATATCAGAGGTGGATGATCACCGTTGGTTTTCACTTGTGCATCCCCTTGCTGACCACTGGGTCCCAGCACAGCTGTGCTGTGGAGAAGGCAGATGCTGCTCCTTGTCTCAGGGGGAAGCAACAACCCCTCCCTTCCCAGTGCTTCCTAGTTCCCGTGGGGGAGGACCCTGCTGCCTCTGCCTCCAGGGGTCTGCCACAAATTTGAAGCCAAAACAGCAGGCACTGGTACTCAACTTTCCAAGCTGTGGGGTTTCTTTTCTCCCCCGCTCTCCCATCCTACCAGAACCCCCACCTGACAAGTCCAACCCAGACAGTCCCCTCACACCTCTTCTCCAGCTACTTGGGGCCAGGGAAGAGGTGGGGGTAGGCTTGTGTTTTGATTAATATGGAAATAAAATGCAGAAATAGCAGCAGTACTTAGCTTCATTGCTTCAGTTTAGAGATTTATTGGTGAGGAGATAAACACTAGGCTGGGGGCCTTGCTCAGTAATTCACAGTTCCCATCAGTTATTACCAAATGAGCAAATCGTTTTTCTTTGAAGTCACAGAGGGGAAAAAAAAAAGAATGGGGAAAAAAAAGAGTATTTTTTTTTAATAGGTTGCTACCCCTTGCCTCAGGTCCAGACTCTCATCTGCCTGCACAGCTGCCCTGATTGGGGTCCTACTCTCCAAGCAAAACTTGGGAGTTAAATGAAGATGTATGTCTCTTAAAATGCATGTGTCTTGCTCTGCCTCCCTCCCTCCAACTTTCTTTCATATTTTCCTTCTTGCTCCTATCCAACTTTTTTAATTTCGTATTTTCTATATTCTCTGAAGCTCCACTTTCCCTCCTGCAGAAGCAGGCAGGCGTGGATTTGAGCTGGAAAGAGCTGTCAGAGGATGACGTGCTGCTGCCAGGGGAAAAAAAACGGGCAAGATTGAGAGGGGGAAATGGGTACTTTGGGGCCACAAAAACCCTTTCTCAGGTCTGAAACAGAAGCAGCCAACTAGTAGCTAAGTAGAAGCTAAATACTAAAACGTAAGCAGACATTTTTCACTGAAGTTCTGTGAAACTGAAGGATTTGAGTTTGTACCTTTGCTTTCAGTATATTAGAAATACCTAGAGACATCCACACTGTACTGCCTAAAATTGACCCAAAACCTTCTGAACACTCATATTTTACCGGGCCAGCAGGACAGGTCAGGTGAGACATCCTAGGGCATCTCAGAGGCAGTAAATACCTACGTTTAAGTGGCTGAATTGAGCCTTACAATCACAGAATCATAGGAAAAATTAAGTAGTAAAAGACCTTTAAGGCCACTGAGTTCAATCATAATCTTAACACTTCCAAGTTCACCACTAAACCATGTCCCTAAGCTCCATCTCAATGTATTTTGAATAGAGAAACAAAGTAAGAACAAAAACCCCCAAAAAACCAAAAAAACCTGTGTATTGGAATCTTTGAGTAAAAATCTACACTTTAACCAAAGAGAAAAACAAAACAAAGCCACCCCAACATCCAAAGAAGGATATTCCCCCAGTTGCTTAATCACTTTTTAAACAAAGAAACTTAATTGCTGATTAATTGTTAATAATTTTGTGTTCTCTGTTTTTTTTCAAATAATCAGTTTGACTAAAACTATGAAAGGTTTTAGGGTCAAATGAGTAAAACAAAAAGGAATTGCCAATCTTACGTCACATCAGGGAGGTGATACAGTTTTTGGTGGAGCTGTATCCATATCTGTGCTCCCATCCAACAGCTGCTCAGCATCCAAAAACTGCTGAGTTGGAGACGTTGAACTGAAGACACCAGAAGGGTGAATGAAAGTGCCTGTAGCCTGCTTACCCCAACAAACCTTCCTTCTCATGCTTTTCATTTCTTTTTTGAAGTTGAAACAAACCCTTTTTGCTTGATATTACATTGAAGGAGGCACCCAGATAAGCACAGTGCAGCTGCAGAAGACTAAAATTTGGCTGATGGACAAAACTTCTTAAAAATTAGTATCTATGATCAGTTGAAGCTATGTGACCAAAACCTATGCCTAGATACCCCAAGTCTCTGAACCTGTGGTAGGTTCAAAATAGGGTTCTATACAGCCTTGGTTAAAAACCTGTAGATCTATATTTTAATTTAATATTTTTATGCTTGTTTGTTTTTTCCTAAAGTGTTGTGGCTGTTGTACATCTTGAAAGTTACCTGGCAGAGCAGCCTCAGAGGCTGCCAGATGAGTAAGGGGAAAACTACAAGAAATGCAGTAATTTAGTGTTTAAGATGAAGATGATTTGTGGAGACCCACAACTCAAAAACTAAAGGACCCCTTGAAAAACGAGATACGTGCACAGGGCCTGGTCCTGATGCCTCGTAAGCTAATAAAAACAGGTAAGACTCAGCTTTCGAGACAGAGATAACAGAGGGAGGAATGAAACAGTGGTCTCATTTACCACCTCCAGAAAACCCTCTCCCATGTCAGGGAAGTACATGAGGATGCAACAGTGCCTTAGTCACACCACCAGAGGAAATATTTGCAAATTGTTCATGAAAGGAAGTTGATGTGTGTGTTATAAAAAAATGGACTCTGTTTTTGGCAATGCTAAATTACTTTTATGCATAATTACTCTTTGTGGGCTTTTTTCTTGTGTGTATGTGTACTTTTTTCTTTTTAATTTATTTTACTTTTCTTTTAATTGATTTCTACCCAGTGGCTCTGACTATCACATACCAGGTGCTATTTTGCTGTGTTTCAGCTGTAAATTGTTAGGTATCTCTCCGAAAAACCATGAGATTTCATTTGTATTTTTTAAAAAGCAGAGAAATGGCTCACAACTAATAATTTTTTTTTTTTACAAAACCTGGCCTTCAACCTGAGGGATTTGCAAGCCCTCATCCATGGCCTCAGAGGAAGAGCAATAAACCTCATAAAACATCCTCTTTCCTGATTTTTTATTTTTGTTTATAAACAAAGATCTGTCAAGGGTCACACAGGAAGTAGACAACTAAACATGCAGTTTGTCCCTTGTGCTGGCCTACCTCATGCTTTGCAGAGGAATTGGCCATGGTGGATTCTGTGGCCTGTGTTGTCAGATCTTCACACAGAAAATGAATTTTCAGGCACTAGGAGAAAGACAGCTTGAAACATTTACTGGGAGAACTTCTATCCCCAGTTTCAGCACTTGGCTTGCTTCCTGAAACTGCCAATGACAGAAATTAGTCACAACAGTGGTGGCCATGGGTGGCATGATGGTTTGCTTGAGCACAATGAGAATTAAGTTTGGACTCAATGTAAGTGCTGATACTCATAGTGGGCTACAAACATCTCAGACACAGACCTGCCAGGGCTAGAAACCATTGAAACCTTGCGTGCACTTCCATGCAAAAGCTCAGATTGTTGCCAGTGTCTGAACAGCTCTGAGTCTCATAAATTGGCAAAGGACCTAAACTAGAAGGGTCTGAAGGCTTCATTTCCATTGGAGGTGGACACAGTAGTTTCCAGACCTTTGTCACTGAAGTCCCAACACACCCATGCTGTCTTTGCAGGGGATATAGGATAGTGGTTCCTGTGGGACAGCTGTTCCGTGCCTTGAGATGGGCCTAGCTGAAGCCTCGCTGCACTGCAGGAGCAGTCTGCAGACTTCCCGTGAGCCTGGCATGTGCTGCCTGCCCTGCCTTGCCTTCTCTCAGTGCGTTTCCCTAAATGACTGCTGTGCCCTTGGTCTCCTGAGCTGCCTATGGCCCAGCCAACCTTCAGGCATGATCAAGTCCAGCGGGCTCCATGTGTTTTGGAGGGTGTTTCCTGAGCAGGCTCCAGCCCCTACCAGCCCTCTGGGCCACCTGCTCCCTGTGGCCCTGAGACCATAGATGTCAGCAGTGCATGTACCCCTTTTTCTTTCTGAGTATCTTTGGGAGGTTTAGTTGCATCCAATTTTGAAGCAGGACAAGGCATGCTCTGCAAAAACACTTGAGAACGGTCTCTTCAAAGCTTCAGGATCTTCCTTTCCATGGTTTGTTTTCCCCTAGTTGCCTGGTCCATTTGCCCTTTCCAGAGGTGTAGATATACATCCCACTACTTCATACTTCCATCACTTGTGCCAGGATATGAGCTTTTTCTTATTTGACTTAAGTGCAGCTGTGGATGCCTGCCTCCCTCACATCAGCACTCTCTTATGTCTGTTGGGTGCTCTAGGGTTCTGTGTTTCTCAGTAAGATGTCCAAGATTTCCACTCCAAGCTAGAATCATGGACTTCATCTCTCCTAGTAAACTAACCAGTGCTACATAGTGTTCTCAGGCACTGTAGCTCAATTATTTATAGAGTCAAATTGTTACAACAGTTCCTGGGATGTTTTGGCTCCAGGCAGCTAGCACTCTCCTGAACATTTCCCAGGCATGGTTTGGGGATAGCATAGGCCAAAGGCCAATCCCAGCAGGCAATTTGTGTTCAGCCACACTGCCTGGAAAGCAAGAATTTAATAATGTGGACACACGCCAGTCTGTGCCAGTTGGCTTCAGAGCTAGGTAATGGCCACAGGCATGTTTTGTATAGATGTAGTCTGAGTCTTTTTTTCTCTTACAGAAATCTTTTGCTCTTGTAGTCATCTCTTTCTCTCTGACTTTCTCTCCACATTACTGAGAGAATACATTTTCTTCGTGAAGTGAGATATTTATCACAATTATGAACTGATCAAGGCCCCCAGTATTTGATTTGTTTCCATTACTTTTTGGGTTTCTCTGCTTAAGTTTTCCCAGTTGTGCATGACTGGTTTATTGAACTACGAAACTGTAAAGGATGTCTATTTATACTTTTGTGCCATGTGCAAGAAATCTTTCTTCTCCTCTGGGTTTCACATCAACATGGGGCAAAAGATGCCCATGACAGCCACTTTTTCAGTTCGTAAATATGACACATGGACATAAAATAGCCCTCAGTATCAGAATCCTTCATATGTCCAGAGACAGTCCTTCCTCGCCTATCATCAAATCTCCACCAAGAAAAATGAATCCACTCCCAAATTTGTAAGCAGCTGGGGAAAGCAGAGAGCTTTCTGCTATGTAGGAATAACATACCTTGTGGGAGAAGTGGTTCCAGGCACTGGCTGAATGAGAAACTTAGGGCTTTCCCCTGGGACTAATCTCCTCTACTTTCCACCTGCTTAGACCAGGCAAGCTGTATTTAGTGCCCCATCCTTCACCTGTTTCAGCAAATTTCAACTTATCAATACAAAGCTATAATCCAAAGAGAAAACTTTACTTTTCTCTTTTTTATTGTTTCTCCTAAAATGTTGCAGTGGGTTTTTTCTTCCCATTAATGTATTCCATCAGTTTGGCAGCACTCCATCCATGCTTTTGAGTCACAGCACTTTTTTACAGTGTCTTTGTGTCCAAGGTTTCTGGCCCAAATCCTGCCTACTGACAAAGCCAGCACGAACTAAATACCCTGAATCAGATCAGCACTGATTGCTTCTTCACTTCTGCCCATGTGGATTTTACCTGAGATCTCTGGGGTTAACTCTGTTTCCAGCAATACAGCAGAAAGACAGTTTTCCTGTAAATGCAGTATCAGCATTTCAGTTCCTTCTCTCTTGGTCATATTGGGTCAGGCTTCTTTACCTGGCCTGCCCCCATGAAGACCCCAGCATGTCCCACATCTTGCAGGGCCCCACAGTCAGCAGGTGACCCTTTCTTTGACACTGTCAGGTTCAGTTGCTCGAACATCTCCTGCTCATCCCCTCACCCGACCACCAGCTCCATCCATCTCTCTCCATGGGCAGCCCTCTTCCTCCAGCTGCAGCATCTTCTATTCCAGCCTTCGCTGCTGTGGCTGTCTCACCTTGCCATTGCATCTGCCTGACCATCTGTTGAATCATGTGCAATATAAATAACAGCTAGTGACAAATAATAGCTACAGATACCTTCCTGTAATAGTCTGGTGGTCTCACTGGACACACGACTTTACAACATCTTCTTTACTTGCAAAGCATTTACTTTGCAAGTCACAGTTATACGGTAATATTAATGTTAATGTGGTTTGCAGTCCTTGGGCTACCTTATACATAATTTTTACATTTTGCCCAAAAGTGTTTGCTATTACTCAATTTCCCTTGTTCATAACTGTGATATTCTTCCCCCTGGAGAGGTCACAACAGGGCCTTACTCTATGCTGCAACACAGCATTGAAGATACACCTTTGATTGTAATGGGTGAGGGAAATTCAGCTTTTAAACCAATCACGTATAATAATTTACCTCAGAAAAAATGCAGAGAGGAAGTGAGACTGGTAGATTTCTCTACATTCTTCACAAAGAAAATGTTTTAATCTAGATTATGGAGAAAGTGAAAGCTTGCCTTATTGTGTTTGGTCAATAGCAGGTCTTTACCTCACTGAGGTCTTTAACCTGCCCATGGACACTGACTTGGTCACTAGAATGCTGAAAACATTTTGTAGCTGATATAGTGGCTGATGCTTCATCCAGTAAAGTCATGGACAGCTCTGCTTAGAGGCAGCCTTGCAACAGGAATTTGTCCTCCATCTCACATCTTTCTGGCTACATTTGAATGCCAAAAATAAATTGCTCTAAACATATCTCTGAAGCCAGTTGATGGCACAGACACATGCCAAAGTAACTTTTGAACAGTTGTGATGATCCTAATGGCGAACATAGCTGAGTGGTGTTTGAAAATCTTTGCTTTTTCACTCTTATTCTCGATTCAGTTTAGGAATGTTAATAAAATTACTACATTTGACAAAGTGCTTGTTTTCTTCACCAGCTTCCTTAAACTAACAAGCTGACTACAGGTTTTGGTACAGATGGGACTTTTAAGAAAAATGTGCCTAGGAAGCAGGCTCACTTTTTCAGCAAAGTTATTTCAGTTTGTTGTGCTCATCCCTCAAGGTATTCAAACTTCTCCAGCAAGGGGAGCTGCTGCGTGCAGCTCTAGGGAAGGAGGAGAATAAGTCTCAGAGATTTCCTGCTGTATAAGGGGAGCTTTCAGCTCTTTTTTTTCTGTTGAAGATGACCTTGCACTCACTTGCTGAAGGTGCTTATTTCCTGCAGGTCAAAGACGGGCAGGTGCTTCCTAAACACCACGTTTTATTCATGATCTGCCGCCGGCTGCGGAGCTGCCTGTGAGGATGCTGTCTGCCCCTCCTCTGCTCAGCTCCCTCCTGTGGAGACCCTGCAGCCCACCAGCACTGGGGAGTGCAGGGACTGCCTGCAAAGAGATGCTCGATGTACTGCACAACCAAAGCTGCCTGGCCAGAGCTGTAAGTGAGCCTCCCAGGGACCTGCACCCTCTGTACATCTGTGGAGGAGTTGGGGTACCTGTGCAGCAGCCTGCAGTCAGCAGGCTGGGGGTGTACAAGACACCTCTAATTGCAGCGCTGACCTCAACTTGCCCCTTGGTCTCTGACAGGGCTTTGCAGATACATACAGGTTGGGAAGTTATGACTGATTGGTTGCTCAGGTTACGTGCCCAACTGGAACTTGGAAAGGCACAGAAATTCCTGGTCTGGACCAAAATAACAGTAGCAGCAGCTCTATAATTAGGTGGTATTGATCCAAAGATGGGGGAAAACACCCCTGAAGATGCTCATTCTCCCTTCTTTCCACACCCTCCTAACACACATAGTACACATACAGTGAGTTTCTCTTCCCCCTTTTCCCTAAATTTTTAGGCCAGCTCCGTGCATTTCAGAATGACTGTGGACATGCTTTTTAATTTTTTTTTTCATGAAAAGCAAAACCAACTAGGTTGAGTTAAAACTGGTTAAATCCCCCAGGATCTCAGCAGTGTTTTAAAACATATGTGAAGGGGAGGAACCATTTTTCGCACGTCCTGAAGAATATAGCTGACATATGGACCATTCAAAGGAAATTTTTTTCAGGCCATTGGCCATGCATGAATGGCCAGGCTTATACAGTGAGGACCCAAGATACGATGGGGATGTCCTCCCAGAAACTGGGCTTTCTAAGTGGCAAGAGCAGATCCTGTAGATGCTAACCATGCTACAGGCTCTCAGAGCTGGTAGCAGACCTAGCTGAGGGGCAGGGATGGGCTGGAGCAGCACAATTGCAAGGAAGCAGGCTTTGGCTTGGTGTGCCCCCCTGCGAACCTACCCCAGCAAAGCCTGCCCCATCTGACCCCACTTTTGCTCCTTCCCCTTCATAAGCTTTCTCCTAGCCCTGTTCACTGGTGCTTGCTGCTTCAAACATGACTTTACTGTGACTGGGTGCCATTGTAGTGCCACAGGTAGATTCAGCACCTCAATCATTTTTCTGCTAAATACTTCCAAGACCATAGAGAAGCAGCTTGTAAATCTTTTTACTTCCTCAGGAAAAAAAACCTCCAAAACCCTAAAATACAAAACAAACCAACCAACCAAACAAAAAAAACCCAAAAGAAAACAAACCAAAAACAAAAACAAAAAAATCCAAAAAACACAAAACACCAGAACAAAACCAACAACAAACCACAAGGAAGTTCAGGGAAATAAACCCCTAAATCGAATTTCTTGCTTTAAAAGTGCTTTACATATATCACCACCAACCAGCATGTAAATTTTAGTCAGCTACTGGACTAGTCTTTTAAAGAAGTTGAAAAATGGCCTTGCATCCTCAAAGGACACACCTGTTATCTGAAACAGTTTTTAACCAGCTTGTTAAGCAGCTTTGACAGATCAAAGACCCCAGACAATGAGCACAAACTTTAACAATAGTTTAGCCTTGAGCAAAAGCTTCTGTCAAAGCAAGGCTTGTGCCAGTAGTATTATGGCCTGCAATTGAAAATAAATTTTACTTGAATAAGTACCTCAGCCCGATCAGAGGCACTGCCGCCAGGGAGACAAAAGCAGTTGGGGATAAGTTATTGACTCCACTGACAGCATGAATGAAGTTCATTATGCCAGCCCACTCTTGGTAAATGTGTCAGGTTTTAAACTGAATTAGGTGGCAGGTGCATGGACCATTTTCCTGCCCCCCTTGAGACAGTAGAGGGCCAGTCATCACCTGATTCTACAGACAAATGTTTAGATTTGGTTTTCATATCGCATGGGCACAAGTGACAGCATATTTAAATCATAAATAAGGTTTCCTGAAAGCCCTTGTCTATCCCACTTTCTCTCTCCGTCCCCTGTAGCTGGCTGGCAGTGCTCCCATCTCGTTGCCTGCTGGACCCTGAAGGTGGGTTTGCTTCCTCTCCACTGCTCCTGCTACGGCCCCCCTTCTGGTCCCTGTTCCTATCTGCTTTGGGGACATGCAGGGTTTGGGCTTCCACAGGCCACCTCTGCCTCCAGTCCCGAGCCAGAGGGAAGTCCAGACCTTTCTGCTCCTCTCTGGGTGACACTGCACACAGGGCATTTCCAACTTCAACAGGGTCTGGATCAAGCCCTCCCACAGCTGCTTTTATGTGACATACATATATATATAGGCTTAAAGGGACTGAATTCAGACATCCTATGTTAACCTTCAGAAAGATTTTCTACAGTAAAACAGTATTTATTGCTTGCAAGCCTCTAATGACAAAGATCACTATCATTGCAATTTCACAGAAATGTAGGCCAGATCAGAAAGAAATGGTATGAAAAACATACATGTATCTATCTATGCGTGTATATATACATAAAAAGCCACATATAAAAATACAAAATCATCTATATATGTACCAGTTTGTAAAATTTTGCTAGAATTCAAAGAAATAAGGTGATAACCTGCCATAATAAATTGATATTTCTCTGCTTTAAGACTGATCAGCGGTTTTAAGATGTATATTTTATTTATTTCTACATCTGCATATTTTACTTGAAGATATTTTGGTTTATAGTCTGCCAGGGCCTTGAAGGATAATGCAAGATCAGCTGAACTTCAGATACTTTGGATGCCAGCTCTCATTACTTAATCATGAGGCATAGGACTATTAAGACTCTTAAAATGAAAGCCTTGTTCTCTGGCCATAGAGGGAAGAGTTGGCATATGCCTTTGGCTGCATGCCTTATTTACGTTAATGAGCAAGTAAGATTCCTTCCCCCTGTGAAGAAGCTGAGCATCCCTTCTCCTGACACTTTTGGGATCTGGTGCCTAAGTTAGTTGCTAAGGGAAGTATTTTGCTTTTTGACAGCATTTTGGATGCACGTGGGTACTTTTCTTGCACTTGAGTCACTTAAACTTTCAAGAGTGTCTTTACAAGTCTGAAAATGTCTTATTTCGTCGTGCTTTATTTTCCCCTCCACATCCTGAAGGTAAAGCCTTTGTGTTTGTCCACTTCACAGCCTCTGAACCAGACAACAGTCTCTGAAGTTTAATAAAATCTATTTATCTCCTTTCTTCAGGGATTTCAAAGGGCTGAACAAACACTACCTTACCCTCCAACAGTCACTTGAAGGAAAGTGTTATTGCTGTTCCTCAAAACTGAGAGCCAATTCCTAAAAGAAGGGATGAGGCTTGCCCAATGTCACAAGCAAGTCTGTGGCAGATTCACACTCCAGCGGGTGTTTTAGCTGTCAGACAGGGCTTCACCCCCCAACACGACATTGCTAAAGATGCATTTGGCTCAGTTCACAGTTGTATTTAGTACACCTGTTAATATAGACGTATCAAACCCTTTCTTTTTCTGGCTCCAATACAAGTAGATCCAGGAAGTCTCACCCATGGACCCCCCAAAAGAGAAAATATTCCTTTCCCCCATACACAAATCTGGAAAAACAAAGTAGGCTTATTCTTTGGGGCTATCTAAAGACTGCTGTGTGTCAACACACAAAATCATTTCTCACAGTGGTATCACTTGCAGGATATGTTCCTTCCCTCCAACTACAGCAGATGGTGTTTCATAGCTGGTCACAAATGGCTGTCAGCGAGCGTTTGTCTGCCTGCCAGTAACCTGTAGTTTGGGGACTCCCTCAGAGAGTGTACCAGCACTGACTCTGCTGATAGCAGCATCTGAGAAAATGATCCGTCCTTTCTTGTCAGGCACAAAATTAGCTATCTCATTTTCAAACTATTGACAAGAGGGATATGAAAGAAATAAGGCCTGTGTTGGCTCAGATGATGTTTCTTCAGCTCTGGTTTGAGGCAGCAAGTGCTGGTTACAAAGCAGAAGCTGCCTTTACCACAGCAAATATTGACCTCAGCTGAAAGGTGGGGATACAAGCACAGCCCTCTCCTGGCGTCAGGATTTTGCATGGCATTTCCAGCTTTCCCAAGCTCAGTTTAGATTTCTCTTGGCCAATGTTAGCAATGAGAAAAATATGACCTTTGGTGAAGTTGCCCTGTAGCAGGAAAAAAGCTTTTGATGGGCTAAAGGGCCCAGTGCACCAGCCAGGTTTGCTGCTGTCTTCACAGGAATGAGGAGAAGGCAGCCAGGCAGCCCAGCATCTGCTGTGACTGCTGCTTTGTCCCAGCAGCCAGAAATGGGAGGCATGGGAGGAAGAGAGACAACAGAGATGGAGACCAAATACATCTGTATTTGGAAAACAGTTTTGGAAATTTTGCAGTGACTTGTAGTGGTAGTCATTACCTTACTGGTGCACATCCACACTTTAAACACTTGCAGCTACAGCTTCAAGTATTTTATTTCAACAGAAGTCTTAAAGATTAGTCTGTGGAGCAAAGCTGAAGGCTCTCCATCGCAGCTACCTCAGGGTCCTCCTGCATGTTGAGCAATTTCTGTTTAAAATTCCAGGTGGTATCTGGGCTGGTAAAGTTGACTGGCCTCACCTGCCTTAGCTGGGGCAGGGGTCCCCTCCAGGTGCATCTGTCAGAGAGGGTGCATGTGATTCCTCCATGGCACTGCTGCGAAAGGGATCTGGTGATAGGGTATATTCCAGTTTTCACATATGTCAAGAATTGCATGTAGCAATCTTATGTAGAAAAAATTCCTGCATCCGTCAGTAGAAAGGCAGATGGTATTGGTGCCAGTTACTATAGACAGTAATTTTCTGCTCCAGTTCTGACCTCCTAGAAGATTTTTAAAGAAAATCCATTTTTAGAATTTCCCTTTCACAAAGTATAGATTGTAGAACAGCTATAATATTGTAGAATTCCTTTTCATCCTAAATGCATCTGTCCTCTGTGAGAAAAAGATAGATAAAACAAAAACTTAAGTGCTGCAAAAGAGAAATTATGACTACTTTGGAAAATATCAGAATCATCCATCTGAAGTGAAATTTCCTAAAAATTCAGGATTGCTTTGCTTCATCTTCCATATTTTTGCCACTGAACTGATGCTAAAAACAAAAAGTACTAAATTATTCAATAGTTGAAAGTGCAAATATTGATTTCCAATGAAGATTTTGATCCACAAAAATTTTGATTAATTGCAATCTTATTTGAAATGAAATTTCAACTATTTCAACAAAAGAGATTCTTTTAAAGACTATTGAAGCTGGAATCTACAAGGAAAGCTGAAAATAAAGTCTCCTAATCATGGTCCTGTTGCTTAAAATCTATAATTATATAGCAATTTTTAATTTTTCCTGAGTTTCAACACTAAATTTTTATTTTGATTTTTCATACATGAATAAGTCTGTTTCTGTTCTCCTTTGACTACAAAGATTTCTCTGGGAAAAACGAAGAGGGAATTTAGACAAGGCAAGGCTACCTGCAGAAATGCAGTCTGACTTTAACTCAGATTCCCCGTGAGGATTATGGAAGGATCTGTTCCATGACAGATCGGAATGAGTGCAAAAGGAGAATGATGACTAGACTAAGCTTGATCCTCAGTCGGGGCCTTGTGCGCTGGCTTGCATCCAGCAATGTTTTCAAGCACAAAGTCTGAGTAAGACAACACAAATATCTAAGGTTAAGCACATGTATGAATATTCTTGTTACTTTTCAGTTGGGAAAATTTCTAGAATCTGGCTTGGAGCAGTTTTATGGCTTCTTATAAGCCACATTTAAACCCAGCTCAGCTTACAGTACTACCTGCTAGGTCATTTAGTCCAGACTTTGGCTTGCTCAGGTGTGTTGCTACATTTGTGCATGTACTGGACATACAAGTGTGAAGGTCATATCCTTGACCACTTACAGATAGACTGTGAGTAACTTAATGACAAACATGCCCAATATCTGGAGTTCCTTTTGTTAGGGGCATAGTGAAGGGCCTTATACAACAAATTGAGTAGCCATTTCTCAGGCAGCTCTGCTTCAGGCAAAGATCCCAAAAGAAAAGGCTGTTGAAAATTCCGGAGAGTCCAGCATCTTCCAAACAGAGGGAATTCCCTTTTGGGAAAGTCCATGGGGGCTGAATTTGCTGCTTGGATGTTTTCAGAACATACCACCATAATGCTTTCTACTTTCCCTTTGGGAAGTACAAAAAGTGTCTGAAACGCTGGAGAATGCATGTGGCCATGTGAGTTTACATCTTCCCAAACTATCACTTTCTGCTTCAGTGTGAAAGACATTCAAGCTTAGGGAAAAGTGCTCCCTTCAATCAGTACCTTCCCTCTTAAGCCACATTGTTGACTTTGGCTATGACCTCTGATGCCCAGAGATAACACAGTGGCCACTTCAGTGGTCAACCTGTGATTCATCAAATACTTCCAACCCAGAGGTCCAATTTCGGCCAAAACAAAATGAAGCCACTTCAGAAAAGTGTGGTCCGTCGTGTGGCCCATCACCGAGGCCATGTTCAACATCCAGCTGCCATGGTCAATAAAGGTGGTTCCTCTAGCTGAATGGGAGGTATGCACAGAGTTTGGGAAGTCACCAATTTGATTAAGAGAGATGGCCTGCACCAGGGAGATGACACAACTGTTGAGGCAGTCTGCAATGCTCTCATGCACTATGGGGAGCTCTGCTGCCACACACAGTGAATCATGTGCTGGTCCAGGACTCCGAAGGCAGGGATGGATTTGTGGGCTTACACGCATCAGGAACTCCAGTAGTACAGCATCTGAGCATCTGGCTCATTTTGGGCACCTGAGCATTTGAGCATCTGCCTCAAATTGGCAGTGGTGGATGTACAGGATGAACAAGCATAAGGCCATTTCATGGATTTGGTTGGGACAAGAAGATGAGGAAACAAGTTAATTGGGGAACACTGTAGAGCATTTCTGAGTTTTTCTACTGCATCATTAGAAAATATTTAAAACATAGTTTCTTAGCTTGCTAATATCTACCTTGCTTAACATGATCTTTTCCCTCTGTGTTTCTCTCACTATTTTTACTGGGTTTGTTGTCTTTAGTCAAGCTGGAAAAGTTTTCTTTTGCATGCAAATTGCATTAGCTTTTTGATAAAGTTGTCAAGGAAAAATGCTGGTACTCTGCCATATGGAAGCATTTATTCAGTACCAAGTATGTAAATTAGATTACATCATTGATGGCAGCTGTGTTAATTAGCATATCTTGGGCTCCTGCTTGCTACAACTGGACCCAAAGTTTGTATTTTTCTTTTTTTTTTTCCTTCTTTTTCCCAAGCTAGTCAGGGGCCTTCACAAACCTTGTTAACCTGACCAGATCTGCCTCAGATCCCTGCAAGAGCTCCTCTGAGGATTAGAAATTCCTTCCAGCATTTGCCTTCTGCCAGAGTTTCTCCAGCTGAAGATCTCAGTGGGGCTGAGGAGATTAAGGGGAACCCCTTTGGGAACTGAGAGGATCTGCTTCGCAACATGGCTTTAAATGTTGACTGGAGTTATTATGAGGCACAGAAGCCCTGCAAGGGCTCTCAAGTTAATTAGGGGGACTTGCCAAGGCCTGTCAGACACTTGGTGGTCATCACTGGATCCTTCAGACTTTTGGCAAAGCTTCGGAGATGGCGACATGCCAGTGAAAGGCTCTGGCTGTGCTAAGTAACCACCACTGCATTCCCCCAGAGTTACCACTGTTTCCTGGAAATAACAAAAGCAACTGACCAACTCATGAAATTCCCAGCAAACCATGTCTGCTACTTCTTGTCCTCCCTAAAATTTGTCCCCAAACCCCTCAAAGGTCATCAAGTGGTCAAAATACTCAATTTTTCCGTTTTGCCTCAGACTTGATGGAATAATTTGTATTGGTGCTTGCACCTTGAACCTGACACATTTGGGGAGCTTTGTGAAGCAATAATGGTATTTGAATTTTTAATATATTGAAAAACTGGAGTGAAAATTTGTGCTCTAGAACATAGGATAGTGATAGTTTGCCTCTTCAGAATCCATTAGTCTCAATATTTGCCAGCCAGAGCCTATAGATATTTCCAATACAACAGATGAGTGTCATGTTACCACCAAAAAATGCAAGATTTTTTTTCTCAACAAGACAAAATAACCTTAGAAGAGGCCAAAGCATGTGGTTGACAGCAGCAGCAGAGTTCTTAAAGAATGGCACTTTGCAAAGGAGACATGAATCAGGAATGCCAACTGCTTGTCATTTTTAGTCATGATACCACTTACAAAAATGAGGCTGCAGATGTTATTGGTGCAGTTATATTCTAACCAGCTCAACCAAGTTTTGCATTGTATGCAGCAAACAAAAGCTGATATTTTTAAACCTAAGGATGATAATGTCCCATTATGTGCAAATGTGTTGCCCTGTGTTTTCATCAGTTCAGTTATAGAATGCTGGCTAATGATATTCTGAGATTTAAATTTTACATCTCTTCCTTCACTGCATCCTGATGCAGTGTATGTCCAGACTCATAATGTAATTGAACAGATAACCTCCTGTCCACAGATTTATTGCACCTTCCCTGCTTACATCTATACAACTGAGAGCAGCAGTAGCATAGGAACTTGAAGGAAGTTTAAACACCCATCAGCCTCATTCTGCAAGTATTTTTATGGGAAAAACTTCTGCAGGCAAACCTCAGCAAACACAGAGCTCAACAACAGAGTTTAAGAGCACTGAGAAAGAAAAGTAGCACTCTCTATTGCAGTGTCCACCCAAACAGTACAACTTGGATTAGATGTAAGTGATACAAGTGCTTTTCAGTACTTCTGTTTTGCAGTAATTTTCCAAATATAGACATTATTATTATCCAAGTATTTGACTGGCATAAACCAAGTTCTTATGCTTTCAATTAATTTTAAAGCAAATGTATGTTTCAGTGAGTTGCTTAAACACAAAACTCAAAATAACCCAAAGTAAACCTCAATATTGACACTCATCTTCATTAGGCCAAGGTGTCACTTGATGTGACAATGAGTTAGGAGACTCTATGCAGCAGATGCACTCTCCTTGATGCATTGATTCTCCTGCAGCCCTGTATTTTTAAGGTGTTGATGCCAAAGATTTGTGGACCATGATTCAGGCTCCTCAGTACTACTCTGTAGTTGCCATTGTTATTGAATAACGATGGTGAAAATTATTCCTACGCTACTGTTAGTTTTCAGGAACCTGAAAGTCTTGCATCAGATGCATGCAAAGATGTATGCACAGGGCAGGCCATAGTTAAGGGAATGAAACATCACTTTTCTTCATTTTCATTCATCCATTTTCATAGATCTAAATCTTCTTACTTTTCAAACTCAGTTTTCCACCACTGTAAGAATATGCATCTTCTTCCCTTTTGAAAAGGAAATACTTTTGGTGCTTCCTTTTTGGTGCTCAGATTCCTTGAACACTCCACTCCAGTCACACCTTCCTAACTGGTTGTAATTCTTGAGCTGACTAGTACAATTGGGAGTGAAACTATACTCTCTCATATTCAATGCCACTTTTAATTAAAGCTCTGTCTATGCAGAGTGACTCATTAGATTGGTACAAAATTTATGGCAAGGCCAATGAGCATAAGTATCGATACCGATATCACAGAACAGAAATTAACGACCATGGGGAAATACTAACAGAATCCTAGCAGATATTGTTACTTCCTCAATTTATTGTTGTAGATGCTGGGGACTAATTGATTTAAATATTAATTAAAAGATTAACTATTACTCCTTCACCATGTAATTTCTTCAGCTTCCTGCCTTTGGGCCTGTTTATGCACTCAGCTAAACACTTGCTCATTATCATTGTAGTTCAGGACAGTATTTTTGCGTGCATTTAAATTCAAATGTATACTGAAATAGTCTTCCAAATATGGATGCTTTCTCAATTTGGTATTTAATTGACATTTCATGTCATTTTTTCTCTTCAGTTATTGCTCAAAAAAACTTTTTTTTTTTTAAGATCTGTAGAAATAGGAATAACAAAGCCAAAGTATTTTATGAGCCTTTTGTCTTTCCAAATTAAAAAAAAATAAATTAAGTCTCATTTTGTCAGCACAAAGCCAGATGTTCTTTGCTGGTTTTGAGTCCCCTGAGTTTTATCTGTTCACTGAACTTTAATGCAGGGAAGAGCAGTCAAGTAATTCACAAGTTTGGATCTTAGTGTTAAATTTTTGCATTAACCATAAAACAGTTTGTTCTCTTGAAAACAACAATTTGAGCAATAAAGAGAAAGACTTTTTTGCAAAGCATTTTGAGGAGTTTTTCAGCTGTAAACCACTCTCCAAGGGTCAGCAGGGGATTTGTAAAATAAACTTCTTTGAATTATACCAACGAAGCTCCATGAAATATAGTGGTACATGGCTTTTCCAATCTACACTATTCTATAGATTTTCATATTGCAATCTAGCATTTAAAATTATTTTCTAATGCCAGTGTCAGCCTTGGAGCCTTGGGTGTTCTGGGCAGTGTAACAGCAGCAGCAATATTTATCTACCTGTATCCTGTCTGACAGTGTTTACTTCAGGGCAGAGGCCAGACCAGAGTTTGGAAAGGTCTTTTCCATATACTGCCATGAGAAAACCTGACCCAAAGAAAGGTGGCACTGATTGTTGAGCACATCGCCTTGCTTCTTTTGCTCTTGTCAGGCATGCAATATTAGTAGCACAAGGAAAGGAACTTGGAGTAGTTGACCTACTGAAATCCAAGTTGGATCCCACTCTTCTTTTAAAACACAGAAATGGAAAATTGCAATTCTGAAAAGTATTAGGAGCCAAACTCTTCCACACTGAAGCACACTAAAAACATGCAGGGCAGTGTTTTTACGCTGGTTAATCGCAAAAATTGATTTTTGTTCACTTAAAACTTGTCACTGCAAAATTATGAAAGCCTTATTTTTATCAGAAGTGTGACCAGTGTCAAGAATTAGACTAACACCTTCTAAGAATTTTTTTAACAGAAACCAGCATAATAATATCTCAAATTTAGAATGTTTAAAAATTTTGCTGGAAATATTTTCAATGGCATTTATGCTAATAATATGCATGCAAGTGTATATATGTGTGTAGTCAGTTGTGTGCATGGGAATGCACTCAATTTCCAAGCAGATGTGCATCAAATTTTGTGGTGAAATAACCCATCCATTGAAGATGAGGCAATACTTCTTAATTCCTAGCTATTGTCTGGTGTCTGCTAAGGTCTGTTTGCTTCTCCCCAGCTATTTGTGATCACGTCTTGAGCAAAACCACAGCAGTGGCTTTGACAGCATATTTTTGATCCATTTCTTTTTCAGGAGAATCTGTCACTTAAAATGGGTTGTGTTCTCTCAAAGGTGCAGTTAGTTGGACACTTGCAAGCTTGCAAAGAGATCATCTTTGAATACATGTGGTTCTTTTTCTCTCTTTAACAACATTGGACTGGGCAGGTCCTCCTGGTTAAAGTCCACCCCCCCTTATTATGAATTATTTTACAGTGTGATAGGGACAGTGGTGTTGCCTCCTGTAAAGATCAGGGACCTGCTGAAGAGTTAAGCAGGTTGCACCACAGGCATCTGTGAGGAGTCGGAAGTGGTGTGCCGGTGCAGGATGCATATCACACCTCACTGGAGTCAGCTGGCTGCAGCTGAAAGGCTTCTGAGTTTAAAAAAGTCGTTGTAGAGGCCCCAGGAAACACAGCAAGCAAAATACTGGCTTTTTCTCTTTTCCTTTAAAGGTGGAAGCCCTCACCTCCAGGGAGACAGTGTTGGTTTCATTGGTTGGGAAGAAGCTTTCCCAGCAAAGATTTTGGTGAGGAGTGAGAGTGTGGGTAGAACATGCCGTGGGAGACTACTGTGGGCTGATATGAGAGATGATATCAGAGATTAGTTAACCGTATGGGCTGAGTCCCTGGGGAGGTGTGTGAAATGAATCAGATTAAACAAAATTGATAATGTGAATACTTAATCAAACAGACAAAGGTAGTCTGCACAGCTAATTAGGGGCAAATAGAGCGTCCCTCTTGTACCTCATTTAACTGACAAATTGTGCAGACAGTTTTAATGGGAGTCTGTTTAGCAAAGAGAAGGCTGTACAGTTGACAGCTTGGCAAAATGTGGTTTCTGTAACACCACATGATGCTTACGGAAATTAGCCTGGTGCAGCTGAGCTCAGAGTAGGTAAGAGCTGCCCGAACTCTAGTAAAATGGTAAAATGGACCTTTTGTAGGCCTCTGTTCCTGACTTCTTAAAGGGACCTGAACGCTTTTCTGCAAGCTGAGTAGGAACATTTCTGAAAAAGCAAAAAGGAGAAATACTCATTAGAAATACCAGACAGGACCACTTCTGTAACCAAGAAGGCAGACCAAAAATTCAAACTTAGTGTATTACCTTAGCATATTACAATTTTATGGTTGGGCCTCTGTAAGAACAAAGTTACTTTCTCAGCTTCTCAGGAGTTACATAAATATGAATTGCTGTTAATATTTTGCATACAAAAATGTCTGCAAACAAAAATGTTTGCAAAAAATTGCAAAGCAATCAGCAGAGTCCTGTATTATGGGCCAGGCTGAGGACTCAGACAAACCTGAAGCCACAGCCAGTCTTCTGGGTCCAGAGGGTGTCTGCTACACTCAGGAGTGACTTTCCTAGCACATTCAGGTCTCCAGTTTCTTATACCCTGAGTAACAGAAATGCAAAACTTTTCTACATTTTCTGGTAACTCCTTCCACTGCATCCTTCCTCTTTTCTTCTCCAAACCAGCCATATCTCTTCATTGTCTCTTTCTGTGTCTCCCCAAGGTTCACATACTTAGCCCTCTTCCAAAGAGAGATGAAAATATTTGGGTATGTTGCAAAGTCTGATGAGAGAATTTATAAACATTGGAGGCCAAACTCTCCAGCAAAGTGAGACAAATGGCCAACACCTGTTATTTCTCTAAGGCCTCCACCAGATCTTCCATACAGAGCTGTTGTTGCACTAACATAAGAAAGCAAAGTATCCTGCTAGTAAAGGGAGCACAGCTAAGTATGTATTAAATCTATGAAACTATATTCAGGTTTCTTCTGCAGTTTTGCATCCACATCTGCAGATCTGCATTCTAATCTATATAGAATTTTGAGCATGACAAATGTGGGAAACAAGAGGTTTAATGAGGGATTCTGAGGTGTTCTGTTCAAGATTGCTTTGTCTCACACTGACTGTCATCAGGAGCAAGGGAAAGAGCCCTGCTATGCCTGCAAGACAGCTCATAGGAGTTTTGCTGGGAATTGTTATCTGGAATATGGCACCCTCTGTGGTTAAGTTTCTCTTTTAGTCTCACTGATCTCTGAACATCACAAGATTTTGGCGTACGTGCGTGATACACACAGCTGTGTACATCCAAGTACATATGTGTGCACATATGTGCTGTGTTCACTCAGACAAGATATTTGGTCAATGTTTTGACCATAAAATGGAGATACTGTAATGCTTAAAGAGTGAGAAGTCTGAGGCTGTACTATGAACAGTGACTCTCCTCTCCATGTTGGCTGTTTCACTTAACTCTTCTGTGCCTTGTTTCTACACCTACCAAACGGGACTATCCTTGCTTCCTCAGAGCACAATTAGAACAAAATGCCATGTTTGCCATGACCATTGATGTCAGAGCACAGGATCTGCTATATCTTAGCTAATGAGAAGTGACCAGCACAGCCCAAATCATATGTTAAAAGTGTCCAGGAAGATAATGCAAATCTTAGGGAATTCGTGACCTCTGCCTTTGTGACTCATTTGGGAAGCACATTAACTTCCTTCCCTTCTAGCTGAGCAGTGCTTATCACCTCAGCACAGCAAGGATTCCAGCAGAAGAAAAATGGAGGCCATCCATCTCCACAAAAACATGGAGTGTTGTCTCATTTGACATCTGATTTACGCTTCAGCATCACTCACTGTTGAAAGGCATGAGTTTATGATGGAACATCAAGATGGTAGACACATGCCCTGAACTGAACATTTTAGGAGTGAAGTGTATTATATTCGTAATAAAGCTACAAACATGAGGCGCTGCCTGGAGCTAATGTTTTTTCTGGATTCACTTCTGGAGCTTACCTTGTGGAACCCTGTCCTTGCAAGAAAATGCCTTAATACAAAAACTATAGAATAAATACATAAAAAGTGGGAAAGAATAGGAATTATTTAATCAGACAAATATTACATACCCAGTAACAAAATTTAAAATTTCATCCTTGTATGGTTGTGAATTATTTAGGCCTATTTAAGTTAGGTTTTTCTTTCATATCTTCTCAAGAAACCTTCATAACATGTAAAGCCATCTGATTAATTTATTGAATAGTTTCACATATTTGGGCAGAAATCTGTGTAAACCAGCAATTCCCATTCCGTTGCCTAGTGACTTACTCATTTTAGTCTACCCCCACTAATGTGAAATATGTGTAATGGAAATTTCCTGTAGTACAAGTGCTCTAGTGTGGCAGGTAGCATTTGGAAAACAAAAGAAAGAAGGGGAAAAGGAAAGGATAAATGAGGGAATGAACAAGCAAAGGAACAAAAGAGAAAGGAATAGAAAAATTATGGGGAAGCTTCTGTCTGAAGGCCCCAATTCCCACCTCTACACCTCTGAGAAGCAGACTTTCTGTCAGGTGGGCACAATCCAGCTATCACAATGACTGAAAAAGCCTTTGGGAAACAGGAGTTCTTTTTTTAACCTCTTCTCTAACTTGTTAAAGCCTGCATAAATCCCACCAGCTCCCTCATGAAACGCTTGCCTGAGCAAAAGTTTTTCCAGCACATTTTTTGAGTCTCACATAATTGAAATAGGAGGAGATTTGAGCCTGATTCAATAGAGCAGTTTGAGTTAATTGATAAACCTTCCTTTTTTATTATCAGTGCTACCCTTCTGTCTGAAAGGCAGGGAGATTTCCTTATGGGATTTGAGCAAATATTGGAAATTGCAGTGGCAAATTAGCAGGGGCCACAAACCAGAAGTGACAGCTCAAGGAGGCTGGTGGAGGGAGTGGAGCAATCCCTTACCAGTAGCAATTGGCCAGACTTATCATATGGACTAATCACAACAGAGCTGGTGAAATAATGGGCACCAGATGTTAGTGCTTTGTAGACGTCGGCTCTCTGGAGACCAGCTCCGCCGAGCAAGCTCCCCAGGAACAGGAGCATGGCTCTCTCATCAATTAATAAGACAGGGGGCTGCTGGTCAGTGCCTATTCCACATATCTATCTGGTGATGCTGCAGCCCCTTTCCTCAGCTAAGGAGTATTTGCATTCATGAGGAGAATTTCCATGACTTGTATGCCTTAGACTCACAGCACTTCATTTGTTCCGACATGAAGGAGTGAGTGAAAACTAGTCATGCAATGGATCAAATCACTGGTGGCTGTCTCCACAGAGATCTTTAATAGGGATGCTGTTCTGCAAGGTACTGACTATTTCCCTGCAGAATTTTACAGCTGTAAAAGTTTTACTGCCACAGTGGGTAGGAGGGAATGGTGTGGGAATGTTTTCCCCCAGGAGTTTTGCAGAGAAAGACTTCAACTGCTCTCCAGAGTCCAGGGGCTGCAGACAGGAAGAATTCAGAGAAGGAGCAAAGCAGACCCTTCTCTTGCTCTTGCATATCATGCTCTCAGACTAGGCCTGGTCACGATCTAGCCTTATAGGATTATTTCACACCTCTCTAATTGTTTATAATAAACTTGCTTGAAAAGACAGAGATTTGCAGCTAAGCTTCTGCTAAGAGCATTGCCACTAGCACTGTTGTCAGCTGCAGCACTCTGTGCTGTGCTGTAGCTCAGAGGGATGATGTGGCTGTGGTTTAGGTTTTGTGCAGGAATCAAACCTGGCTAGGTAATCAGCCTAGTGGGTGGGCAAAGAGGATCAGGGACCTCGCCCAAAGTAAGTCACAAGTGGACTAGAAGATGGTCACAGAATTAAATACAACTGCTGCTTAAAATAAGATGAATATATCTGTGAGCCATGCTTGCTGTGGGCTTGCCGAGTGAGTCATATCTGCAGAATGGGTCCCATCACCACCAGTGCTGGCCACAGAGCATCTTATAGATCCTGACCAAGGTGTCCAAAAGCAGATGTGCAGGCAGTCCTGTCTCTGTTTATCCATGCCCCCTTCATCTGAGAAGAAATAAGCCCTGATAAGGAAGATCTATAATGATAACTGATATGCTCATAAATTGTATAATAATGACGGAACTGTAGGAACAATCTTAGATATTTTCAAAAGAAATATATACTATGTAGTTCAGTAGACATCAACACATATCTGTGCTCAGGGAGAGTGTGACTACTGTGCTTTTGGGTTTGAGTGGACTTCTGTGTGGCTGGAGACAGTGGAGGTACCACTGTCTCATCCCTGCAGAAAGGACCTCTCACCTCTTCTCTGGGAGCTCGTATAAGTAAGAGTGAGAGAATAAAGCTCAGAGGTTTTGAGGGTAAATGGAAAACTGTTAATGCTCCTAGACTTCCAGGTGGGATTTCAGACCTTGTTTCTTTAGTCCTTGTCACTGGTAGGGTTTGCCAGTCCGTCTGGACACCTCTATTTTTACCTTGGCATCTGGGTTTCAGAAAACATTAAGCACTTTGTCTCTGAAAATGAAGACAACTTCACATTTTGCTTGTGTCAGGTCAGACTGGGCACTGGACACTATTCATTACTTTTGAAATCCAGCCCCTGGATTTTAAGAGGAATGGCAGCCCAAAAAGAGCTCTCCTGAAAGGGACACTGACAGTAAAAATTACTTGTTGTGTTGCTCTGCTCATTCATAGCTGGCAAGGACCTGGAATCTCATGGAAAGCAGATGTTACTGAATTTGTTATTGCAGATGAATCTGGATACACAACTCACTGCTCTCCAAGAATGTGTCTACATTTTACTGTTACCTTTAACACTAAATTACATTGACTTTTCTTCCCTGAATGACAATTTCAGTGGTGTTTACTTATAAAAATATGAGATTTCTTTTTTCTGGGAACTTTTTTTGGCAGTTTTTGTTTGTGTGAGAGAGCTTGGAAAATGTGACAGAACTGACGGTTCCCATTTAAATGCCAATTGTCTCTTCCTAACTCCAATCTGCATCTAAACCAAAAAACACTATTCAAGACACAGGCATTCCTTGCAGACATTTTTGCTATTCCTATGGTCCCCTAAGAGCTGTACGTTTTTTCTTTTGACACTTGAGATCCAATGATCAATCACCGATTACTTCCCCCTGAATCTGGATTAGCAATCAGTTGTGTTCTCTGGCATGTGCCAGGAACATCTTCCCCTCCCCTCTACAGGATGCATTTCAACTTGAAACAGCAGCTTAGCCTTTGCAGCTGCAATCACCAGCCTGATGATGTCTGGTGAAGAATGGCAGGAATGCCCTAACTAGAGAGGGGAGAAGGGAAAAAGTCAGAGGGTTTCTGTCAACTTCTGACAGTGGCAGAAATATCCTCTTTTCCTGATGAGCTGCCTTTCAAGTCTTGGCAGAGCCATTACCAATTCTATGGCTGCATTTCCCTGCATTTGGGGCCATCTGTCTTTACTCCTTCCATTCTGAAGTCAGAAAAGAAAATTATTTTCACATTAGCAACTCATTAAATGGTTCAAAACTTGTAGCACAATCACTGCTGGAGCCAAACCCATTGTTTTTACACTTCAAAATACATACTTGGAGGCATTGTTCAGAGATCAGGGGCTGCCTTGCAGGACCTTCTGTCATGCACATGAGCAAGTGGGTGGGGTGGGGCCCTGTCACCCTCATCCATCATACTCCATCAATGTCACCACCACCTGCAGAGGCATTACCCCCAGTCACTCACTCACTTGGTCATTCATTTCTGTCCATCAACATGAGCAGAAGGAGAGGATGTCAGTAGTCAGTATCAGAACTGGTAAAATTCTTGAGGTTTGTTTAAGGCACTGGAGGTACTGAAGACCATTTGATGACTTAGGCAAGCTGCACTTTGAGCTTAGTTTGTCAGCATAAAGAAGCCCTTTGGAGGTCAGGTACAGTGTTGATACTCACAGTGCAAATGCCCAAGACTACTGCTGATTAATCAATGCAAAAAGCAGTGCATTTGGCCGAAGAAAGACAGAAAAGCTATCTTTCAGGAGTGTCTTATCATCGAAGGGAAACACAGAGGTCCCTTTTGAAGACCTAGATCACACTCACCCTTACATCTCCTACAAAACTCTTCAGTTTCCTCTCCCTGTAGTGAATCTCTCACTACATCACTGGCTGAATGTGACTGATCAACAAGTGCAGGGAAAGGGGGATCCCTAGCAAACCCCAAATGCCCTACCACTGCTGGAGAGAGTGCTGCTGGCCTCCGGTTCTGCACTGCCCAAGGCACATTGAGAAGCCACTTGTGTGGGACAGGGGAGTTAGTTGTGCAGGACAGCCCACAATAAAGCAAATACATTTCTGTGCTGCTTGGCTAAGCCACTGCTAACATCTGAACAACTTCTAAAACTTCAGTCTCTGAACTGGCTGATGAAAACCTCTTTGGGAGCAGCCACAAGCTCCCTCAGCGTGCCCAGCAGCTTGAAGAAGATGGTGGCTCTGGTACCCTCTCCCCAGAGTTTTCCAAAGTAGTTGTGTTCCTGTGGCTTTCCTGAGAGCTGACACAGGCTTTGGGAGATGCAGTTGCATTTTAGGGGCTGAGCAGAACATTTTCTGCATTGCATATCAAAAGCCTTCTGGGAATCAGAGGGTATTAATCAATTTTACATGTACCATTCCTTGCCTTTAAAAATCAGGGCTCCCTGCACATTGTTAAAGCCTCCCGGAGCCCTTTCTGTCCCTGGAGTCGATCACAGTGAAATGAGGACATGTCAGCGTAGCTTATTAGGGAAACCAGGGTGTTTACGTTTGTTCAGATTTGCACAGAAAAGGGTTTTTCACAGGGGCTGTGCTTTGACAGTCTCGTCCTCCCCCAGGCTGGTTCACATTTAGCAAGGGGCGGCTGACAAAGCTCCTGGGCCACGGAGATCCACAAGGTGCTTGCAGCTGGCACAGATACCTCATTAGAAATTCATTTTTTCCTGTCATAATAACAAAGTGCAGAGCAGCGGTGGCAACATAGTTTCGTATGGGAAAGCACACAAAAGGGGACAGCTGAAAGAAGCTGTGCTTTTCTCCTGTATTTCCAGCCCAACAGAAGCATCTTCAAAGGGAGCAGCCTTGCCCGTCCGCCGCACCCTCTCGGCCTGAATCTCTTGAATGGCATTTTATATACCTACTGCACCCTGGGGCCAGCCAGCCTCCAGGAAACCCATTCACCCGGCCCCGCTCCTGCTCCCGGCGTTTTGTTGTTTCCTACCCCACAGAAGCGGTGGGCAAATAAAAACGACAGCCCCGATTTGTGAGCCTCAGCTCCCTTGCATGCATTTCTGAAACCCCGCTCCCAGGCAAGTGGAGCCGGTTCATTTCTTATGGGGGAGGGCGGAAAACCTCCAAAAGTAGAAAATGACTGCTGTGTAATTGCCCTCTCTGTTTGTGTGGTGAAAATGAAAAAGTAGATTCAGGAGGGCAGCATTGCTGCTGTGACTGTCACTGTCAGTATAGTGCACAAATGAGGGTTACTGAGGAACTGGAACACTTAGTCACTGTGGAGATGGAGAGTGGCAGTGAAGCACCCTTCTCATGCACAAACATCTTGATCCACCTCCCCGAAGCTAAAGAAGAGACTGGGTTTCTGAAGTCAGAAGATTTCATCTCCTTGAAAGTGTAGAGTGAAAGCCTGACAAAGATTGCATTTAAACATCTTGGCTTTATTTTTCTCCCTAATATTTCTTTTCCATCTTTCCTTCCTTTTATTTTTTTCTCCTTGCAAAACCACATGTATTAGAAAAAAAATAGGAGGATGGAGGAGAGAGACAGAAAGCAAACAAGCAGTGTGGGGATAGGAAAGGACTGATAGCAAAGAACTATAGTTTTTATTAGTTACTCAGAAACTTCCCTCTCATACGCAGACCAAAACCACATGCAATAATTTCCTTTTTCAGATAATGGGTTGTTCGATTTCCTAAAATAAAAACACAACCAAAAACCAAAGCAAAGCAAAACAAAAGAATCTAACAACAACAACACCACCACCCCAATAAGTAAATATTCCTGATACAAAAATTTAGTCTGATCTGTGTAATGCATTAAACACCGGCACCTCACTGTTAGTCCAATCCTTCATAACACAGCACCAAGAAGCTCTGGCAGAAGTACAGCAAATGAATCCCATTTTGATCCCTCAGCCTGGAAAGGAAACTGCCAGGGAAAAGCACCAGGCAGACCACTGGTGCAAATGCAGTACCTGCAGTTTTCTGCCAGAGAAATCTGAACCCCCACTTTGCTGTATGTGGTAGCCCAGAGACACCAGCATCAGAAATCTGGGGTAGTGTGAGTGTGAGGGAGACTGCAGACTGTGAGACAAAGACCACTAGGCAAATCTTTAACACATTCCAGGAGTACTGTCATCCATGAAAAGGTAATGTATAGGCACCTTTTCTATTCAAGAAACCAACTGTAGGGCATTTTAGCTTTAGACATTGGCAATAAAGTTATGTTCAGGAAGTGGGGATTCACTCTAGCTTGGATAAATGTTCAATAATGCTCAAATGTGCTATGTCTAATTTTAGACACTCTCAGAACCATTATCTAGCCCTCCAGAGAGTTCTGGCTTTCCATACTGCCTAAATGGATAGGGACCAGGTTGCCTATCAACTTCAGGTTACTGTAAACTTAGTTAAACTCTTCCTTCCCTCAATGTCACATCTCAGAAGTAGTTTAGTCAAGGGTACTGAGCATCCTTCTAAAAAGTGTCCGTAATATCACAACTAGTAATCAGTGAACACAGGGGATATTTGGGAAAATCTTAAAGGGAGGGCCTCAGGAGGGGAGGGATGGGAGTACTGGGCTGAATGTCATGATGCAACTGGAAAAGAAACACAAAGAAAAGACCTCCACCACTTTGGCTTGCAACAGGAATTTTAGAAGGGATGTCTATGAGGCTGAGTAGGATGTGCACTTAAGGGGAGATTCTGATATTCAGTAACTTGAGCTATGCAGATATTTGGGTTGTTCTCTCAGCTTATCACCAGGGCCTCTTTTGTTCCTTGTCTGCCAGGGGATTTCCAGAGGGTCCTTTGTTCTGTCCAACTGGTGAGAGTCAGGGGATGGAGGTGGGTTGGAATTACTATTGGTGGGAGTATCCATATTGCCATCCATTTGCAGTAAGAAGGTAGTCTAGATGAGAGGAAACAAGACTAATCTGGTAAAGCTAAGGTAGAATAATTTACCTGAGACATTGGACACCTGGGCAATTTCTATGGCTCCCCAGGGTGAAACTGAGCTCTAGGTTGTTTACATGCAGCAGGCATAGGAGCTCATATGAGGGGCTGCAGGTGGCACATGAGGCTCATGTCCTTAGGACTAAACTCTCTTCTCCCCATGGCCTAGTCCACAGCATCCTCCAGGGACAATCTGTACTCCACACTGTGCTCTGAAGGGGGACACTGTCTAGGTAAGCACTACCTGACTCAAACAGAGCTTTGCTGAGGCAGGTACAAGCTGCGATCCAGGACTGGGGCATAACCATGGAGGGATGCCTGAGTCACACTCTGATCATGGTTACCAGTTTAACCACGGCCACCCAGCCTCTGACAGGGACAGCTACCACACAGAGGGGTAAAATGAAGAGTACCTGTGTAGAGACATGAAGAGATAATGATAACTGGATGACCAAGAGAAGACTTCTTCATTGTAAAGCAATGTATTGAATCTATAGATGAATCTGCTGCATTTGAAAGACTCATTACAGAGATTGTCAGGCCAGTATGCCAAGAATTAGGAGATGACAAATAATTCAGTTTAGCAAAAACACAAGTGAGCTCAGAATTAATATCCAAAACCACAAATTTAACACATGACAAAGTCGTCATGAAGAGGTTAGATTGGCTGTACAGGTTTCTTGGTCAGATTGCCAGAAGGACAGAGGAGCTGGAACATGAATTGGACAATAATTCATGTGTGAGATTGTGTGGCTGATTCAGATCAGGGATTTAAGACTCTCTTGACTCCAACCCCTGTTAGGACACTGCTTAGTGAAGAGTTGGATGTTTTAGAGGGTTGTCCACTTTTTCCAAGGAAGAATCAGAAGTGGTGCCCTGCTAGATATATGAGAAATCTCAAAAAGCATGTATTTCCACAAAGGAAATCCAGAGGTACTGGGTTGAGCCTAAGGCACTCAACACCGATCAACACGACACAAAATAAAATCCTGCTAGTCTCTGGTAACCCTTGGGAAGCAAAGAGTCTCCTTTCATTGCTGGTCTGCATTCCTTAACCTGAGCTATACTTTTGCAAGCTGTATCACTGATGAGATGGATCCAGTAGTTCCAGATGGGTTCAGAGCACCTCTGTCTGCTCATACCTCCCAAGTACGTCAGGCTGAGACTTCACTGCATAGGTTACACTGGTTAGCTGTCAAGTCCTTTTGCCTGCTAAGTAACATGGTAAATTCAACAACCTGCAACACTCAGTGAAGGCTCAGGGGTATCAAGTCCCACACTCAGGGCTTGTCCCAGACTCAGTGCACTCACCCCTAAGCTTGTTTCTGTTGTAGTGTCTGCGGTGCACTGAGGAGTGTTTGCCTGCCTTGTGGAGCCTGGTAACAAGGGGAGAGCAGCAGACAGAGACCATGAGGAAGGAACACATGAGCACAGAAACTGTGATGTTGGAGGGCTGCAGTTGCTAATAGATGTCCAACCATTACGATCTTATTTGTTGGAGGTTTGACTGATTTATACTGCTCTCTATCCTAGATGACTGTTCTTGTGGCTAAATGCTCATACACCTTTCTGCTGCTTCTTTCCTGCAACACATTGGACTTGCAGGGGGAAAATAGAAAGAGAAGATGTAGAGGATGTCATGGGCAGAGCCCGAGAGCATTATGTCTCATATGGCTAGAGAAGATGTCAAAGACAAGGGAGGTGCTTCTTCTGTCCTCGGTCCAGAGGGACAAGAATTCAAGACATTTTCTTGGCTTTTCTGATGACCTTTGTAAAGATAAACTCTTAGAGTAGCTTTAGAGACATGAAGATGGAAGTTACTGGCCTGCGTGCCACATCCAAGGCTGAACATAAGAATTGTGAAATTCAGCCTTCACGTCTGTGAAGCCTGACATGCTCGCACATTGGTTTCCTTCTTCCCAGCCACCACTTCCCAGCAGACTCCAGCACAACCATATGGAGTGAAAGTGTTGGTCCAGGAGGTGAGACTGGCAGTCCAGTCTGGGCATCCCTGATCACTGGCAGCCATGATGTGTTTATGCCCCCAGGAAAAAGAGCAAAAGACCTTACACGAACCAGCTGTGGGATCATGCAGCCCTTTGACATAGTGGGCTGTCATTTAATCCTGGGTAATTGCGAGTGGGTGTTAGCCCTGAAGCAAACAAGGTTTGTGTGTCTTGTCTGTAACTGACTCCAGACCTATTTAGCTTACACTGATGTGAAATGCAAAATTCCTCTTGCTGAAAACAGGACAAGATCAGGCCCAGAGGAAGCAGGAATCTGCTGCTTGGATTGCACCATATTCCCCTTCAGCACATTTCTAGGTCTGTTTTAGCAATGCTTTGGAAGCAGTCCTCCCTGTCCTGGTGCTGTCAGTCTTGTGTGTTTGTTTTCCTCAGCATTTTATTTTTGTACGTACTTTTAATTAATTTTTTTTGTTGTGGCCTTGAGAGTAACTCTTCTGAAAGTAGCAGACCCCGAAATTCATTAAATGTGTGAAATGACAGGAGAAAAAGTGTGAAATTGTAACAGTCTGTTTGGGCCTGATTAATAGAAATTTTTTTCCTGACAATCCCTGGGCCCTTCTGGGGGTCAGTGGAAAGGAGCAGCTGTAAAGACAGCAGGAGCAATTTAGAAGCTGCCTGATGGGGGCCATGCAGATTTCGGAACAAGTGAAGAGAGTCTCATGCCCTTGTTCAGGACAGTGGGAGATGATTGGCCACCACAGTGTCACGTTTTCAAGCAGATTAGCCCGAGGTGTGCTCCCACCACCTTTAAAGGGTTATTTGGTTTCAAGGGAGGTTATTGTTGTCTACTATTTTGGGTCCTCCAGCAGTGTCACCCATAAAGCTGATGCTGGTGCATTGCCACCTCTCACTGTCTGTGTATCTGCTAAAGATCCAAGTACTAGTGAGGGAAAAGCCATGCAGTGGAAAGAGTTTGCCATTGCAGTAAGGCTGGGAGGAGATTTCTTCACTTTCTGTCCTCTTTGGTGGCTGAAGGGTCATCAGCCAGGGCCCTAGCTGGGGCTGGATACAGTGCTTATGCTGCTGCTGGGGTGAAGTTCTCAGTGGCAAAGGCAGCCAACACCAAGGACCAGGGAGGTCAGACGGCTGTGCTTGTGAGGAATATTTCCCTGGCTCCCACCAGGCACCCCAACCTGAACTGCTGACTTTTTTCTTCTTTTATTTTTTCTTTCTTTTTTTTTTTTTTTTTGAGCTGCTCTATATAGCCAAATGCTTTCACCCTAAGAAAGATACAAAAGAAAACATCAAAGTAAATGTCCCCACACTGACATAAGGCTAGAATAATGGTGACCTAGTAGCTAAAGACTGGGACGAATACTGAAAGTAATTCACTCCCCTCGATAACAATGGGGCATGTGTGACAATGATATATACCAGGAGGCGAGGAGAGCCACTTTTGTTGGGTAGTGATACCCCACAAACCCAATTGTAGGGAGATCAATACTGTCATAGGACAATCATCAAAGACCATCAGCTCATCATATTTTCATACCATAAGCAGTTCAAGGCGCCGGGGCTGCCTCTCCAGCAGAAAGCCCCGCGCGGAAATTTGAAGGGTGTGAAATCGACATGATTAATAATTATAGTTATTAGCACATGTACCAGCTGCTCATGTATGGTTTAGCCCGTGATTTATGGGGCCATAAATGCCCATATCTGCTTCTGACGCGGAAAGGAGAAGGGCACGCAGTCATGGGCAGAAAGCATCGTCCCTGGTGCCAGGGGCTTTCCTCCCCCCTGGCTCCTGACAAAATTAAAACAACAACAAAAATGGGCCAAAAAGTCACCTCTGCTCCACAGCAATGGAAGGAGGCCTTTTGTTCACATGTCTGCCTTAACGGCGGCTGAAACCTGTCTGCTCAATGTCCCCAAAGCCTTTGAAGTTTGGATCGCAGCTAACAAGGGCTAGAGATTTCCCTCCCCCACACAACCTCACACTGTTGCCAGGCTGCAAACAATCACCATACATATTACAGATGAAACCACGAGGACCAACAACAGAAAGAAAAACTAATTGTCTAGTTGCCAGAAGTTAAAGCTTTTGTTTCCAAATGTAATTTGATTCCTCTTTCTTCCAGCCCCACCCCCCAGCCCCACCATCCATTTACAATATGTTTCATCATAGAAAACTATTTTACTTTGACACAATCTGAAAAAATGGTTTGAAATGGCCAGACAAACAATATCACCACCCTTAGCAGTAGGTATGATGGTTGCTTTAACTCACTGAAGATTATTCTTGTCTTCTGAAGACTTGTAATAATGATTTTTTCCCCCTGCCAGAAAAAGAAAATCTGGTTAGTGCTGCGGAGAGGAACCACAACCTGCCACAGCCTGTGAATGTGCAAAACTGAAGCATGGAGGGCTACAGACATATTTTTTCCAAAACATTCATAGCCATAGACTAGTCATGCCTTGTTCTCAAGCAGAAGCCGAGTTGGTGCCCTGTCCTAGGTGTGTTATTTCCAGCCTGCATTGAAGTCTGTAGCAAGGCTGCACCCCAACTCTGGGTTAGGTCACAGAACAGTGAATGGGAAAGAGAACAAAGGTGTCCCGACTGCCTCTTGTGAAATCTGGTGAGCTCTGCCATTCCATGAAGCCTGCTGATCTCACACTGACCTGATGAGCTAGAAGCTTCAGTCAGATGAAGGATTTCCTGCACAATGAGCACGAGTACAACAGAGAAAATAACACAGCACAGCAGTGCATCTCAGGGGCTAAAATGATATCAACATACTGGAACAGCCTCTGGCAAACACTGGAGTCTGGATGTGAGAAGGGAGAAAAAACAGGGTTATACCACAGTATTTTCTGTCTCTTCCATTCTACAAAAAGGTGATGAAAGGATGTGTCAGCAAAGGCAATGGGATGTTAAAAGGATCATTGAATTATTCTGCTTTTAAATGCACTCCATGTAGTTCACATAGTTCAACGTAGAGGACAGAGCAGTCTTAATAAAATAACTTAGTATAAATTATTTATTGAATCTCATGGAATTAATTTAGATTTCTTTTCCTCTGGGAAGCTGAGTTTTCAGGCCTAAAGATTAGGCTGTGTTCATGCAAAAGGTTTTACTAAAAGCTGGACATATTCTAGGAAAATAAAACATTTTCACAAATGTCTAATCAAAATCAGTGGTTTCCCATTCAGAAGCTGTTTTAGTGAGAAAAGTCTATAAATGAAGTTGGTTGACAAGTTCAAGGTGTGCTCACTTGTTATAGCCCTTTCCTTCAGTATTGAAATACACCCTTCAAAGGTCTTTTGAGTTTTTATCTGTATGTCTTTATTGTCCCTTTAATTGTGTGCTCAGGAAGGCCTGATTTTAAAGTGACAGCTACCAGTGGTAATTTAGATGCCTTTTCCTCATGCCTTGCTAAATCTGTATCCTAGACAAGAAAATTTTTGTCTCTTAAATTTTAAGTGATCCTCCATGACATTGCGTAACGACTAAGCTGTAGCCAAACAAGTCCTGTGCTCAACCCAGACACAGTCAGTAGGTTGAATAGAAGAATGTCTGGGTGAAATATGAGGGCCTGGGAGCAGGGGTCAAACTAAATCATGTAATGGTTCTATTCCATCTTCCATTGCACGAAGCTGGGAGCTTTCCATAGTGAGAGCACAGGTGCGTGTGGTGTGTCAGGTGGAGGTGCTCCTTGTGGGTTCAGAATGCAGGACTGCAGAGCACACCAGGAAAGCCAGCACAGGGGTGGCTGATGTGCATCACCAGCAATTCCTGTTTCCAGCACAGCCACACGCAGGGAGACCACTGGATTTTGGTGTCGTTGGGGAAAAACACATTTTCTCTGAGGACTCCAAACACGCACAGTCAGTTCTGATCTGGTGTGAATTGTTGACTGTTTTTATTTTTTCTCATCCCAATCCTCTTAAAAATAACACTAAAAACCTCCTTTCCACAAAGTGTCTTGTGTATGTTTATGTGCATGTGTAAAACAGAAAGCTGTGGAGACATCAGGGAGATTCTAAACTCTTTCATGTAAAGTATTTCACCAGCTTTTGCCAAGGACAACTGTGCCAGTGGTTCTTTATACTGTCACCTTGGACATCCAAGGTAGAAACGGGCTGCAGGTTCTTCTCTGTCTCATATTATATCCATATGTGGCAAAAAACAATCAGACCTTTTTTTTTCTTTAGATATGTGTATACCTGCCTGTAAACATGGTTATATATCTTAGTTGAATATTAAGTACCAGAAAATTCTTAAATATTGCATTATACTAGAATATTTCATCCCATCAGCCAGTCTTTCTACATGGGGGTGACAAAAGTCATCAGCAAATATGAATTTAATAATTTTCTCATGAAGGAGTTTATGAGTAGAAGTACGTAAATATATGTGTGACCATTTGTGTGCATCTATGTCTGCACTGTATGTGTGTATATGTAACACATATAAACTCTCCACTTAAAAGGTGAAAGAAGAAGTAAATGTTGTGACCAAGAAATATACAAATAAAGTAAGGTAAGCTAATTTATATATTCAGACAGAAACGGTGAATTCTGAACTCTTGGTGGTTTTGTTTTTTGTTATGAGCAGGATATGGCCCAAATGGATTTATTAAGAAATGTTAAATGTTGGTTGTATTCAATCACTTAACTAAAATTGAAAGCCTCTTTTTCTGTTATATTCAGTCACATATGGCATGTTTAAATTAAACTCTCAAACAATATATCAGTATGTATTATTTCACTGAAACAACACTGGTTTTCATGGCTGAGACTGTAATAGACTGAAAAATGTTTGTTCTTATGCAAAAGAAGTGATTTCTCAACACACTAATAATATATATTTTAGGGCCAAGGGATGAAAAGTGGGAAGGGGACCCCATTGCAGCAAGGAAGAACAAGATCTCTCACTTTTTTAACAAACAAGTTAAGAAATAATGCCAAGGTCTCGTGATCTTTCTGTGCACGGCAGGTAATTAACAGGAAGAACCACCAATGTAGCAGGATAATGAAGAATGGCCTGTGACATAACTTTGGCTTCTGGTTATTTCCCCTGGTTTCATAACAATGTTGTATCAGACAAACTGGAGAATATTTTCTGGAGTTAACGGTTTTATGTAGCACTTAGTAAAAAATGAGGAAGTATGTGACTACCTTAGCAAAAGCTAAGGAGGAACAAAGGAACGGGGAATCAGGTGACAGAGAGGTTCAAGAAGGCCCATGAGGTAGCTGTCTAGTGGAAGCTGGTAAGTACACACGTGCACAAGTATGTGTGTGTTTGTGCTTGTGTATGCATATTTGAGCATATGCTGATCTGTGTGTTTGCATGCAAAAGAGATTTGGTAATCTTCTGGGTTGCATTTAATATGAGCAAATGAAGCGAGTTATCTCATCTCAATGACTTCAGTATTTCTCTCTTCTCGACTGCCTTATCTGGGGACTTTCATGTGCTCCATCTAGATGGCTGTGCTGTGAAAGCTGTCTCATCACACCCCTCAATTCTGCCTCTTCCAAGCACAGAAGTTCTCAATTTTTTCCATGTTTTTTTTTTCTTGTGGACCCAACAGGAAATGAAGCATGGGGGTGAGAGAGGATTAAGAATTCGTAGAGGAAGGGACATATAGTGACAGCTGTTAACAAAGATTTTCATTATCAGAGATAAATTCAATATAAATTCAAAACTATTTTAGTGGCCAATGGGACCCCGGTTGACTCTGCAAAAGAATATTTCAGAAAATTTATTTGATTTAAAGAAAGTGGGCACAGCCATTACTTCCAGGAAAAGAGCTGGAGAATCACAGGTGCTGCCCCAAGAGTGGGATATAGTTTGAGGTAACTGTAGGCAGAAAAAGTCTAAACATCACTGTTGGAAAACAGAACTCTACAAGGAGCATTTATAGTAATTCAACACCAATCATAACTATTTAACTAGTTCAATAATATGTTACCCAGCTAGTCTGCAATTTTCCTAAAGAACAGTTATGCAGAATTGGGCAGCTGCTCAGATCGCTCAATTCAAAACAAACCATTTGCATAATAAATATTTGCAGAGGAGCAAGTGGGTGGGGTTTAGGCGAGTGCACAGATGAACATAAAAAAATTAAATATGGCTGGAAAGAAACTAGGCTTAATTACAGGAGAAAAACAAAAAAACCACGAACAACCAAAATGTACACACACATGCAGACATATTTCTTCAATTACTTAGAAGAATTAGTGCAAATATTCTAATTAGTTCATTTTCCTCTTTCCAGGGTCATAGATTTCTTTCTATTCCTCACTAAAAAAGAAGCTTGTGGATTTGTTCCAGACCTACGTACTATTTCATTTGCAAGCAAATAGTTTGAGTGTATACATGTGTGCTTCTGTGGGTATGCAGGGATCTGAGGGTGAATGGCAAAATGCCAGGGCCTACAGCACTGTTTCCAGATAACGTCTGTTCCGCAATGACACTTGAGTAAAGAGGTAGCTACAGCTTTTTTAATATCAGAACTTCACCCAGACATTGCTCTTGCACTGAGTCCCAGCATGTATGGTGGAAAATTCAGCAACAGTTTCTAATTTTCTCAGTCACCTTCCAGGTATAACTTGCCCATCACTACTGTGACCAACAACTTACCGTGTTATATACTCCAAACTAAATATCACTTTCTGCCCTGTTTCCACAGAGTTAGTGGCAGAATGGAAATAGATCAAAATGAGTTAAAAATGGTTTGACCAGACTCACTTGTTGATTGTGCATGGCTCAGAAAAGCCAGTGACAGGGAAAGAATTGGGAAGAGAATGTTAAAATCAGCAGAGATCAGATCAGAAAAGGAGAAAAAACCAACCCCTCCCCAGAAAAAGCCCAAACAAACCAATCCCCTGAAAAACCCAAGCCATTCTTCCTGGATCTCAAGACAAAGAAATTAAGTTGGGAGGATGCAAGAGAGAAAAGGAGGATGAACAGCATGGCAGCACAGACAAGAAAAACCATTGTAGTGAGACCCTTGTCATGTTCCCAGCATGAGGAAATTTGATGAACATTTAATCCAGCCACATTCTTCATGGGTCTTCTGCCTCTCTTAGCAGCCCAGAAGCTCATGTGTGGTGAGGAAAGTAGAAGGACAAGGTCTCCCCGTGTAACCTCTGCCTGGCAATATGTAACAGTGACGTATTAAATATGATTAATATTTTCTTCAGAACTGAGTTTACAAAAATACATGCTCAGCTGTGGTCAGCAAACAAGACCATAATGTGGTGTCTATCACAGCACAAACAGTGTATTAATGAAGCCATTAATCACCATCAAAACTGTATTAGGAGTGAAGATAGCCAAAGAGAGCTTAACTGACAGCAAGTGGCCATAAACCTGTCCAAAAACTAATTTGATTACCATCATACCAGCATCTGTGCCACTTGTGAGGGTTCATTTTTTTGATGAAATTATGTAGACAAGTCGTTCATGCGTATAATAGACATCTAAATCACGGTAAACATGTTGTTGGCATGAGAAGTAGTTAAAGAAAGTGGAACATGCTTTGCAGGTGAAATTTCAGGCAAAATGCACTGCTGGTGTCACAACAGTTGGTTAGAAAACCGTTGTCAAACTCATCTTGCCAAGCCGTGAGTGACGAATGTTTTTGATCCACATTCAACAGAATAAACACTGCTGAAAGTCAGGGGATGTTGGGAGCCTCCAGCTATTTACAAGAAGGACGGCTTTTGCCAATATAAACTCTTGCTCTTTATCGGCTATAAATATTCCCTACAAACAATCTGTTTTATTCATAGACAGTTGGACCCATTATGTTTTGGTCTTGACAGACGGGACAGTAGGATGCTGCATTTAAATGACACAGACTGTATAGGAATGTATTTCCAGATGATAACTGAGCCTGGAGCTTCCACATAAATCAGCGGAGGGAAATTATTCTGTAAGAAATATGTTCGGATTTCAGCCTCATAAATACAGAGAGAAACCAAATTTTCGGGGCTTCTTCACTTTTATGTGAGCATTTTAATGATTATTTTAGGCAGCTACCAAGAAACTCACGTTCACTATTAGTAATGTTATGCACAAGAGAAGTCTCTCAGGAAAGTAAAAGATAAGGTTGTCCCAGATACATGTAACTAAGAGCCTGAAGTCTGAAAAGGTCTCTGTTTTGGAGGTCAGGGATAATTGGATTTTCTGGCAGAACAAAACTGTCCAATTGACAAAATGAATGTAGACTAAAAATCACTGTTTCCCCACTTGCTTTACCATTTTGCTGCACAGGGTAGGTAGGGGTGAATGGGCAGCTGCATGCAGAGCCACCACTGAAAGAAAGGGACAAGAGCTTGTAGTTCAAATAAGAAAAGTTTTTGAAAGCCAGGTAGTCATGTGAAGCGGTGCCTGCTTTAACTCGCCATCTTTAAACAGACTTAGCAGGTCTGAAGATCTCAGGCCATTTCAAATGTGTCCCAGGTATCTGCTGTACATATGCTGAATGCATAATGTAATTGAATATGGAACAGAAAGGGGATCAGTCCCCAGAGAAGGAGATTGTTTCTTCAAACTAGATGTTAATGGCAGAGTGACTGACATTTATCTCCAGTCCTTTTATGAATCACTGAGACCAAACAGAGTACACCTTGCCTTTGCTGTGAGCTATGCCTCAAGCCATGGGAAGCTGCCTGCCATTCACAAGCCAGTGCCTTGTAGGCAGCTCCATCTTACCTGAGTTCGCAGATGGGCCATTCCCCAGGTGGGTCTGGCAAAACACTTCTCATTAATCATTGCTTAAAGCCCTCTCAGTGGGAAGACCTCAGGTTAGACATCATTTGGAAACAAATTGGGTGAAAAATAGCTCTGACAATAAGGAGCCCACACAGAATTCCCCTGTGAGAGCTTCAGCAGTGTGAAAACAGACTCTTCCAGGACACTAAATGATCTGTCAGTTAGCAAATGACATTATAATCCAGTTTTATGCCTCAGACAAATCAAAGCCTTTGCTGCATTTCCTCATTTTTTCCCTCAATTTTCGCCCTTTACCTCCTTTAAAGTGACAGAATATTTGAGTTAGGAGAGATAGCCAAGTTGTAAATGCTTCCAGGGACAAACCTAAGTCTTTCAGGGTTGCATTGTTGTCTCTCTTCTGCTGCTGCTATCTTTAACAGCAGAACCTCCCCACAATCTACCAGGCCCATCATAAGAGAGCATCAGGCTGCCCAAGGCCTCCAACCCTACTGGTGCTGGCCAAAGGGTGAAGTGGTGCCCAGCCCTGCCTAGCAGGCTTCCCACTTCTCTTCCAGCTAAAGTGCATCAACCAGTGTCCCGTTAGATTAATTTTTAAAATGAAACTTTAAAATGAGGTATAGAATCAAGTGCTTCTGTGAATGGAAACTACAGTAACTATATGAAAGCAATACACTTGTGCAGCCTGATTTTATCTTGTTCATTGTTAGTATTTACTTTCAAGCACTGACACTTCATGCCAATAGTAATTCTGGGTCCTCAGAGACCAGCTCCAGAGAACTTAAAAACTATGTTTTCTCTTTGCCTCCATCATTGCTTCTTTTCTCAATTACACCACAATGTTAAATTGACTTTAAATTTTCTGTTAAATTTCTCAACAGAAAAAAGGAAATGGTGAATCTGCAGCATAATTTACCCAAACTGAATAAAGGAGCAAGGTACACCGTAGTAGGGCAAGTCTGACATTCTTCACTGAAATACATAGAGCATAGCCCAGCTGCCACACAGAGGCGTGGGCATAGGCAAAACACACTGCAACAAGGGGCTTAAAAAGCCAGCAATTATTAAAACTCAAGTTTTGCTTCTTGTGGATGTTCACATTGATTTTTCTACATGAACGCCTGCCTACACATTACACTAGAGAAAGTTATGGCCTCATTTTTGATGGGTTCCAGCTCTGATACCCAATGTCCTTGCATGATGTAAGAGTTTTTTGAAGACTCTTAATTGTCAGTCCTAACAAAACCAGAATAACAGAAATTTACAGTCAGAATCAGGAGTCCACTATCAAGTAGGAGCCATTGCCATGTGGCAGTGATTCCAAATGTGCAGCAACCTGTTGGGGTTTTGCTTTCCCACTGAAATGTCCCTAAGGAATTTAAGACTCCTCGCCCTCATGCTTTTACCCGGGGACTTCTTTGGCAGCCTTTTGTCTGTCGTGAATGTCTTTTGCCTAATGGTCCTATAGGCTCAGCTTTCTTATCCAGGGATTCAATACAGACCCCAAAGAGTCGTTGGCCCCAAACAGTGAGTTCACTTTTCTTTCAGTAGGATTCATCCAGACATGGTTAAGGCACTCAGTGTGGTCCATACTGGAGTTCCTCTCTGAGTCCTGTCTGTCACCACCCCTTTTTCCAGAGCACTCCACAATGTTTCCCAGCATGGATGTTTGCTAAGAAGTGAGAACAATGTCAGTTATTTAGGAAACACACAGCCCATCTGTATGATTTCTTCTTGCTCTAGGCACTACCTCGCACCATGAACAGCCTTGCTGAAATTCAGGTTAAAATTGACAGTGTCTCCCTGGCATATTGCTGTCAAACTTCCAACTGTGGCCTCAAGGTGCTGAGAAAGGGATACTGATCCAGCACTCATCTCAACTCAATGTGTCTGCACCTCTCTTCTGGCCACTGGAAATTATGGGGATGCAGCCAGGCTCACTCATCACACAGAATTACTGAGCATGTGAGTGTGTTCTCATGACAGCTCTGCATAGCAGTCAGCAAGTAAGAAGATTTATTGCTTTATTTGACACTCTGTTATTCACTAACTGAGCATGACACATCTGGGACTAGGAACTGCCAGTTTGACATCAATGAGCCTTTTTTGCATTGATTGAGTTTATCCAGTTCATGCTCAGAATACAACCTGGGTAAGGAAGAACTCCCAAAACAGGCTGGAATGGGAGCTGCTGGTTATATTTTTTCCAGGAGAATGAATATGATGAGTAAATGACCTCATATGTTGCAGAGCAAGGAGAGGTGATATCAGCCACTTCAGCACCATCTTTTTTGCCACAAGGCACCATAGTGATGAGAAACCATTTCTTTAATGCTGATAGACAGGTGGAGAAATACAGATCAAAATGCCATAAATAATAACTGCAATGTATGGGGTCTGAGTGAAATTAAATTATTTTGCCCGGCCCATACATGACACCACACAGGACATTAGTTGCACTATTCTGGACATGATTTTCCATGTATAGATTGTAGACCTGGGAACAACAGTCTCCCATAGTTGCTGTTTTTCTTCTTTAACTCACAGGACAAATCAACTTGCATGCGTGGGATCCCAGTTTGCTCTGAGCTAGACATAAAATATGGAAAACCAGGAAATCTTCACTAATCTTACACAAAGCTTATACTGAGCTCTGAATGGGCTTTGGTTATGTAGCTGTTTGGACTATTGCTGGACTAATGAAGGAAATGACCTTTTATGTGACAGCACAACACTGACAATGACTCCTTGTTTGGGTGTTTAATCAGAACCCTTTCTAAATATTCCCATGAAGCACAAAGGGAGGCCTCATGTTTCCTAAATGGAACATTTTCATTTTTTTTCCTACTTATAATTAATCCCAAGCCTGTAATTAAACTGCTCCCTATGCTGAGGAGTTCCAAGACCTTTTTGTTGCTGCTGTTGTGCACATTTAGTAAGGGAGTTTGCTCAGCAGGTGAATCTAACATGAAGTTGCAGTTCTTTTTGGCCACCAGATGATAAAGAGAGGCATTTCATGTCCTGGATATATACAGGTTGACGTGACAATATGTAATCAAATAATTCTGCGGAGAAATTATAGACAGGAAATGGAGAAAGGAAATGAGCTGTCAATAGTAAAATGCATAAGTAAACAAATCTTTTGTTTTAAATCTGCCAGTACTGTATTTTGTTTGGAGTGCACTAAACGCTTATCAAAGCCATCAGGATGGCAGCATTGGCAGGCAGAGCTGGTCTGAGATGGTGCCAGGGACCAAGTGAGGACCAAAGTGCTGGGACACATGGGCAAACATCTTAGTGTCTGAACAAGCTGGTAACATCCTCTTCCATTGCCTGATTTACTTTTCATTTGTGAACCTTCATTCGTGAACTACTCTCACTTCTTCATAAACCAGTTTTTCCCTCCATCAGACCTGCCCCATCCCGGCAGTTTGCAAAATAGCACCAGGGGTTTCTAATACACAAATCCTTAAATCACAGCCATTGTTCAAAGTCATGTCATGCTGTCTCTCTAAGGTAGGTTCTCTCTAAGGCAGGTTTCACTAGAGCTACTTGCTTTGGCTCTGCCAGTCTAGAAATACCTTATCAGAAGACACACCAGCTCTGTCTAGTCTATTATGGGTGATTGGGATCAATTACCTCTCTAAATCAAGCAGTCCAAACTTTTTGGCTCCTTGTTATCTGTTTTGTTATGAAAATGGGACCTGGCACTGGTCTCAATATTATTCCTGTCAATTTTTCATTACACCTTAATATTGTTTATTTGGCTGTAGTAACACGTAGTTTTTCTTCTAATATGTCTAGTATTTTTTTCCTTTAATAAACTTTTCAATTCTTGCCACCACAGTTCTTTTGCCAACATGCTATATGTTGTCATGCATGTGCTTTTATTTTGAAATTGTCTACAACGGAAAATTACAGAAGAATAATCACTAGGCTTTCCTAAAGCACTTTGTCTACACAAACTATGTTTCAATTTCACTTTTCACTTCAGAAAATCTCCAAAGCTGTGCTTTCATTCATGAATTTGCACATCTTTCAAAAGACAAGAGAAAATTTCTTATATGGCTATTTTCAGTGTTTTTCATTCATCCTTCTGAAGTTCCGCTTTTCTTACTGACTCCCCCATCTTTGCTGTAGCAGAATCCAAAACACAAAGTCCACATGCCATATGATTTGGTGCTCCCCCTGTTCATCAGTTGAATCTGAGCGGCCTCTTCTTTTCATGATGAGCTTTTAGCGATTTAGTGATCTGCCAAGTTCCAAGGTCAGTGTCTGAGATTTTTTATGTTTGTCGCTAGGAAGTATGACACCTAGCAAAGATCTAGCTGTGATAACCTCTGTAGTGAAGCTTGCTGGAAAGACAGCCTTCCTATCAGTCTGGGTAGTCAAGGCACTCATTAGGGGCTGAATAGCTTCTAAGTTTAGGAGATTTTCAGAAGTTCTAGAATCATCATAAGCTAAATCCCAAATCCATATCAGAAAGAACACAACAGAGAATCTCTGAAGGGAAAGAAACTGCAGCCTGAAAGGACATATATATCCCAAGGCAGGGGGTCTGGACAACGAATAGAGGTATGGAGAGCATATGGAGGCAATTACAGAAGCTTTAGCATGGCAGTCACAGATTTCCAGGTAACATAATAAGCTCTCAGTGTAGCATTCAAAGTGGAGATGAGAAAAGGTACACAGAAAAATAATTCCTCTCTGTTTAAACCTACCCAACCCCCAAATGCTTGGGGTTTTAGAGGAAAGGGAAAGGGACAGGGAGAAGGAGAGGCAAAGGCAAAGGCAAGAGGTACAACCAAAGAGGTAACCCTCTCAAATTTTAAGATGCGTTTGAATTGATCAAAGTAAAGTTCATAAAGAAGCTTTGTGTGGTCTTGACATCTAGTGCAAAACCATGCAGATAGTCCACATCATCTCTATGTAGGATCTCAACTGCAAATTAGGTAAAACACATTTAATGGAGCAGAATATATCCTGCAACTCAAGGAAACCCTGAGAAGTCTAATGAAATGCTAACACAACATCCTCATAAGTGTTTCATTCCCACACGAGCAGACACAGAGGGTTATTGCTAGGAAGCACAGTGTGTGAGAGCTATACAAAAAGTGTATTTATTTTGTGGAGGAGACTGTATCTGTCGTTCTATCAATAAATGTCTGAATGTTTGAGCCTTTTGTGCTCACACCTGAGACCTCTCTCTCTCTTACCATAATCTCTCAAATCTCACTATCAATCTGTCAAAACAAAAGTAAGTGACCAATTTTTAACTTCAGGGAGGAACTAAATCAAATTGTAGTTCATACTGATCTAAACCCTAAAGCTTCACTGCTGCTGTTAGGGTGATCCTGGGGTATGTGCACCCAGACAGACCTGACAATGAGTTCAGGGATTACAGAGAGGAAGCCCATGAAAGCAATGTAGATGGCAGAAGGGTCTCAGGAGAAAAAAAAATCTCATGAGAGGCTTTTCTTTTCTTTTGGAAGGAAAGTAATTTCAGTTAGATTCGCTTTTCCTCTTTTCTTTTTGGGTATGGAAATGCTTTTCGTAAGGCTCATACACAAGCAGCAGAACTAGGAGTATCCTAGTTCCTAAATCCTAACATTTTGCATTAGGGCTGATGTGAAGCAAATCTGCGTGTGAGAGACAAAAGACTCACAGATGTCCAAGGAACAGATCCTTAAGGTTCCTGTGCTTTAAGTATGCTCTTTTAATTTCCTCTAAATTGCACACATTTATGCTAAAAGGCTTCTACAGCCTGTTTTCATTGAGACAAATGTCTGACACTGGGCAGGCTAGAAACCATGATTTCAAGACAGAGCTCAGTGTTAATGCTATTAGGAATTAACCTCTTTTTTTCAAGATGTTACATGACTAAAACATCAAACTAACTTCAGTGCCAGAAATGTGTTAACTGCTGCTTTGTACCTCCAGCTGTGCTCAGCCCAAATACACTACTTAGGGTGTAAATCTCTCCTTTGAGAATAATGATTAAGGGTTTTCTTAAAAGTATATTTTTCTTTCCTATTGCAGCATGGAAAGTGACAGGCAGCGAAGAGCTAGACAGAAGGGTTAACTTAGGATGCTGTGGGCAGGGAAGGGTGGAAGTATTTGCATAGAATAGCATCTGGAATCTACACGTCCTCAAATACTTTGTGGGGGGAAGCTGTTTTTCCACATTCATTACAGCCTGGTAAGGAAGAGGAGAAAAGAAGCAAGGAGGAATAGAAAAGGAACAGGGGACTCCTTTTGTATCTGTGTCCAATATGGTTTCTTTTGATTTTTCATTCTCCATAGTCAAGAGCTCCCCATGGGTTCTCATCTGTTACCCAGGCTTTGCCATACCTGCCTGCCTGTGTGAAAATGGCTCAGCTGCCGGCACTGGATGAGGCTAACAGATCACATCTATCTCTCTGGCATCTACTGAGCACACAGGGCTCCAAGGATCAAGCCCTGGACAAGAGCACAAAAGCAGATCTGTATAGAAGCAGCCAACCTTCTGCATCGTCCGCAGCTCATTGTGTGGACACCGAAGGTCAAAACTCGCCTGCATTCCTGCTTTCCCTACACAGTTCTCTGTGTGCGTGTGTGCTCCTGTGTGTGCCACAGGGTGAACAAGAAGACAGTACAAGACTGCATCGCACTGTTGTTTTGCTTCCTCACTTTGCACAGTAATTCATAATATGAAAAAAATTTCAAAAGCACTGGAAAAGTATATATGTATGTTTTATATAGAAACGGGGATGATGAGGATGGACACAGACACTGAAATAGAGCTACACCCTTGCTATCTCAAAGTACAGTGGTTCAGGGCAGCCATGCAGATTAAATGGGATTTCACATTCCAATAGGTAGGCAATAAGAGCTGTTCGGCTTTCTGAATTTGTATTCAACAAGGGAAAGGGAACAATGAATTAAAAATGGTATGTAAATAGAAATCTCTACTGGGTGAATCTATTGTCAGTGAGGAAGATGAGATTAAAAAATTCTGAAAAACTATAGAAGAAATCCAAAGTTCAGAAACAAGATTTTTAGTTACAAAGGTCAGGGCATGCATATTTGAAAGAGGGAGAGAAATTTTTCACTTCTCTGGGACAGTAGCAAAAGGGGGGAAAAGAACAGCAAAACATGAGAGTACCTGTTTTGATGGTTCCACCTTCTACATGAGGTCAGATGAATTCAGTGAAATGGCACATTTGCAATGACCAGTCATCAGCCCCTCTGAGAATTCACTCATTGATCATCTGTAATATTTTTCAAGCAGGAGTAAATCAGCTAAAGCGAAATAATTAGGAAGAATGCCTGGCACTACAGAGCTTGAATTTATAACTGTATGTTTTTATGCATCATGGGCATCAGGGTTTCCCTCTTCTCTGTCTAGTCAGCTCCTGCTTTCCTGCCTGGGAAAGTTTCACATTTCCTCTTCTATCTGATCTCCTGATCAGTGTCTTTTCCTGCAGTTTCTGTTTTTGTAAGAGATTCCTCTCTAGTCATCAAGAAATGCATCAGGAAGTCCAAGGGCTTTCTTTTCTCAGTCTGCTATATTTTTTAACTACATTTCATAATACTCTATTACCAACCTCAGAGCTCATACACATATCCTTCCACTCTCCCTCTCTTCTTTCCACTCTTTCTCTTCTCTTCTCTTCTCTTCTCTTCTCTTCTCTTCTCTTCTCTTCTCNCTTTCTTTCTTTCTTTCTTTCTTTCTTTCTTTCTTTCTTTCTTTCTTTCTTTCTTTCTTTCTTTCTTTCTTTCTTTCTTTCTTTCTTTCTTTCTTTCTTTCTTTCTTTCTTTTTCTCCCTCCCTCCCTCTCTACAACGGCTCCTTTTTCCTTCTTTTCCCACTGTCTCTATAGAGCTTTTCAGTCTCTGTAAAGGAGCGACCAAAGAAAGATTTGCTGTCCCATTCGTTCCGCACTGCCCCCATAAAAAGCAGATATTTTCAGGTTGACTGAAAGTTTAACTTTGTTATTTTTTTTTATTTTTAAAGAAAATCCAGCGTGACATGGCACGCGTTGGTGCCCTTGCCACTTAACAAATTACTTGTTTTTTTGACCTAAGTTAAATGCTGTGCAAATTTCCCTTGTCCATGTTTTCATTGTGTGCAGACTTCACTGATAAAGAATAAAGAGCGAACTTGTTGGCACTTTTTAGCCAAAGCTTCCTTCATTTACAACACATTTTTTTCTTCTATGTCTTTAATGACACGAAAGCCTGGATCCACAGCTGATTTAAATTGGTCATTGCAGGATTGCCTTCCACAAAGTCATGCTGCTTTACACCAGCTGACAGCGGCCCCCGCATTCAGGCAGGGCTCCAAGGTTCAGCATGGCCTTCATGCCTTCATTTTGGGCTAGATATTAATTTTCCATTCCAGGGATGAAGTGTGTTTTACCAAAGTAAGTCACCACCAAATGCTTCCTTACAAGCAACCAAAAAGCCAGTTGCACAGGTATTGATGAAAAACTCAAAGATTTCATCATTTTTGCAGATGCAGAAGCCCGAGGGCTGGTGTCCCCACAGGCAGCCAGGAAAGCTGCTCCAAGCACCAGAGCATTTGTGGGTGCCAGCTTTATCCCTGTCCATGTTGTGCTGCGGGTAGCAGGGGACAGAAGGGTTGCTGCTACCACTGGCACCCTGCTCCATAGGTGACCATGGCTTCAGGACAGAAAGTTCACCAGAGACCCATAGAAATCAAGAGTGCCCTTCATGGTGTAGCTCTGCCTCTCCACTACAGTGACTTATTGCTGTACTTAAACCAGTGTATGATCAGCCCTGAAGGCTGAACTGGCCGTGCATGGGCTCAGCCCCTCTCATCAACATTCTTTTATTTTCTCAAACATGCCATTTAATTTTCAAAAGAGAGAAACACTGTATAGTTATAAATCTAATCTTTCTCCCTGCATGCTTCTCTGCCTCTGCCTGTGATTTAGGGCGCTGGGTCAACCTGCCCCAGCACTGCTGGCGGGTGGTCTGGCCTGGGGAGGGGAGCTGGGCAGCCCAAGGTGAGGCAAAGTCTCCCTCTGCTCAGCAATGGCGTGTCATTGCCAGCCCCTTGGAGACTCCTGTGACAGTCCTTCCCATGACAGATTGCTAGCCCAACAATGAACCCTTTGTGCCCTCCCATTACTCCTGCAACCCCAGCTTCCACCACACTTACACCCTCCTTACAATTCTCCATCCTCTGGAGAAAGCAAAAAGCAAAACAAGTAAGCACCACTCATCTTTCTTAGCAACAGGACTCCTTCAACTGGGAAAGGCTGGGACTTTATACAGACTTTTTTTTTGTACAGCAGCATCACAGCAGTGTATCGGCAAAGCTGTCTTGGAATGGATAAATCATCTTAATTTGCTTTTTTCCCCTCATCCTCATATGAAGACATGCAAAAACTTTCTGAAGACATGCAAAAAAACTATTGCTTTATAAGACAAACTAGTCTGATGTCCTGGTTTGGTGCCAGAACATCAGTATCTGAAATGGCATCTTATATAACAGCACATCATTGCTTGTTTTCATGAGATAAGGGAAGGGTTCTTCCAGAGGCACCTTCAAAGCCTGAGCCTTTGGACAGTGCAGTTAGCCACGGGATAAGTTCCCTCACCATTCTGAATTAAAATTATTATTGTCTATGTTGGAGAATAAATTCCATTTGTTGCATTTATGATCTGCACCCAGTAAATTCAGCTTTGGGCACCTCGAGGGAGTCTGCAGTCACTAGAGGCAAAACACTGCAGGAATGAGCACATGGTGAGAGGCTCAGTGGTAACTGCAGGGTCTCTTCTGCTGTCCTCTTCTCCATGTCTGTGTGCTGGATCTCTCTCTCACCATTGTTTTCTTTTCCTGGGCCCCTTCTGATGTCAGTCAGGAATGTCAGGAGTCTGTGCTGGGCTGCAGAGGAGGTTGTCTAAGATGGACACTATGAGGAGGGGTTGGGACTGGCTAGAAACCAATCCTGTGGGTCAGGGAAGAGGAAAAAATCTTGGGGGTGTTTTCGCAATTTTTTCACTTCTTTCACTTTTCCAGCCAGCAGTGGTTGCTCCAAACTCTGCTGTAGAAAGACACAGGCACTTTATTATCCCAAGAAATTAGATTCTCACTTGGGGCAATAATTGGTGTCCTCTCTTCTGTAACAAATTAATGAGGTTCAAAGGGGTGGGAGATGGACCTAACAAAGGATGAGACAGCAGACAGAGCACATCTGTGCCCTAGCTGCTGAGAAGGCAGCACAAGGAGGCTTGGTTTGCTCCCGCTTGTCTTTTTCCTCTGGTTGAAGCTGCCTTTGTCAATGCATTATCTTACACTCACACTTACTGGGCAGCGAGAGGAGCGTTGGGGAGGTGCGTGTGTTGTACAGGTGTGTGCATATGTGAACAGGTCTGCTAAGATCAGACTCGAGAGTCAGCCTTCCTGGGAGCTTTGCAGAGCGCAAACTCTTGGAGGAGGCTCTTTATTTTCACCGGGATAAGACACATGGATGCTCACCTCTCCCCCTGGCTTATCCCTACCTGGTTTTCTGCTGATACAGTGAAGGTTAGGCTCATACATGGGGAGATCAGGGCTCTGGTCTCAGCAGCCACAGGGATGTACCTATGCCTACTCCTGCCCTGTTTCTTCAGGTGCAGTCAGGCATTACCAGGATTTCGGATGGCACCTGGGTTTCAGAATTGGCATCACAAGCTTTACATTCATCTTTAAAATGGACAAATGAACAAAAAATCAGAATCAACCAAGTGCATTTCCCTCATCTCAGAAGCAAATTTTCAGTAGTGAAGCTGACAGTGAGCAACAGAATGGCTACATCAAGGCTTTTTCAGCAAAATTTCAAGGGCTCCACTATGAAATGGGCTGTGCTTGCCTGCTCATTTGCACAGAGTTTCCTCGCCTTGCAAAACCAGCACATCCTTGCCTTGATCGGCCTCTACTTTTCCATATGAGCCTTCAAGGCACAATGATAAACAGATATGGAAACTTTTCTCACCTGCAGCTTCTCAGAAGAATTTGCCTATTTTAAAGCAAGGATGTTCAGGCAATTGCTTTTATTCTAAGAGATATTAAAACCCTTTTAAAATTTTTAATGATATGCACAGTCTCCGCTTAGCTATTGCTGCTAAAGGCAGGAAATAAAGAACTACTATAGACAAACAAGTTAGAAATGAGTTCACTTGTTCTCTTTGCTGAAGTCACTCTACATGTTGCTCTGTGACATCTTTTGTGGAATGACAACTGAGCAGTCACTCTTGGGAGCCACATCTTGTCTCATCCCAAATGTGTCAGTCCTTTTGACTAATAGTCTTCACTTTTCTATGGGATTAACACACTCTTAGTTTCAGTGAGCAAATCAATCACAACACACTTTGCTTACCAGATAGCTCCCTGAAGGGCATATGCTGTGCACTAGGAGGAAAAAAGTTGTATATAATGATAAAAGCATTAAGGTGCCAGGGAAAGGCAGACCCTCCAAAAGATAAACTTCCCAGTCAGACAACATTTTGATAGGAAGCATGTGGTGGCATTTCTGCAACAATCTAAGAAACATTAGATATGATACTTTGTACTTTCTTTCTTTCAAACTTCACATCAGAAAAACATGGCACTTATTTAAAGCCAGGACAACAGCAAACAAATAAAGAAAAATAGGCCTTCATAGAACAGGCAGTCTGGGGGTTGTGTGGAACTGGAAAAGGCCCCCAGCCAAGGCTTTCCTTTGCAACTCAAACAACCTGCAAAAGCACACCTTCCAAAATCACGAGTCTTAGTTTCTGTCTGGTAGGTTTATTTTGATCCTGAGCTGTGTGGAAGAGATTGACAACTTGTAGCAGTGCATGCAAGCAGGGAGTGAAGCTCTTTATGTATTAAGAACAGCTTGAAGTCACTTAAACTGACTGATCTGACCTATGCCTGATGACACAGCACTGTCACGTTCAGAGATGTGACTGCAAGGCCAGTCAGCATAAGGGAAAAGGCCTGACAAGAACATGACAACAAGCGGTGACCTGACAGCATCCCCTTCCTGGGCTGTCCAGGCACAGTGCTGGTGCCAGGGGAAACCTCTTGCCTCTCTTATTAAATGATTCAGGAGTTTGCACCTGCACAGCAGCATCATTGGCAGCCCTACACTGGCATGCCAGCAGTTCCCCTCCAGATTATGCCCCACAAGATGGGCAATCTTTTGTTGACTCCATCAGTTTTCAGTACTCTGCCCCACTCTTCTTAAACAAAATCACTTCAAAGACCCAAATCAGATTGATTCACATTTGAACACTACCCAAACTGTCTTACAAGGGGGAAAATACTTGTCTTATATTCCTTTGAACCCACTGTTGCCCGTTTACTTGTATTTACTTTGCATGGCCTGTGGCTGAACCATGGAAATTAGAAAACAAACTCCTATTCAGCAAGTCATGTCAAAGGTGACCGCTATGCCAGAGAGTCAACTGTGGGACAAACATTCCCCTGATCGGAGGCCTCTTCTGCAGCGCTGCTGTCTCCACAGTTACATACCTGTCTGCAGAAGCCTTTAGTTTATCTTGTCTATGCTGGAAGTCCTAGACGATGCCATCAATCTGAGAGATGAGAGGGATGCTCCTTTGACACTCACACAATGGCTGCGGTGCAAGAGAAAGCGAAGGGGCTCCCCTGCGAACTGCCTCCCTTTGAACCGTGTGAGGCGGGCCCAGGCCGTCGCCAACTTCATGTCCAGGTCTTGTGAACCAAAAGGCAGAGTGGGAGAGGGCACCTTGCACCTCTCTGGGGCCCAGGGGGGGCCTGTGGGCACTGCAAGGTGCTGTGAAACACAGTCTGGCTCCTACTTTTCCACCAGCCTGAGCCCAGGGCTGGTTGGAACAGAGGGTGCAAACTTCCCAGAGGCGCAGCAACAAGACGGAGTTTGCAGTCTGTGTCTCTAAAACTGTGTTCCCCCAGCTAGAGACTCACATTCATTGTCAAGAGCAACTTGGTGGCAATGGTGAGAGGGCACCTAAGTGGCAGCTCACAGGCCTCTGGTCTCCAATCTCAAGCCCAGTAGAAGCAGGGGCAGTGTCTCAGCAGCTCTGCAGATGGTTGAGTAGCCAGCTCTGCTCCCCAGGGGATGGAATCTGTAAAGTGCCTAATAGCCTTGGGAAACAAATGCTGTGCTTTGGTATAATGGCTCCATTAATATCTCATTTGCCAGAGCTCCAAGACAGAAAAATCACCCAAATACATGTTATTACAGAGCTCTCTAACCCACTTCCATTAGATCTGCTTGTGTCTCTTTAGTGATCAGGTAATTTTTGAGGCTTACTAGCATGGCCAAAACAATACAGCAGTGTAACTTGTCAGCAAAACAGGATTTCCTGGGACTTTCTTACTTTTTTAAGGCCCTTGGAGGAGCCTTAAAAGTATTACAGGGCCATAAAAGGGAAAACTGGATGATACTCCAGCTATCAGCCTATTGCTGAGTCAGTGTGGGATTGTTAAAGCAGTGATGCTGCATGGTGCAGTACAATTCCCAAACATAACTGAGCATCTCAGTGTCCTTCAAACCAAAATACTGCTTTCACAACTCCTCATCACAGCACTGATGAAAGGTCTCATCTGCTTCAGCTTATAAATCCTTCCAAATCACTGTGGTTTGGCTGCTCTGTGCTCTGGAAAGCTGAAATTCAATAAATTTCACCGACATCAGTCAACTGCCTTTCACTGATGCAGTAACAACCAGAACTTTTAGGAAAATGATGAGTCTGGTGACTACATGGACACTGAACTATTCTTATGGCATATATTACAGCATCCAGTGCCTCCATCCAGTGGAATAAAATGCTAACCAGGAACTAAAAGGCTATCACCAACTATTTTGTATTGATACAATTCAAAGAGAAATACAAAAAAATAGGAGATATATACATGTAAAAAATACACAAAGCAAAACTGGAGACCCAGTTTTTCTGCTAAAGAGGAGTATATTTGGCTCAGGATAATAATTTCCCCTTCTTTGGCTATAATATTTTGACGAGTTCCCATACCAGGAAACTACATTTTGAATGCAAAAAGCTTTTAAGAGCAATGTCAAAATACATGTTTTAGATATGCATGAAAGCAAACATTACTTACATAAAGCAAAAAAATTCCTGTGACGTGGCTGCTGAGGTATAAATACATTAAACTTGCATCAAGTTCTGTAACATCGACAACTTTAATGCCCTAAACTCTAAAGCAGAAGAAATGGTAGCAGAACACAGCATCATTTCAGCTAAGAAAGAAAGAAAGAGAGAGAGAAAGAGAGAGAAAGAAACTGAGCTCAAACCAAATGGAAAAATATGAGGATATGAAAATGAAATGAAAATATGAGCTTTCAGAAAGAGAAGATCTTTGTGATTCTGTTCTCATTTTCTTTTCCTTCTGGAGTAGGTTATGTTGGCGCCACAATGGCTCTGCAGGCTTCCCTCAGACAGACTTTACACTGATGCACTTAGAGGTTTGCAGTGAAACTAGCAAGGGAACAAACTGCTGATTTTCCAAGAGTCTCATGTGCTCCCTTACTGCTACAATGTCTTCCTTAGAGGGCTGCCCAAAATACAGGATGCCAGCCTAGCAAGGTTGCTGCATATACAGCACTTGTATTTGGAGACACAGCTACAAAATCCATATTTTATGTAATTCTGGGTTTTCTACACAAATGTGAGAATGTCCAAGCTTCCAGATAAATATGCTTTATGAGTTAGGAGGCAGCCCAGACAGAACCAGCCCCTCCTGCTCTGACTGTTGCAGACAGTTTTGCTGTTTCTGGGTGCAGTCATAATTCTAAGTTGAAATGAAATAGTGAAAAAAGGGACCAGGATCCCACTGGCACTGCCTTGGAAAAGCAGGTCAGAGTGTCCATCCTCCAAAGTGGGCTGAGTAGCCAACTCAGAAACGAAGAATTCCTTCTGCAAGCATAGCTACAGAAAGGCAAGCACACAGAGTTTTTGCTGCTGTGTTTACCTGCCTGCCCACGGCCAGAGAGGTGAAGGTTTTGCTTGAGACAAGCAGCCCAGAGAAGTCCTTGCAGTGGGCACTTGACCTCTGGCCTCTGGCCTGACTCTACAGTCAATTAGACTTGATGCAATTCAATTCTACATTGCTCCCTTACATTTTGGGGCTGAAGGGACACAAAACTGTTGTTTTCTCCCTTTCCCTGCCCTCCATTTCTGTATTTCTGGCACTTAGCTTGTACTCCTCTGCTGTTCTGCCATCACAAGAATGAAGCTGTGGCCAAGATGAAAATCAAGCAGTAACTCTGGTGCTGGGGCTCTCTTCACTGGCTTGTGGGCATAGCCACCTTCCTGATAGTCTGTGGCATGGCAACCACATCCCTCTTCAACAACATTCCAAATAATTTCCTCAATCTGAGCCTTGCAAAGCAGTGTTTGGCCACACGTAACAAACTCTCATGTCCCCCCTCCCTCCAAGGATCCCAGGATGATGGCACAGCACTGCCAAACCCTGCAAGATTGCCTCTGTCACTGGGAGTGCTCAGCCCTGGTACGTGCTGCAGCATTTCAGAAACAGTCGGGTTTCATCGCTGCGCTGTGTTTAGCTTAGGGAGTGCAAATAAGTTCCCTGAGACCCATCGTGTGGTTAGTGAGAGCCAATGAGCAGCCTCATGGAGGACACCACTTGCCAAAAGAGCAGATGTGTCCGAAGCCTGTACCAGTTAATTTCGTGACCTACTGAAATCACTGAGAGATTTATACTGCTAATTACTGACTTTGTTTCTGGTTTAATCATCCTTTCGTTCACCTTTCTGTAAAGCTGAGAAGGGAAAAAAAATCCTGATAAACACCTCATCTTCAGCAGGATATCGTTTCAAATATAAGCACATGAATTAAAATTGAATTTGGGTTTTGTTTGGAAGAAACAGTTACGTAGAAAATACTTTAACTAAAGCTTATGATTCAGCAATGAGGCATATCTTTATTCATTTCCAGTCAGAATCCTTCATAAAATGAAAACAAAATTATTTAAGAATACTTTTCCTGTTCTGGACATGAACAAATGAGCCACAATAGACTGATTTTTTTTTTATATAAATGCCCAGGAAAATAAATGACAGAGATGAGAGGCTGTCAAAATGTTATAGTAACACTAATGTCAAAATAACACTAAGAGCTTGATACTGCAAAGTTTTGCTCCTGTTCATAAATACCTTGGGCACATTATTTCACGGAATACTCTGGCATTATGTGCTTCCCTCCCCCATGCACCCCTGATGCTGGGTTCCGCTATTTTCCATCAGTTCTGGTGTTAGGCACATTGTGTAAATACACACACAAAAATGCCTGATAAAGAACTGTGGATTAATAGACTGAACAGAAAGCATGTACCTTTGCTTTTTGCATAGTAGATCCAGCTCTGAAACTGATTCTTCCTAAAGCCATGTGCAAATTACTCAAACCTCTCTCTACCCCTCAGGAGGGACAGTTGTTCTTACAGAGCTGCTCAGCAGCCTGGTAATGCCGACAAGCTGCCACAACCAACACAAAACAAAGACCCTCAGAGCTAATGTTCTTTCCTTCAGGAGAGATTCTTTTGCTGCAGAGAACGTGTAGTGAGACAAAGGCTATATTTTGATGTTCTCCCTGCAAATGCTTGGGGAAACCAAAGGCAGTGCAGCACAATCTCTCTGTGTGTTTTACTTCAGAAGCTGCATCACTTGTTGCACTGAGTATTTTAATGCCGCCAGATCCCAAGGCAGCATCACTTTTTATGGGTTGTGGTAAGGGAGGCAGGATTAGGACCTCTGGTTTTGTTTTCTGCCCAACAGACACCAGAAGCCTTGCTTACCTCTCCTATCAGTTCTCTTCCCACCCATTTGCTTTCATCTGAGATTTGAGAAAACAAAGAACTTCATAAGAAAAGCTGGCTTCAAGCACTGCAAGGCTTCTGTTGCTCCTCCTTGTGTTTTCAAACCCTCTCCAACTGGCAGCCTGGATGTTAACACACAAGTGGCACCCATATACTGAAGCAGTCAGCCACAACTGCCTCTCAGTCCAGGAGCCATTGATCCGTGTATGTCTCTCACGATCTCCTCCTGCAGTGTCTCTAAAGTTAACAGAGGTGCAGACATCTCAGCCCCCCGAACCAAACCAAACCAAGCCAAACCAAGCCAAACCAAGCCAAACCAAACCAAACCAAACCAAACCAAACCAAACTTACCGACATCAGCATGTGGCACGATCAGTTGTTTCCCTGATCCGGGAAAATTTGTTGTCAGGGACTTAACTCTGTATGAAAGGAATGTTGTTTCATTTCAGAACCAGAGATTTCCGACAAGACAGAGCATGAGCTTTCTGAAAGGCGAGAGCTTTTTGTTTTTTTCTCACAAACATGCTCAGACATAGCTTTTCTTTCAGCTAATTAAGCTGTTTTAAAGCAAACTGGTCAAACAGTGACATCGTGGTGGGGAGCCTTGGAATCAATTGCATGATATAGAAGGCAGGACATTTAAAGGGTGACTTCTGCCATTGTTTCCCCTGGCTGAATCTTTTCTACTTGGTCAATGCTGCCAGAGTGACCCTATACAATTGGGAGAATTCAAAGCCACTGACCTCAAGAGATGCCATTAAGAAGGCAACTGCAGAATAAGATTTCATGGTTGGGAGCCAAATTTACCTTCTCCTTCCATGTCTTGATGCTTGCAATATTTTATATGTATGTTTTCTTCCTGTCATTAGCATATTCCTAAAGCAGCTAGATAGAAAGAGAAGGCAGATGTAAGGCAGCATTGGCAATAACTGCATCTTGGCCATACAGGAGAGCTGGACCATTTTAGGTGAAAGCTACTGCTGCAAACAAATCATCTTAAGGCATTACAGTGGTTCCTTCAGCTTCGTGACAGTGAGCGATCGGTAGGAGTAAGATTCACTTTGCTAGCACAGAGGATGGATTCTGCCCAGCATATATTTTGTTAAACAGAGTATGACATCCATTGTTTTTCCTAGCTGCTGGGTATAAAATCAGTGAGTTTCAACATCTGTCAAATGACCATACAGTTTCCCATGTGCAAAGAATAGACAAATTTGAAACATTCTATTAATAATCAGAAGCACTAGCCAAAAATGGGTTCCTCGCTGTTTTCTTTCTGCAGATGTCAGGGAGGCCATTCAGTCAGGCAGCTGACAAACAAAGAAACCTTGGAAAACCAGCAAATGGAGGAGCCACTGCTGCAGCCCCTCGCAAAGCAATGCTAAATGCAGCAGACAGAGCTAGTGACAGTTTCCTGTGCCACAGAGGAGATGCTCCAACACGGTATTTCCAGCACACCCAAACAAGCTGAGGCTGTGTCAAGGTTCACAGCATTGGGTGCCCTTTCCACAAAGACACCAGATATGGTGGTTTGGCCTGTGTGCTCAGCACACACAGGCAAAATGGAGGTGCTACAGAACCGGGTTGTAGGGTGTGATGAATGATCCCTACCTGTCCATTTCTGCACCACACAAATCTACCCAAATTCCAGCTAGCACTCCTGGACATATTCTTCCTCCTACACTCATTGCCTCTTGCACATACCCCTTGCCACTGCATCCCTTTGGACAGAAGGTCTCTTTCAGGATAAAAGTGATACAACATCTCACCACACTGCACGAGAGGAGCAGTGCCCTTGCTGAGGGACTCAGGCCAGTTATCCTGGGTTTCTCCATATAGTTACACAGGGCATCTTTGTGGATGTGGGGATGTCTTGCACCTGCATCATGCATGCACATTGTTTCAGAGAAGACAAAAGGAACCTCTTTTAAACAGGATCATGACAACTAAATATCTAGGGACAGATTATATTGCAGGGCAACATGACCCATATAAAAATGCTGTGTGGTCTCTTGCTCGGAAGCCTGGCTAACATAGAAATGCCGTGTGGTCTCTTGCTCGGAAGCCTGGCTATCTCTGGGAGACAGTCATCTCTGAGCCACGGCTGCTCCAAGCCCAGCTGTCTATCAGGGCAGTGCTCTGTCAAATTAGCCTGGCCTGGCCAAATATGAGGGCTATGGCTACAACAGCAGAAGAGTCAGAGGGTGATGGAAGCTGCTGAATCGCAAGGGGTTGCTGCCTCCTTGCATCCCACAGCCAGCAGTTCTCCTGGAAGTGCAGAGAAGCCTGTCTATGGAAGTGTATCATCCCTAGGCCCTCTTCTTTCCCCACATGTACACACATGTGTGCTGGCATGCACGGGCGCCCACCCCTTCTGAGGGGACACTGAGCCCCACTGCCCCCCCCCACTCCTCTTCCTGTGATGTCGCATGTTCGGCGTGATGTCTTGCTCTATAGAAGCCATGTGTTGTCATAATGTAACATCATTAAACAAAGTGTTTAGAGCAGTTTTCACAGAGCCAGAACATGAACAACAAAACCCGCCAATTACAGTGTCATTTTGTGTAGTTGTTAAGGTTTCAAATGTCTCCAACTTTCTCTGGTAGGCCATATTGAGCATGTCACAGCGAACATCTGAGATAACGATTTGCTAGGCAATGTGCAATTCTCGCCTTTTTTTTTTTTTAATATCCAAGAAGAAAGAGTTCTTTATAATAATTTGGCTCAAATGTCTACACACATTGCTCCAGCGTCTGTAGCAGCATGTGTTTCTAGGATTGTTCTGGAAGAGAAAATGCAGAAACAGCAGGGAGCAGAAGATAAACAGGCAATTCGTGACTCATTAAAAGAAGCATTGGTAGCCAACATTGTGGAGTGTGTGAAGGCCCCAGATCCAACTCGCCTATAAACTTTTTTTACCAGCTGGACTTAGCATCTGTCAGAGTTTGGAAGGAGAGATAATCTGGTACAAATGATTTCAGTGTGTCGCATTTATTAACCTGCCACCTTACATAACACTGCTGATTGGGAACTGGGGGACTGGCTTGAGCAGTGACACAGCTTATTGTCCAAACAGTACAACTTTACTATTAAAGATGCTGCCTTCTCTACCTCTTTTTAAATTATAATGAAGACAATACAGCAACTGCAAAGGAGATACAGAAGAGAACTTAAAAAGCAGTGCAGTTTTGAGGAATGTACGTGCCAAGGTAATATCATCAGCAGGTCTTTTCTGCTTTGCTTTTTTTTCCCCCAGTCCCCACTTTACTCCACATGCTCAGAAAACTTTTTAGCCTGCTTGTCACAGGAGCTAGGATCCACACCTCTAAAAAATGAAAATGTTCTGTTTCATGCCCCGAGCCACTGCTCAGCCAGCACAATGTTATTTACTGCCCAAACAGCTCCAGGAGAGGAAAACATTGTGGATGTCATGGCAGGCTCAACACCTCACATAAAAACGAACATTTTTTTTCAAAGCATTTTGGAGAATTTTAAATATGTTCTCCCTTTTTAATGCAGCTTCTTTCATTACAGACCTGATCCTTCTCTAATTAATGTAGATGAAAAAATTCCTTTTCATTCCAAAAAGGAAAAGGCTGGTTCCTGATGCTCTGCAGAATCTGATGGCTTGGCAAGAGGAAAAGAAATCCATCAAAAATAATATATATGTTTATCTTAGTTTGGGTTTAAGCTCTTTACAACTCACTGAACACTTGCTAGGGACTACTTGACAAATAAAAAACTGCAGAGTGGTGTTTTGCTTCTGCTCCAGATCAGATGCCATGAATTTCAAATTAATAGAGATGTTTACTCTCTAATACAAAATTTACATGTATTAGCTTATAAAATATGAATGTGCCCAGTTCTTACTGCAAAACACAGCATCTTCATTTAGAAAACAAAAACTGCAGAGACTTTGGGAGAAAAAAACCCCAGCACTCAGGCTTAGGAATACCTCACATTTCATTTTGGTTAGCCTATTATTTGTAGTTTTGAAACTTTATTGGTCCCTGATCTAATCTTTTCTGAGTATGAAAACATTAACATATGGTTTAACACAGCACAGGGCTGGAAAGTCCATATCCCAAATGCACATTGTATGCAGGGTGACATTCACACTAAATATCATCCCACAGGGTCTGTACTCCATTTTACCTGGGATTGGAGAGCCATGAAATCTCTGGAAAAGTTGTTCATGAGTCTGAACCAAATGGCGTGCAGTGTACTGAGATACTAGCAGCGTGTGCTGCTGCCAAAGGTTGTGGCTCAAATGTCTCTCTAAGTAACATTAAAAATCTGCTGCTTCATGCCTATGAATTTCAATATTTATAGCGTTCAATAAAATGGTCCACTGTCAGAGAGAGATGTGCCACTGTGCACTCTCTGAGCAGATGGGCTGCAATATGGCACATTTACATGGACCAGCTGTGGAGTGCAGAAATGAATGCTGGTCAGAGGCAGGCTGGAGGCACCACATCTGGAATGCAAACAGACCCGCCTGCGCAGCCGCCGGGATGTTTCCTGAGCAGGATGAGCTCTGATTTAGGGCTGCTCACCAGTGTACCTTAAACCGCATCAAGAGTCCTCATTAACACAAGAGACTGTGGTACGGTTTAGGGCCTGAAACTTCTCTGCTGGGCATCTGTTAGAGCCCAGGGATGGCACTCTGCAGCCTGGCAGAGAGGTGCCCCAGGGAGACATTGTCTTCTCTACCATGTTATGGGGTAGATGTGACTTCTTCTTTTTAAAAATTCTCTCCTGTGCAGTGTTGTACACTGAATACCTACTGATGCAAGCAGCAAACAAGATTTTCTCATCTCCCACCCTTCTCCATGTTCCCCTGGGCAGCTGGAAAGTGTGATAATACTCTGAAATTTAATTGATTTTTTTTAAAGCAGGAAACAGTGAATGTTTCAGTACCGCATAAAAGGAATAAAGTGCAAGTCTTGGGGATTTTTGCACTTTTAGATCACAATTTCTAGAAAAAAGACTGCTGGCCACTTCTATATAAATCATTTATACTGCGCTTGGGCAAAATCCTGGAGACTCTGAAATCAATGGCAGAATTCCCACTCATTCACAATACAGTTAGGATTTTGCTCAATTTGAATAAATAGACCTTAAAGTGGGTATAAAAAATAATTTACTCTCATATTAAGGCCCCTGTGTGCTTTCAGAGTGATCTAATGTGTCCTTAGTGTATATAAAAATCATATGTTTAAATCAAAAGGACAGAGCGAATATATATCTAATTCAGCACAGAAATAATAAAAACCAAATTAATACATCTGATAATGCAAATCTGATCTTCCAATTTTTCCAGATCAACATATTTCATCACCACATTTTACTTTCATAGGGATGTTAAGAGTGTTCTGGGGAGGGGAATACAGGTGTGAGAGATAAAACACTTTTTGAAATAGGATATTATTTGTCATTTCAGCCTTCCCAGAGCCAATACTAGAGCTACAGTACCAGCCAAAGTGCTGCCCAATGACTAGACTGCTGCATGGCAGCTCCTCACTTACCAGGCTTGGAAGTATAAATGAAAGAGTTTAATGTGCCACTGAGGTTGAACCTGTGATGCTATCATGAACTGGTGCTTTTCTCACAGAGATTTTCCTACCCTTCCTCTTCCCCTTCTCTTATCTCTGCCATTCATAAGTTTTAGAGAATTTTTAAAGGTTTGGCTTCATGAGCAGGCACATGAAGATGGAAATAAACTCCCCAGTGCATGCTTGCTTCTGTCTTTTTGCTGGAAGAAAGCGTGACAAGAACTAACATGAATAGGGCTTTAAAAAGAGCATTGCCATGTGTCTAACTTATTCTTTTTTATTATTCCTGCATATCTGTGGCACTCTGAAGGCCAAATGTGCTGAGGAAATCCCTAGACAACACCTACAGAAAGGACTCTGTAGCATACAGTGTCAATGTGCATTTAAAAATTTTTGTGAAAACAGATTATGTGCACTTTGTGCTCAGTTCTGCTCTCAGGGAAAAAAAACAACCCTGAGCCTCTCTTCCAGCAACGGGGCAACCTGGGATTCAGCCCTGGATCTAGCTGGTAGTGTAGGCATAGCCCTGGTTTCTTTGCTTGTGAACCAGAAAGGAAAGTCCTACACCACTGCAGGGTAGCTACAAGTGAAAATATGCATCAGGTTATACATCGTGAGGTGCCTCAGGACTATGACCGTGGCACAATATTCACTCCAAAAATGCATGGAGTGCTTGATGCCCTTTGTGGACTGATGGCTGCCTACTAATCAAGGAAAGCTTAGGTAGTTGCCATTTGAAGCAAGGCTCACAGTATCTGTGTTACTGTAGCCTCTCAGATCTGTTAGGGCAATTTTAATCTAGATTTACAGATTCACCTTCCTCCTCTGCCAGGCAAAACTGTGGGACTCACCTGAGTGGGAGGAGAGCCACTGAGGGCAAGCCAGCATGGCAGAGCAGCTCCCAGCTGACAAGAAATAAGTTACAGCGCTTGGAGACACTATCTGTCTCTTGCTGCCTGGGCTTGAAGGCAGCAGACAGAGCCGTTACCATCACAAATCACTCCAATGTTGGATGTCCATCAGGCAAGCACTGTTCCAGCACGGAGCTGTCTAGCACAACATGTGCCTGTCATGGACTGCTGCACATGCAAGTTTTCCCATCTTGTAGGAGATATTTTGACCATATCCTTCCTGACAAGAAACAAGTCTATTTACAACTAACTTCTTTTCATAAATAACCTAGCCCTTGCTACAGTGCACACACGTGTATTTCACTTCTAGTGTTATTTATTATTCTTTTTTTTTCTTTTCCTGACACTGCAGAAGTGGCACAGGGAACTTTTTCTAAGTTTATGGTAATTCCTGTAAGATGTTTTATAAGGACTCAGACCTCAATGCCTATTGAATCTCATCTCTTCTCTGACAATAGCAGCATGTGACTGCTTGATAGCAAACACTGTAATCCTGGGTGACTGCGCAATAAAGTGAGATTTTTTTTGTTCTGATAGAATTACGGGCAGTGCAAAGGCCAGGTGTCAGGGAGTTACTGCCACATCTCCGATGTTCTTGCTCATCCCAAAGACTTTCTGAGTCTTGGCTCCCAGCTAAATTTAGAGCAGCCTATGGATTAATCTAATCTACACTGTTCTGGCAGTGGTCAGCAGAGGGGTTCTTCCAGCTGATGGTGGGTTGGATGAGATGAATCACGGACTATATTCACCACAAATTGAATGTTCCACATGTAACAGTAGCATAAGAGTATACTAACTACCACTTTAAAACAGCAAACACTCTTGATTTTACTGTATAGAAATATCTCTTCTTGACCTTCATTCACAGTGCAAAATTAGCACAGTCCAGGGAGAAGAGGTGGAATTCTGTGCATCCAAGAGAGCTGTTTAGCAAGAGAGGCTTGGAGGGACTTTTTTGTGGTACTGGTGGAAATCTATGGGTGACTGTGAAGTCAGTCTTTCACATTCCTTCATAGATTGCAGAAGAAAATGAGCATTTTCTTTTGCTTATAAACTGAGTACATCTCACCTGAGAACCAATGCAAAACAAGTGTAGGACTCTGTTCCTTCATGCCAAACCCTTTCCCATGTGAAGGAAAGGAGGTATGGTGGTGCACTTCAGTGTCCCCTGTGTGTCAGAGGAGCATTAAAATAAATGTCTGCAGATGATTAAATCATATTTGTTGCAGTAGTGTCTGCAGTCCCATTTTTGGTGCAATCATTAGCGATCAAGTTGCTGCTTGAAGCAAAATGATCACATTATATAGCTTGAATGGAGATGCCAAGGAAGGTCAGTGTGTGCTGGCCGTCAGCAGTCCAGCATGACCAAAGACACAGTAGTGGAGCTTGGTCCATATGTTTGTCCTGCTCTCACTGCTGAGCAAAACCCTGCCACATCGGTTTCAGAGCTCTGAAGGCCAGAAGGGACCTTTATAACATGCTGTCACCAGCCCTGGCTGGGACTGCCCAGGCAACAGATGGCTGACATGCAAGTGAAGCTCATCAGGAGAAAAAAAATTCTGCTTTATAATAATATTCCAAGGGTAAAAAAAAAAAAAAAGGCAACTCAAATCCATGAAATCCTAAAACTCCACACAGAGCTTTACCAGAAAGAGAAAATGAAAATCCAATTCTGCAGTATTTTCCTTTGGAAGCATCAGAACATGATGTTTTTAAAACAAATCAGGGTCCCTTGGGCTCTTGGCAGCTGCCACAGTGTTTCACCTCCGCTTTTAACAGTGGGAAGATTTTCAGCCATAGGATGGTGTAGTGCTGTTGGTGGGGGGTACTCAAGTGGGTCGGGGCTTTGCTGAAGGCTCAAACCATGCTGCTTCAAAGCTGTACATCCTCTGAGGTGCCATGATTGCCACCGCTCACAGAGCTGTGTGGCACAAGGTGCCTGCTCCAGGTGATAGGGCTGGTGTTTAAGCTGTCAGGGGCGCAGCTGACGGGGAAATCATGCAGGACTGGGGGCCAAAGCAGCTTCAAGTCATCTAGGTTACTTGTCCTTTTGGCAAGGTGGCTTCCCAGCACTGACTGAAGCAAATTGGTGGAAGCATCTCAGGGCCACCAGGAGTGTGCTCAACTAACCCAGGGCTGGCAGCCCAGGCCATTCCTGGGCTCCAGCCTTACTTCCTATCAAGGCAGCCAGCCTCTGCTGAGCTGTGCCTCATGCTGGCACACAGACCCATGTGCAAGGCTGGGAAAGGTGCTTGCCAAGTCAGGGTTACCACCTGATTGCAATTCTTTCAAGAAACGTCTCTCTGTAGTGCTTGTGGGCGCCACAGCCCACACAGACACCGCCGTGGTGGCCCACCCAGGATAGCAGAACTGGCACCAGGCGAGCTGCCCCCCTCGAACTGCTTTGGCAGCCATGTGTCTGCAGCCTGCACAGTGCCCAGGATCCCACCCCGTGGCAACACAGCACTCTGCTGCTCTGTCTTAGTGAGGCAGCCCTTACCCCTCTCCTTTCTCTGCAGCACTGGGATGTTGCTTTCCCTGAAATCAGGGGCCAGAGTGAGACATTGACAATAGTCTGATGCTGTTTTCATTTTGCAGTTGGCTGCATGATCTGAATAGAGCTGAGAATGCTACAGGGACAATGAGAGAAAATTCATTTATAAAAAGATCTGGCAGTATCAGGAATGTCAGGCAGAAAACCAGTCCAGGTAATGGGCTGCTGGTGGGTGGGGACAGGTTGCATTACACCCTACCTAACATATCACGCTTGTAATAAGCAAGGTACAGGAGTTTAAAACAATGTCTGCTTAAAGAGTTTCCAAAGAGCTGCTGAGCCCATAGATTTCTTCAGTGATTCTTCATCTCCCCGTGCCTCTACTCTCAGCTTCTCTTTCTCTCTTTCTCTCTCTCAGCTTTCAGGGCTATCCTTCTGCTGTATCACAGTAAATCCCCCCCAGTGCTCACAAACCTTCCTGCAGGTAACTTTCTCCAAAGAAGGCAAGGAGCAGAGCAGAGCCCCAGTGTCATAGTGCTTCATGTGTCATCAGCAGGGCCCTCTATCTCTATAAATTTGTACCAGTCTCTGGATTTATCTTAGACCTGGAAATGAGTAATATAACACAGTAAATACTCACTAGGGGAAATCCAAACAGACTATCATTCATGTGCTACATTTTCTCCTAGTATCTATCATAATACTACTTAACTGTCCAGAACGACTTTCCAGAGTAGTAAAACTGTCTCCCTCTGGTAAAATGAGAAAGGGTGCAGAAGGCATAGAGAATATTTGCATTTAACTTCGTCTCATGGAGACAGAACATTAAAATGCTATTTGGTAACTTAGTCATAGAGAAGAATAGTAGAGCCATAGGCCCTTTTTCTTTTTTTTTTTAAAGACGTAACTCTTTTAAGAGTCCCCTTAAGAGCGCTCAGTAGGGTGTGTCAATATTGCTCCCCATGGAAATCATATGGTTTGCCTATGCAGACAGTGAATTGTTTTGTGGCTGTGAAATATTGTGTGTTGCCCTGTGAGCAGTGGAGCCAGTGGCTCGAGGAACCGTTGTTGAGACTGACAGTTACATTGTGCCACTGAATAGTGAAACGGCAGAATCAAAAACTCAAGTGGACCCAGACAGAATGTCCTGACCTTTAAGTAAAAGGCTGATTGGATATGGTGGGAGCTCCCCTTCATGTTCCACCATAATCCATTACACCTTTCTTGGCAAACCCTCGTAATTCATGTAGCCGCACAGATACATTTCCCATAGAATTTTTTTACATGCTTATCATTAAATTTATCTCTTATAACTTACTTCCCTTTGTATGGTCCAGTTGTGATGTGAAGTGTCAGTTCCCTATGTTGAAGCATTCATAGTGTCCTGCCTAAGAAGTAATTCTGCATCTTGCAGCGTGAAAACCCAGCAATAATAAATTTGTGGGAACCCAGTCAGAAGGAAAGTTTCTGCAGCACAGAAATAAATACATGCAAAGATGCTATATAATGACCTGCAGTGGAAAAATAAGAGCAAACACATGAAAGCTGTGAACTTTATTACGCTAGGTCCATATTTTAAATTTGTCTGAGCTAGACTGTGAAGTATTTAAGGCAGATACATTTTTTGCATTTGCAATGTGCCATGCACAGTACCATATGAGTAGGAAAGAACATAATAATGGCATTATTAATGTTGGCTGCTAACTCTGCTTTACAGAGGATTAAGCTTGCATAAAAGAGAAAAGCATATTCTTTCAATTTCATTTTTAATTTCAGAATTCATTTTTCCCAGTACCAGTATATCCCAGTGTATTTCCCAGTATTATTTCAGTGAAATAATAGCTAGATGTGCAGATAAGGAAATACAGCACTGTGGAAAGGCACTGAGTAGTTTCTAGAAGAATATCACTAGCATGTGTGAAAAGATGAGCTTCCTTCTTTAAATGCATCACCTTGATCCTGGGAGTCAAAACTAGTATGGTTTGTACCCAGAACTCTTTTTAGGGATGACAGAGTAAAATTGCAAATTCTGTATCCCTGTGTCCAACTGCATTTTTTCCTTAGAAACACATGAACTTGTGGACATATTGTTTCCCTTAACAAAGTGTTTTAAGTATTGACTGCCCCTTTTTCTTTTTAAAATATGTTAATGACCTTTATTTTCGTGAATTTGAGAGTAAGAGCTTTCACGTACCTTGGAGACTTGCCATACAGCAAATAAAAGACCCACAAATAAATTTTGTATTATAGTACATGTAAAGACATACTCCTCTCTATGAGACTGTATTTACAGACATGTTATTTGCCTGGATGCTATCTTCTCTGTGGATAGATTATCCTGTTATGTGCACACATTCTTCTTGCCCAATGGTATGCGCTTCACCCACTTGCTTTGAATGAAACTGTACGACAGCTCCCGACACGTCTGAATGTGGCACTGGCATTTCTTGCGTCCCTCTTCTGAGAGAGGCGAGAATCTTCAAACTCTATTAGCATTTTAAAGAATAGGTTCAGTTTTGTGGTCCATTAAAGTCAGCTAAATTGATGCACTGCATGTCTTTATTTCAAAAATAAAGCTGAACAATTAAAGCCCATGTCTCTTTGCTCAGCTTTTGATTCCTCACAAAGCTTTCCCACTTGCTGCCTTTGGATGTAATGTTAACAAAGTCAGTTAACATCAAGAGCAGCGCTAACAGGCATGGCACAATTCCTTGTTTTTGCTCAATCAGTCTGTGTTCAAACTATCAGTTTGATTTATTTGTCCACGCTGACCCTTATTCACCACTTAATTATCCTCGTATAATGTTTCAAGAGCCTCCTGACACAAGGAGAAAGACAATTGCCGATGTTCTGTGGAACAACTGTTGACCTGATGGCCAAAATGATGACTACAGGTCGAAGGTTGGTCGCCTTTTGAAGGACCCACTCCATTCTTGAGGGCTCTGGCCAGAGCTCTCAGCCCGGTTGCCACTGGCACTGGGCAGCCTTCTGGTCCCCAGTCTTCGCAGCATGCCCGGGGTCAGCCCGGCCATCCTGGCTGAGCACAGCCAGATGACAGCCAGCGTCCTCTGAGCAGCAGCTTATTTGCCAAAAAGGCTGGGTTTTGAGCAGGCACTCACTCTGGTCCCCGCCATCCTGTTCTGCTCCAACATCAGCATCACACCCAACTGGAATTAATCTCAACATCAAATTGCCAAAACCAAGATCAAACCCACATCTTCTAGGAAAAGCAGAAGCTATAAGTATGATAGTCTCCATCAACACCCCTGAGCAAAGGGGCTGGCCCTTATTCTTACAGCAAAGGACTTTAGTTTATGGTTCAACATGTGTATGCTCAGCCTAATGCCAGAGATCATGCACAATGATCTCCATTCATCCTTTGAAGCACCCTTTCTGCCACTCTGGCTTGGAAACACTGAATGACATTCCTAGTCGTTTCCCATTCAAAAGCAAATAATCAACTAATAGGTTAATTTTGACAGGGAACACTGGCATCTCATGGGGACACAGAGCAGGGTCTGCATTTTCATAGAAGCTGAAACAGTGCTGGGGAACTGGGGAAAGAAGGGGCTGACATGGCACATTGTGAGCAAGTTGTGCAGGTATTTCAGCTGTTGGCCGTCAGAGACTGTGCAGGGAAAAAATTTGTGCATCTTTATAAAAACAGTATTCATCTCAAGTGTAGCCAGCCAAATAACTGATCTTCCCTAAGCATGTGGGGTTTATATTTCACTGAATTAATACCATTTGAGACCACTGAATTCTACTGCTTAAGGGTGTATTCAGCTGCAAATGCCTAGAATCCTCACTACCACCAGGTAATTTCTGGTTAATCAGTTCCATGATCCCCAATATCAGGAGGATCTTTCAGCCCCACAGGGACAGATGGATCACCTAGTTCTCTGATGTCATTGCTGAAAGATGTCTGAACACATTTATTTCTGTATCATCTTTACAGTCTCAAGGAGGACTGGCAGACACCACAACTGGGAGCAGATTTCGGGCTTCTCTAGAAGGGATACACACAGTGCACAGCCAGCCCTGGAGCAGAGGAGTACACAGCCCAACTTGGGACCTCCTCACTTGCCCATAGTGCCCAGTCATCACCAAGCAGCCGAGTCACAGCGAGATGAAACCACAGAGAAAGAACATGGCAGCTTGGGGGACGGGCTACAGCTTGGCTGTGACAGCTTTTCTCAGACAGTCTGGGACATAATGCTGTTGGTGCTTGGCCTTCTGCTTTCTTTAAAACCTCCTGCCTGAGCAGAAATGTTCACACATTAGTACTGCTGTCATCTGAAAGGCTGTTATGCTTAGCTTTCATGAAACATTTTATGTTTTCATTTTCAGTGAAAATTCAAAAGCTGTCAAAGAAACATTTTGGCAAAGCAGAGAAAAATTGTTTTCATTAGTCTTTTCTAGGAGAGAAATAAATAAAAGCTCCCCAGCAGTCTTTGTTAAATCACAGACATCTAATTGTGAAGGCAGGATGCTGTCAGTTCTTCACTGGTTCTCCCCTTGATGTCCCCAGGAAATAACCCTCTCTGGTGCTCAGAATCTGCTACAAGCAGGGGCTGCTCCTGTACTGACACTGCCCACATGGTTCACCTCTCCAGACAGCAGAAGAGGGAGTAGTTAGTTGCTAAATTCCCCATGTCCAATGGTATATTACAGCAGAAGGTGAAGTGTCCAGATGCACAAAGTTCCAGCTCACACTTTTGAAGATCTGGAGGTTGCTGCTGGATCATGAAGGTTTTTGAGAGACTCGCTCAAGGCAGCATAGGATGCCTGTGTACCAGGACAGGTGACCTTCTCGTTGAAGCCTTGTCTTGGCTGCTTTCTGTTCCCCATGGCAGAGACCACTGACCCTCCTCCATCTGCTTTCTGTGGGCTGGGTGTAGTTCCCTGCCTCGTGTCACTCCAAAAGCAACCAAATATGCAGCATGCTTGTTATCTAGGCTTCTGACCAGTTCTGCCTGAGGGGGTGGGGTGGCGAGCCAAGCTGCTGGCATGGGACAGCTGCATGGGCTGGGGAGCTGGCCAGGGCCGGGCCTGAGGGCACTGTGCTCAGCACAGGGCCATGCTCAGCACACCCCAGGTTCTCAGTTTGGACATGCCTCAGGGGAGGAGCTCAGTGTCCCTCCATGTTGCAGCTGTGCCGGCGTGAGGCTCAGCATCCACATGATGGGCCTTGGTCTGAAACCCACAACTTTCATCAGTGTAAGGAAAATCAAATTATGGCTATTTTATGGTACCTAGGAGAGGGCCAAGAGTTTCCCTGAAAGCTCATCTTTCATTTTGAAAAGAGCATCTAATCACTTAGGGGCAGAATAGCAGGACAGGGAAAGTCTCAAACCTTGTCTGAAAGATGGAAAATTTATGGCTGCAAAGGGCAGCATATATCAAAGAGCTTTTGGCCAAGGCTCACCAATAAAGCAATTCACCTACTGGGTGATGTGAGGACAGAGCAAGATGAAAGTAAAGTTCGATCATTTCTTCCCATCACAACAAAAAGGTTGATAAAGAATATACTTGATATCAAACAGAGCTTCCTGCTGTCTCTAGTTACCTGGGAGTTTGGAGCCTGCAGTTTGAATAATGTTTCCTCCATAATAGGGTTGACAGCAGAAGTGTGGAGAGACTGATGGGCCTTCATGCAGGCTCAGCTTTTGTAGTTCAGGCTCATTCTTTATTCTCAGAGTGGAGCAGATAATAAATGTGTAAATAAATAGTTACCAATCTCCTGGCATGGTAAAATAACTAGTTGCTTTCTTTTGCTGCAAAAGAATTCAATCATGCTGATAGTAAAACCACACCACTTGCAATGTTTCATGCACTTTGCAAATAGCTCGAGAAAGTAGTTTGCATCATTTGAGATGGAGTGTGGGTAATGCTAAAAGTGTCTGCCAATGGAACTGAAACGAAACAGCTACTGCTGTAATTTGGGGAACTTAAGTGCTTACGAAAAATAAAAACTCAGGACTTCTTTTCTCCCTTTTGTTTATAAAAACAAGTTCATGCTAAATTCTGACAGTCTAATATTATTGTCATTTTTCTTCACATAGTGCGAACTCTGAGAAAATAATTAATTTATATTAAGAGATTATATTAAGAGATTAATTTATATTAAACTGCATGGTCATAAGAATACATAGAAAAAATACTGGGATTTCTACTTGTCTGCAATGGCTGCTGAGATCTTGAGCTTTTGAGCCTAAGTTCATCCAGCTTGGACGGAATTTTGTTCCTTAGTTCCACAGAAAAGCAGAGTCACAGTGAAATATTTTAAGTGTTTCTAGCTGGGGATTTTTTTTTGTCGGTTTTAAAAAAATTTTTAATGAACTTTACAGCATTTAAGCTGATTATTTTAGTGGCAGATATAAGCTAAAACAATGCACAAATGCTTTGGATATGTCCAGATAAATCAAGTATTTCCACAATTATTTTCTGTTAAAATGTGAGCAGAAAGTGTGTGGTTCATAATTTTTAAACTGCTTGCTACAGCCCAGCCCTGTCTAAACAGGCTGCCTTGCACTTCTCTGGTACATCGGGGCAGGTCAGGGCTGTACTAATGAAAAGATGCCATCAGTGAGTATATTGCAATTTTCAGAGAGAAGTTAGATGAGATAAAGTGGGTAGTTTTAAGGAGAAGGCCTTAGAGATGAGAGTGAATACACCCTGTGAAATTCTTCTAAATTAAAGCATAATCTCTGGGGAAGACCTTTAGAGATGACTGGAAGTGCCATTATTCCCCTCAGCTTGGTGCTTCAAAGGCACTTTTTTTCTTCTTTTCCCTTCTGCGAGCAACTTGTTCTCAGGCAGCTTGAAATGAAAGCTGGCTGAATTTTTCCTTTTTCAAAGAGTAATTCAAATGAGAACTGATTCTTAGTCATAAAGTTACTGCACAAAAAAAAATCATTTTNGAGGATTTTTTAATTGACTTTTTTTTCTTTTCTTTTTTTTTTTTTGTCAACTGATTTGTTTTTTGTCTGGAGTAAAAATGCTTACCTGAAACTGCTTTTTTGAAAAATTAGGTATTTACTGTTTTAGTTTTAGTTTTGTAATGACAACAGAAGCCTAAAACACTGTAAATTTTGACAGAACTGAGAAAAAGGGAAAAAAAACCCACAAAGAAAAATAGCTGGCAAATTCCACTCAGTTTTGCTGAAAAACATCTATCTTAACTCATTTGTGAAACACAGCCCAAGATATTATTGGTCAAAATCTGCACAAATTTTTTTAAAAATGTCTCTCGGTGTTCAAAGGGAAGTAGCCTGCGCAGAGTAGCCTGAGAACCCACTGCAGAACAGCTCACTACAGTTTTAGGTGGCAGCTCGGCATCAGCAGCGTCCTTGACATCAAGTGGCTGAAGCACAAGCACAAAGTTAAATAAAGCCTAAATGTAATGCTAAATAGCTGCATTGACACTTCATTAATTACTAAATTAATGCCTTTAGCAAATAGCCTGTCTGCTCATTCTGTGTCTGTTTCCTTCACAGATCTCTCCAGGCAATATTAACAGCTAGAGGAGTAAATACAATTACAATGGGCGCAGATTTGACTGCCCGTGGCACTACTGATTTAGGTGATGAGATAAAGATCTTCTAAAGGTGTCGATGAGGGCAGCGCTAAGCTCCCCTTCTGTGCAGTAGTGCTATAAGCTGTCATTACATCGGGCTTATGCAGGAGTGAAAGGCTTGTGTTTAAGGTACTGTTTTATTTAAATACATGTCTCCCTGACACAGCAGCCACCAAATCCCTGGCTTCCAAAGTGGAAGCTGACGTTGGGTCTTTGTCTCGGCAAGTGCATTCAAGTGCAGCAGCCACCGCGCGGGGAGCCTTGTGCCTGGACAGGAACAGCTGCAGCACAGGATTGCCACAGGATCAATTCTTTTTGCAAGTGAGAATTTCACTGAGAGGTTCGTAATGTCCACCCTAAAAAGAAAGTTTTAGAACAGAGAAGTGAAATTGGATCAAACAAATCTGGTTTACTCTGGTGAAAAAATTTTTGCACTCTTTGGAGCAGAGAAGAGGGAAGAAACTCCCACGCTGTCATAAAAAAAAAAAAAAAAAGTCTCTTGCAGATCCGAAGTTGTGAACCCTGCTAGGAGCTGGAGGGAGAAAATGGGATTTACTGGAAAATCTGCTTATAAGCAAACAGTGCCACGATCATTATCGAGACAGGATCACAGCCTGTTTGCAGGTTTGCAGAGGGACTCCCTGTCCTAGATAATATAGATAATAATACAGATAATGACTACATGCCCAGTCTGCTCCCTTTATCTTCAAACATTGTCCAAACCCAGAGCTGGGAGACTTGGTTGCAGCCTTAGAATTCCTCCCATCAGTTTACTACATGTTCACATCCACAGAGCCTGAGGGATGCAGCCAAATCCTGGGCCATTTGAAGTCTTCATTTCAGATCCAGGACTTCTCTCCATTGTCATGGCAGGTCATTTTACCCACATGAAGACTCCTTCTAATTAACTTTATTCCAGGCTTCAGCTGGTTTTAAGAATAATTCTGTGTTCATAAAGAACAGAAGTTTCACCTCAAAAAAATCACTGTTATGGTCTCTCCAGCTTTGGGTTCCCGCTGGGAACCTAAAGGCATGCAGGCACAGCATACCTACAGTAGAGAAGTGCCATTTTAGGGACTTGTTCCAATTTCCTCTTAATATAGATGTGCTGGCACAACCTTGTGCTGACAGGTGAATGCTGGTGAAAAAGCCTGCAATTAGAGCAGCAAAGTTCTGCTTCCCCTGGGAGGGCCGCAGGTGCCCCTGCAACTCCAGCAGAGATCTGGGTAGGATCCAGCAGATTTTTTTTTGTTCGGATGTCTACCAAAAAATCCAAGCCTAAACCACTCTCTTAGAGTTTGCTTCTTTAATCTGCAAGACAGGTCACTAAATCTTTGATTGCCAAGGAAGCCAGACAATCCTTCATGGAAGTGACCATCTGGCTGGACAGACTCAGTTTGAGATCTAGTGATGAGAAGTACTAGACTGGATTTTTGTTTTTCTTTCCCTTGTTGTCTCGTGATTGTAACAAGGCAGCTTCCCCTTCGGCAGGCTGCTGCCAAGTTACAGTCTGAAAACACCCCTGTAAAAAGGGTGGATATTTTGGTGTCCAGCCTTGCTCACCCTGCACTGGCATCATATGGACTCAGGGCATTACTGGCCTCTCCCCTGGGGCTGTGGGTGTGCTCACAAGGGGCTATCCTGTTCTGGGAGGTGTGTGACTCTGCACAGCAGTTCAGGCTGTGGTGCTGTCCCAGGAGCCAGAGTTTGGGTGTCTGGCTCCCAAGGGCATGTGGCTGAGACCAGCTGCCCTGCCAGGGCTTGCTGGCTGCCGGCAGAGCCGGGTGCAATGGGCACTTCCCACCATTCTGGGCTGCCAGCTGAATTCTGTGCCATGCTGTGGTGCCTGCCTGCCTGCCAGCCTGTCTCAGAGCAAGAGCAGTATAATTAAACATGAGATTTAGGGCCTCGCTGGACTGGGGCCTCCGTTATTACAAAGTCCCATATTTCTTGATTATTGACACTGGCGGAAGGATGTTTATACCATGCAATCATTCAGCAAGGAACAAATGCATTAAAGACACAACAAAGATAGCAAATGGTTTCTAAGCCTTTGCTAATACTTTATGTGGAAGTAACAGGATAAAAATTATTATTTAACAACTCTAACTCCATCACATACCCTAAAACATATGCTTTAGATGTACTTTTTTTACATATTATTGTCATGGTCAGTGCAGCATGAATAGACTGTAAAAAATTATATTTTTATAATTAGAGGATGCCACAACTGCTCCAGAGATGTGGAAGATGAAATGCCTAATATAGCCTATGAAAGACATTTTTCTGCATACTGCTTTAGAGGAACTAAGCAGTTAAAACATGTGAGCTGTTGTCTGCCTTTCCAAAAGTGCACAAAATCAGTTTATTGTCAACACATGTCAATATATTTACTTGCACTGAGGAAATGGCTTCTGTTGATTGTTTTCAACCAGGCTGATGCCTGTATGCCAGATTTGCAGATCACATGCCACCGCTACTCTATTTCTGGCAGAAGAAAACGGAGCTGTAACTGCAGTACTGAAAAAGTCTGTCTTTCACAGGCACCTCACAGCATTTGCAGACAGGGGTATGAGATTGCAGCTTTCCTGCCAGGGAGGCAATGAAGAAATTCAGGCTGCTCTCTCAGATGACTGAATCTTTTAGTTATAAATTGTTTGGGATGCTTTTATGTTTAGCTTGTGGTAATAAGGAAACAAGCAGCAAGAAAGCGCCAAACTCAGCAGGACTTCCGAGCTATTTACAAGTAGTAGCTGGTTTAAGGGAATTGCAACATATTGCAAATGGAGGTAGCTCACATGTGGACTGAAGGAATGCTGGTTGAAAGGAATCCCTGGAAGTCAAGTTGTCCCATCCCATGTCCAAAGCAGGACCATCAGTAGCCCTGGATCAGGTCAGCCATGCCCATCCTGCCAGTATTCAGAAGACTAGATGTAATTCTACATACAGCTCATCCATTAGGTCTGCAGCCCACCCGTGTTTTTATGGATGTTTCCATTTGCTTTGCTTTCATGACATGAAATCCACCAGCACATGGTTTGCCCATTAGCAAATCCCAAAAGAATTAGCCCTCCAGAAAAACAAAATTTCTTACCTTAAGCTGGAAGGTCAATAGAAGCTCCAAAAGATTTTTCCCTACACCCACCTGATTCGGATTTTCCCATGAGTGAAAAGGAAGAGTGCATTTCCTTCATTATCACTCTCATCTCAAACACTCTCTAACTTGTAATTACTTCATCTTAAGAAAAGGTCCTGCACAGCACAATTTAATTGCACACACATCCATGCAAATGGCATTTAAGAACCAGGATCAGAGTGTGCAAAGCAGAGTGGAGCAAATACGAACAATTTTGTGTACGTTATATGAGACTCTCTATAAATACTTTACTTCTTTACATCCGCAGCATTATACACTATGTTCAAAGGCATTAAACTTTTTATTATCCCAAACAGTTTCTACTCTTTCAAATTTAGTGGGACTTTTCACTGGGAGGACGGTCCATGCGGAGGACAGGAGCTTGTTACGGCAACAGAGTCTGGAAAACAGCATGTGGAATCAGTCAGTACCAGTGTCTAGAAGAAGAATAGGCTCAGCCTTGAATGTTCATGTTGGATATTGTCTGAAAAGTTGCCCGTCATGTTACTGCTTGGAGGCTTTGGCAGTCAGGGATGACACGCTCCGGCTTCCCTATTAGCCCCCCTGTGCCGCGGGGACAAAGGGAACTGCAGGCTCCCAGCCAAGCACATACATTTGCAAACTGTCGCCAGTCAGTTCCCAAGGCCAGGGGCTGGATGCCATTGACAAAGAGATGTGAACCACAGGCATAGCCTGCTCCACTCTCCCTGCCGAGCGAGCGGCGCTTCTCATGGAGATCTATAGGGCCTGCTCTCTCCCCCTCATTGCCTGCAAAGGGCTGCCCAGGACCTGCTTCTGATTTTTCAGATTTTAAACCTGTCCTTTCCACCTAGCATAGAAGCCACCAGAGCAACGTACACTCCTTGCCACAATTTTCTTCAGCCACAGATCAGTGTAGGTACATTTATCTGCCAATGCACACAACAGTGCATTCTTTAATCCACAGCGTGGGAGACCAGACCTTGATAACCCCCGTGGGAGTCTCAGTCTGATCTTGTGGGTAGATGTGAAGAGCAGCAGCACAGCAAAGGAGGAGCTCAGGAAAAATCACACAGTCACACAAAAGACAGACACCTGAGTTAAAGCCTGGCTTACTTTTTCTTGACTTTGATTTTGCTGCTTTCCTCCAGCAAAAGCCCATAGGGCTGAAAGGAAATGAAGGGAAAATCCTCTGCGAACTGCACCATCCAGCTGGAGATGCCCAGTGTCCAGGCTCATGCTCCCGTCATGCTGCTTTCCCAAACCATCACAANGTATTGTCTTTTTGTTGTTTTTTGTTCAAGATCTCTATAATCTATCTAATCTTCATTTTAATAAAGTTTAGATCTTGATTAAGAGATCTGTGTCCTGATTTTTATAACACCATGAAACTGCACTGAGCTGATCCAGACCAAATTTCAGCTGTCAGTGAGTCAGGTGGGCCTCAGCATAGCCTGTGTGTTAAGGAAAGCTTTGCCTTTGCTGCGGAGATGACCCAGCCAGCCAACAGCCAACACCTCCTTTTCTGGAGAGGAGCTGGTGGGTCTCCAGCACACAGCACCAGCCCTATGAAAGGCAGCCATGATCCTGCCATGCCTCCTGCTCCAGGTTAGTTGCCCAGTACAAGTGTGGAAAGTGACCTGAAAAATGTTGCTACTGACACACGAGAGCAAGAGCCAGAGAAAAAAAACACATCTCCAAACAGCTATTCGCAGTTCCTGCTCATCCACAGAGGGGACCAGGGCACAGGGGAAGGGTGTTGCCCTGCCTTTAGCAAGTGCAAAGAAAACCCTTTTCTCCAGCACCACCCTGACAGCATATGCTCTCCCTGTTTCCTTCACCCTTTGTCCCTCTTCTTTTTTCCCATCTCTGTGCCCAATTTCTCTCTGCAGTGCTCCAAAGGCGTGGTGGGGACACCCATTCTCAGCCACTGCCTCATCAGCACTAACTCCTGAGGGGTTTTTCAGTAGCAACTTGCCTGTTAGCTGGGGCACACATGCTTGGTCTTCTCACGCAGGACATACTACTGAAACAGAGGACTGTGACACTGGACCTAACATTTCCTGGATCCATAAAGCATATTCTTATTTAGAGACTGAAAATACTAGCCCAGACTGGAAGTTGTGCTATTCATAGTAGAATTTCATCCTTGCCCTGTGACCTTGTCCTGACAGGGTTTTATGTGTGGTTCTACAGATAGTTTTAGCCAGACTTCTCTGAAACCACAAAAACCTTTCCCAGACCACAGCTATTTCTAAGCCAAGAACTCTAGACTGTGGTTCTTGTTAGGAATGCCTCCACAGCACTACAGCACTCTTGCCTTTCCCCATCTGGTTACAAAATGGTGGGTTGCAACATTCCTGCTTCCCTAATCATCAGTCAGACCAGTTCAGCCAAAACAGCCCCATCTTGATGTACACAGATGACATTCAGTCCATTGCAGCAGCAGTGGCATTATCTCTTCTTTTTTGGTGGGTTTTTTTTGTTTGTTTGTTTGTTTTTTGTTTTTTT